>JBAMAX010004313.1:0-348378 GCA_037043745.1 Chymomyza amoena
TTTTAACTTCAACTATGATCTCGAAAGGGTTTATATATTCAACGACTAAAAAAAATGGACGCAACAGGAGTTTTCATGAAACTTGGATAAAAGACTATCCTTTCCTCGCTTATTCTCAACAAGTAGATGGCGTGTACTGCAAACAATGCTGGTTGTTTATTCATGAAGGCGTTGGAAAAGGAAATCATGAAATTTCAGGACAACTGGTCACCAGCTGCTATAGAAATTGGAAAAATGCGAGAGATGATTTCGGAAAGCATGCAAATAAAGAATAACACAAGACTTGTGCAGAATTTGCCAAGAATTTCCTTCAGGTATCTTCAGGAAAACAACCTGATATTATGTCTCTAATGGATATGCAGCAAGCTAAAGAGAAAAAAGAAAATAGAGCAGCTATAACGCCAATAATAAAAACTATACTAATCTGTGCTGAGCAAGAATTACCCTTGAGAGGCGATCACGATAGTGGACCTTTGTCGTTGACAAGACCAGAACTGAATGATGGAAAATTTCGAGCTCTATTGCGATTTCGAATCGACTCCGGGGATATAACTTTGGAGAAACACGTTGTCAATAATCCGAAAAATGCCCAATACATGAGTCCAGATATTCAAAATGAAATAATTCAGATATGTTCCGACATTATAATCAGGAAAATTATCCAGAAAATTGATAATGCACCATGCTTCACCTTGCTCGGAGATGAAACCATGGATATATCAGGCACTGAACAAATGTCAGTGTGTCTCAGATACCTTGACTTTGACGAAAACTTGCAAAAACTAATGATTCGTGAAGATTTTGTAGGATTTGTACCGATTTACAACCAGACTTCTGAACAAATCACTGAAGCTATCCAGAAACGTTGTGAAGAGTTGAGCCTCAAAATGGAAAAATGCATTGGCCAAGGTTACGATGGAGCACGTAACATGTCCGGTCATGTCAGTGGCGTTCAGGCAAGAATGAAGAATATGTATCCATTAATGATGTACGTTCATTGTTATAGCCATCGTTTAAACCTCGCATTGTCAAATGCCATGTCAGTCCCACCTGTTCGGAATTGCCTTGGGATTGTGAGCGACATCGTGAACTTATTTAGGAACCACGCGTATGCGACGAAAATTCTTCAAGATCTCATCCAAAAACATGCTCCAGAGAGCAAAAAGAAAAGGCTTATTCGCCTTTGCGAAACAAGGTTTATCGAACGACATGACAGCATACTATCTTTCGTAGAATTGTTCCAAATCATCCACATAGGATTAGAAGAAATTTCAGAAAAAACGTGGACTATTTCGAAAACTGCGGCCTGCTTACTTGCAGCAGTTCAAAAAAGTGAATTTCTCGTCAGTCTCTTGGTTTGCAACAAACTTTTCAGCTTCACGCTTCCTTTGTCAGTTCAACTGCAAGAAAAGTCTCGTGATCTAGCATCAGCAGTAAAACATGTTCACGAAATCGTGAATGCGCTTCAAGAAGAACGAAAAACTGCAGAAGTATCCTTTAGCGAAATTTTTATAGCAGCTGAAAAGCTTGCAAAAGCTACATTCGATATAGAACTGAAAATTCCGAGATTGACGATAAAGCAAACAACTCGTGCAAATTATCAAACAGACTCTGTTGCATCGTACTTCCGATCTGCGGTTTTTATTCCTTGCCTCGATACATTGATTCAGAATTTAACGGACAAATTTCTAAATGAGAACGCAGTAATCTTATCAGCCTTACAAATACTTCTCCCTGAATTCTCTTCAATGGAAAAAGTAGATGACTTGCATCATCTTTCGCCATATTTTGATGATCGAATTTCAGAATCTGCAGTAAAAGCAGAGTATAAGCTGTGGTGTCAGAAGTTATCGGAAATCGAGAAAGATGCCGGGGTTTTAGAAGTTCTGAATTTCTGTGAAGAGACCAGATTCCCAACAATAAAATACCTTTTGACAGTTTTGGCAACTCTTCCCGTCACAACAGCAAGTGTCGAAAGATCATTCTCGACAATGAAAAGAATAAAAAATTACTTACGAAACTCAACGGGAAATGAAAGGCTCAGTGCCCTCGCCGTGCTGTCGATTCATGGAAATGTAGATATCGATCCAAATGAAGTTATCGACATTATGGCAGCAAAAAAATCTCGAAAGTTAAAATTTTAAATTTTGTACACTGAAATTGACACTTTTGGTAATTATTTTTTTTGTTTAATAAAGCAATTCTTCACTACTAAGTTCAACTTTAATTACAAATCCCATACTAGATAACCCTCAAACATTTCCACCCCTCCCTCTAAAAAATTTATGTTTCGGGCCCCCTCCAAACGAAATTTCTGGCTACGGCCCTGTCCCTACATATATTGTACTTGCAAGGACCGCTGCAGCAACACAACTAATCGATCCTGAACCACACTGTGGGATTGTTAGCCACGTGGTACGGGACCTACTGAGAATGGCGGAGAATAACAAACGACTGCTTCACTGGGCACAGATACCAGGGATTAAACAGTCAAAAGCCCCTGTCAATATGTCAATTTATTTAAAGTCGACAATTTTAGTTGTGAGCATATAAAGTAGTTTTAAATTTAATATAATAATAACAAAAACCCGGAGTTTAGCGCAATGCAGGAGTTCTTTAATGTTCTGCTGCCTGATGTAAAGCGTGAAATACGCGTTAGCATAATAGAGTGTTCAAAACGCGGCCTATTGCACACCACCAAATGGCTGGCAGAGATGCATCATGGCTTGGACGTAGTGAACATAGACAATCCACCACCTGACGACGACAATTCATTTAGCGAATGTCAACTGGAGGGTATTGCTCCATCAGAGTATAGTGATTACTTTCTGGCAAAGAGTTACTATGATGTGCGTGAGTACGAGCGAGCGGCTCACGCTGTGCGAAATGCCAAATCAGTTGTGCCGCATTTTCTTCATTTGTACTCCACGTACATGGCGTGCGAAAAGCGTCGCCTGGATTCGACCACAGACCAAGCGAATCTCCATGAACCTAATCTCATGCGAAACCTCAGCGATTTGTTGAGTACTCTACGCGCTGAGTACGGACGCGGTCTTTTGGATGGCTATGGCATTTATCTGTATGGTGTAGTTCTTAAGGCTTTGAATTTGAATCAAGCTGCAGAGCAAATGTTAATACAAGCCATACGCTTAGTGCCCATGCTGTGGAGTGCTTATTTGGAGTTGTCGCCGTTAATAATGGAAAAAAAGAAATTGTTAAGTTTGCAGTTGGGTGGGCATTGGATGCGGCACTTTTTCATGGCGCACACCTATCTGGAGTTGTATTTGAATGATGATGGCTTAAAGATATACGAGGATTTGCAAGCATGTGGTTTTGGCAAGACTAATTATATAACTGCCCAGTTGGCATTGTTGCATCATAATAAGAGAGGTAAGCTTGTGATTCATATGGACAAATTTATTAGTTAAGTTAATGCACTGCTTTGTTACAGATGTCGAAAAAGCAATAGAGCTCTTTCAGGCGCTGTTAGAACGTGATCCTTATCGTCTGGACAACGTAGATACCTACTCAAATTTGTTGTTTGTCAAAGAAATGAAAACGGAAATGGCTCAATTGGCGCATAAAGCAGTTAGCATAAACAAGTACAGACCCGAAACTTGTTGTGCTATAGGTGGGCATAAAAAGTCGACTAAAATGTGGCGTATCTTATTTTTTAATAACATATCATTTTAGGCAACTATTATAGCATACGCTGCGATCATCAGGAAGCTATTTCGTACTTTCAACGCGCCTTAAAACTAAATCCTAAATATCTAGCTGCGTGGACTCTAATGGGCCATGAATTTATGGAGCTTAAAAATACAAATGCGGCAATACAAAGCTACCGAAAAGCAGTCGAGGTTAACAAGCATGACTATCGCGCTTGGTACGGTCTTGGTCAAGCCTATGAGATTATCAAAATGCACTACTACAGTTTGTTCTATTTCAAAATCGCGCATCAATTGCGTCCTTACGATTCGCGTATGTTGCTGGCACTGGGCGAAACATACGAAAAGTTAGATAAATGCGAAAATGCTATCAAGTGTTACTGGAAGGCTTGCGATGTGGGCGATATTGAAGGCATAGCCATGTATAAGCTAGCCAATTTGCATGAAAAGCTGGGTGATAATGAGACAATGGTGCATTGCTATATAATGTACTGTGAAGATGAGCGTGCGGCTACGGATAAACAGAGCCTCTATCAAGGATTCATAAAGCTGGCAAACTATTATGAGAAAAAGGGTGATTACGAACGTGCAGCATACTATGCCTATAAGTGCCTGGACTCTGATGATGTAAGCAATGTAATCTTTGTAGTTATAGTATTTGGGACTTACCATTTTGTATTTATTTTTAGCGCAAGACTGAGGCGAGGGCTCTGCTCAAGACCATAGACATGAAACGCAATGTCGACTGGCAAAAGAAATCAAGCAAAGAAGCAACAGTTGATGTAAAGCAGCCAAATGAAACAACGCGAAGTAATGAAATCACGGCGGCTACTTCACAGCAGCCTACGCTTACTGTTCAATCAGTAACAACGACGGCTGAAACGTCTACAACTGCGGAACAGCACACAGAAGATGCCAGCTCAATGGATATATCTTCCGTTTCTATTGATTAAGCCATAAAACCTCCTCTACTACTTGTATAAGCTGAAATATGAACAATACACCCAAGTCCCAGGACACATTATCACCTAACATATCAAAATCTTTTAAAAACTTGTGTGTCGATTTAAAGTAGCAAAAGTCCTCATGACAGGGCAAATTTCCACGTTCATAGCCATAAATTGCACGCATTAGACCCTCAAATATTAGGTTGTGAAAAAAGTCTTGCGGTATTTTTATTGAATTTTCAATTGTTCATGAAATTGGTTATAATAATGCGATTTAAGTCAAATATGCGCCGTTTTGTTCGATGACGAGTTCCCAACGAGATGCCAACTTTATAATGCCCCTCTTATAGAAGCTCGCTTCCCTATTGTCAAAAAACTCGGAGAGCCAATTTTCACAGGACTCTCTTGTGGACAACTTCCGATTACCAAGCGCGTTCGTCATGGACAGAAATAGGTGGTAATCACTTGGTGCGAGATCCGGACTATACGGTGGATGCAAAAGAACCTCCCATCCGAGCTCCCGGAGCTTCTGGCGCGTCACCAAAGATGTGTGTGGCCTGGCGTTGTCCTGATGGAAGACTATTCGGCCTCTGTTGATCAAAGATGGCCTCTTCTGCATGAGTGCTGCATTCAAGCGGTCCAGTTGTTGGCAGTACAGGTCCGAATTGAGCGTTTGGCCATAGGGGAGCAGCTCATAGTGGATGATTCCCTGCCAATCCCACCAAACACACAGAAGAACCTTCCAGGCCGTCAATCCAGGCTTGGCCACCGTCTGGGCAGCTTCCCCGCTTTTCGACCACGACCGTTTACGCTTCACGTTGTCGTAAGTGACCCACTTTTCATCGCCAGTCACCATCCGCTTCAAGAACGGGTCGATTTTGTTGCGATTCAGAAGCGATTCGCATGCATCCATACGGTCAAAAATGTTTTTTTGCGTCAAGTCGTGTGGCACTCATACATCGAGCTTCTTTTTCAATCCAAGCTTCTTCAAATGGTTTATAACGGTTTGATGACTCATGCCCAGCTCTTGGCCGATGCAACGGCTGCTACTATGCCGGTCTCTTTCGATCAATTCAGCGATTTTATCGCAATTTTCGACAACAGGCCTTCCGGACCGTGGCGCATCTTCGATCACCTCTGCACCAGAACGAAAACGTTGAAACCATCGTTGTGCGGTGGAAATGGAAACTGTATCGGGTCCATAAACTGCACAAATTTTATTGGCAGCATGAGATGCATTTTGTCTTTATCGTAGTAGTACTGTAAAATATGCCGTATTTTCTCTTTATTTTGCTCCATGTTTGCAACGCTATAACTCACGAACGACTAAAAGCAAACAACAATTAATCAAACACGTGTTAGCACGTGAAAAGAGCTTTCCAAAAAGCTCTAGCGTGAACCGATGCGACGAATACAACTAGAACTACGCGCTTGCAAAGACAAGCTTGCGGAAATACCGCAAGACTTTTTTGACAACCTAATATATAGCGAAAATATGAGATATCACAGATGGGTCGCAAAACCAGGATAGTTCTCTCAGACGTATAAAAAAGCCAGAGAACAATAAAAAGGGTATTGAAATAGCGGGCACCAAAAAAGCAGCCACCTCTAGTTCAAATAGAGAGCCAGCTACTGCGCCTATTAAATGCCCTATAAAGGAAGCCTCAAGGCTGATGATCAAGCAAACAGCAAAACGAAACCACTCCGCCGGCTGTCCAGTCAGGTAGTAGCTTATGCTCAAAAACAACGTGGGACAGACAAGCTGCATGGGTAAATCTCCTATGATCTTGGATAAATAATAGGCGGTCAGTGAGTACCAGCCGTTATAGTATTCACGTATAAAGACGGGTGCATCGTTGATATAAAGCAATATAGAAGGCATGGCATTGCCGGCAAAGATAAAGAGTATGATGAAGAAGAGACAGGAAACGTTGCTTATGACCTTGGATGCATCGTTGCCAATTTGATAGTAGACAACGCCAAGCAGCAATGCTACGACCACATGCATGACTACACGCAACTGTAACGCTATCTGGAATTTGAAAATGTTTGTATCAAAGGAGGTCTAGAAATCTGTAAATTTGTACCCACCATATGACGAGACATGGCGCGCAAATGTCGACATAGTAAAACTTGTAACTGAAACCAGAAACCCACTTGTTCCTTGGGGCGGATTTGCGTCAACTCTGATATTTCGCTGGGTATCTTATTGGAGCCATTGAGCAGCGTTACTGAAATGCAATTTTAATAGATGCACGAAAAAATAGAGCAACAAGTAAAGTTAGGAGTAAGAGGAGTAGCTAATAAAGGGATCAAGTGGAATTAAAAGAAGAATTTAGGTTAGATTATGATGGGCGGCACTTAGGCCAAGGATAGGCCCGTTGCGATACCGCTAGAGTGAGCTAGTTCACCTTTCTTCCCCACTTGAGAGGTCCCCTATAAAAGGTGAGGAAGCCATCCGGCTGCCTGAATAAACCTTGAAAGACATTTTGGACTCTGTTCAGAGAGCTGAGATAAATCGTCTAGAAAGTGTGACTATAGGAAACTAAATCTTTTACTGCCCAGTCCAGGGCAGTGACAAAAGAAGTGTTCCACCGCCTCCAGCTCCTCTCGCCACAGCTTCTACAGAAGTCATGGTGGGGAGCATTCAACCTGTATGCGTGGTTTCCTACCAACCAGTGTCCAGTGATAGCACGGATAACAGATGAGCACTGGGCTCTATTCAGACAGCGAAGCTTACAAAACTAGCATGCTTTTCTTAGATAATAAATGATCCTCTATAAGAGCATAGTATATATACCACTATGGATTACTGCGGATTTGGCCATCAAAATATACGAAACCGCAGCCAAAGTCAAGTTTAAAAGATTTAAAATTCCCAAAAATAGCAGATGCCCCCTAGTGCCGAATTCTCCACAAGTAACTCGAAATTTGTTTTGTTGGTGACATAATACATAGATTAACTAATAGATCGCCAGACGAATCGCTTGAGATGTCTACGCAATTCCGACCGAGACGCCTTCACCTATGTGACTTCAAACGTCATCAGTTAATCGAAATCGCTGAACTACCTCCAAAATCTGAATTTATTTTTCGAGACATTGTGCATGTAAATAATTTTGGTAAATAGGTCAATCTTACAGGAATTACTATAAAAGAAATATAAATTTAAATACATTATACAATTAATACTACTATGAATTTTGGACTCCTAAGTGGTGTATAGAGCATCTAGCTGTGTTGGTTACATTCATCATATTGTCGTTATAACATGAAATTAGCACCTCCAAATCCGCTGTGCTGGCTGCCGTATCAGGGGGATTGACCAACAATTGTTGGGTACCGCTTGGAGACATGTTTCAATTATTGTTTTATTGCATGTTAATCTAACATCTTTTATGAGAATCAATGAGTGATGGGTTCAAAGATTCTTTAGTTAGAAACCGCCGCTGATATGGGGAAACAGACGCTTACCTGATGGCAATTTGGTTGCCATAAAAGGCATCAGGGTTTGCTGTGGACTGCTCTAAGCTTCAGGACTCTTCCTCGACCTTACCGGCATGGGTGGCCCTACCGATAGCTATGCTACCGCCGACATCGCTCTTGGTTTCATCGTCCCTTATAAGCCCCCTCACCACACAAGGCGACCATCCCCGAGAGGGGATACACTTAGTTTCACGATTTTTGTAACTATTGAAATTGTCCTGAAAGGTTGACCTTCATCCCGTAACTTGTTTTTCTTTTCAGTGCATTGGCCTAAATGCGTCAGTTTCAGCAAATTAATGGCCCTTTGCACACGTCAATTTGCATTTAAATAAATAATTATTTATATATATAAATATTACAGGGGCGGCACGTGAAAAAATATCTAGGGGGTGACTTCAAACCCAATGGGTAGCCGTACTTAAGCTGTAGATCAGGAAACATTTCGTGAAGGTTGATAACCCCGTATCGTTCCCCTTTGTTACAACTCTGATCTATATAAACACGAAACTGATTTAAAAAATAGATTAAAGGGCGGGATCAAAATTGGCGTATACAACTTTTTATATACAATGGATGCGATTAATTGTCGCCACAGCGAGACAAATTCGCACAAAAACAACTAACATCAATAAAAGCCATAAATTTTTGAAACAGAATCCGAGCTTGAGTACATTAAATGTTTTTGTTGGTGCTGTACAATTTTAGTCTAGTCATTCATAAAAAAATACGAGTTTTATTTTTATATAATCGAAAAAATTAAGTTCGGTTTTGATAAGACTGCGTTTCCATACGGAACGTGTGCAAAAACCGTGTGCACGTTTTTGGATTGCTAAAAACTGCAGTTTGGCAAATTCGAGAAGTATTATCTCTAGGGAGTTTGAATAAGCTACTAAGTTTTTTAAATCTTAAAATTTAATGAATATATAGGGGTAGAAAGAAGTCATCAGATCAGATGATTATTAGTAATCGTGAATGGAAATCCCATGCCAGCTGTTCCGTCACGAAGCAGTTTCATTATCGGAGATTTAACATTATGTGGGTTTTTTTATAGGGGTTATATTATATATTTTCTATAGTAGTGTTTCAGAGAACCTCGAAAGAAAGGGTTCAGATTCGTTTGTTTGTAAATTGCTAAATCGGTCAAAAAAATCGAATGCTTTTTGTTTACAAAAATATCGTAACCAAATTGCACAAATAAATGTCTTTTGGAGCAAAAAATAATTCTGGAGAAAGGTAAAAAAAAAATGCTCCGAAAGAAATCCTAAAAAATCGGGGTTATATAAAGCATCCATAATAGTGTTTCAAAGAACTTCGAAAAAAAAGCATCAGATGAATAATTCAGTTGTTTATAAATTTCGTAACCAAATTTGGCATTGGGAAATGTTTTAGAGATTATGAATATTATATATATATTATGTATATATATGTATATGTATGACAAATTGGTAAAAAAAAATCGAAAGTTTTTGGTTTATAAAAATATCGTATCCAAATTGAACAAATAACTATCTTTAGGAGCAACAAAAAAAACATTAAGAAAGATAAAAAAAAAAATGGCGGACGTAAAGTCGGGCGTGGACGACTTTAGGATACCCTGTACCACTAGCTTGTAATAAAGTCCGATTTCTTCACAAAAAACCAAAAACAGAAAAATTTTTAAGCAACAATTTTTTTTTACCGATCGTTCCTATGGGAGCTATATGATATAGTCAACCGATTTCAATAAAATTTGACACAGTGCTTAAATACCTTTAAAAAAGATATAAATGCCAAATTTATTTCAAATATCTTTACAAACAAACAAAACACATCGAATTTTGTATAAAAAACGTGTTTTGGACCGATTGGTCCTACGGGAGCTATATGATCTAGTCAAACGATTTGGATTAAATTTAGTACAGTGCTTAGGAACTATAAAATACTCACGAATGTCAAATTTGGTCCAAATATCTTAACAAACAAACGAAACACAACAAATTTTGTTAAAAAATCGTTTTTTTGGTAGATCGGACCTATGGGAGCTATATGATATAGTCAACCGATTTTGATCAAATTTGGTACTGTACTTGGGAACTATAAAAAACTTTTGAATACCAAATTTGGTAACGATATCTTCATAAACAAACGAATTATTCATCTAAAACTTTTTTTTTTATCGAGGTCGTCTCAAACACCCACATGGGAGCTATATAATTTATCCCCGATATCAAAAAAATAAAATAAACTTGCCTCCTATGGAATAATATGGGATCTAATGTGAAAGTTTGGTAACTCTACCTCTTACCATTTCTGAGATCTAGGCGTTCAAACGGACGGACGGACAGACGGACATGGGTATATCGACTTCTCTATTCACCCTGATCATATTTTAGGTAACTTTGGGGTGTCTCCGACGTCTCCTTTTATATGTTACATACATTTTCGGCTTGCACAAATTTAATAAACCCTTGGTACCATACGGTAAAGGGTATAAATATAGTCTGAAGCAAAACCTAAAAAATCCACTATTTAGTAATTTTGAAATTCTGACCTCAAATATGTAATAAGCGACACCGAAAACCCATATTTGCATACCCAACTCGACTTTTAAACATAAAATTGAAAAACGCATCTAAAGTCCGCCATTTTGTAATTCTGACCTCAGATTCGTGATGAGCAACACCGAAAACCCATATTTGCATACCCAACTTAAACTTTAAGCATAAAAATTAAAAACAAATCTAAGGTCCGCCATTTTGAAATTCTGACCTCAGATTCGTGATAAGCGACCCCGAAAACCCATATTTTCATACCCAATTCGAATTTTAAACATAAAAATGAAAAACACATCTATGGAACGCCATTTTGATATTCCGAGCACAGATTCGTGTTAAGCTACCCTGAAAACCCATATTTGCATACCCAACACGAATTTTGTAAATAAAAATGAAAAACACATCTAAGAACCGCCATTTTGAAATTTTAAAAATCTTTAAGTTACTTATAATCTACTACCACCAAAGTGTCATATAAATGGAGCGGCAATTATGTTGTTTTTGAAAATAAGATTATAAAAATGTAATTACATTATATCGTTAGCTCCGCCATTTTGAAATATTAAAAGTCACCAAACGGATTTAAGATGAAAATTTTGATTTATCTTTAAAATTGAAGCGTAAGCTTAGGGGTGGCTAATTTAAAAGAGAATGACCCATATATTGCATATAAGGAATATATTAGATTTGATCGGGTGGTATAGAGTATCCCAAAGTCGTCTGCGTCCGACTTTTATTTACGACTTCTTTCAAAATGTATAAAAGTCTTCCAAGTTGTTTGAATTATAAAATATTTACATTTAAGCAACTAACAAATCAATCAGAAATATAAAACCTGAGCATTGATTGCACAGATCATCTAAGCTTATTTATTTATTTCAAGACTTATCTATATAATATAGAATATTTTTAGATTTTCCCAAAAAACAAAAAAAACCTTTAGACATTAGGCAGACAACCGCCATATATATTGTTGTTTTTTAGGCCCTTAAGACGCGACACTTCAGGCTCGTGCGGATCATAAATTTGTAAAGTTTTTGATAACATTATATATATATTATTATTATATAGTAGTACATATATATATATAGTAATAAACATACAAACGGATCGCTTCCAAATTCGCAAAAGCGCTGAAGTTTGCCCTATCAATTATTTGTTTATGTCATCAGCTACTATATACTATATATAGTATAACGACATCTCAAAAAAATACATAATAAAAAATTTCAGCCGGGAGGGTATACGATAGTGGTATACACTGCAAACACTTTTTCCAAAATCAGACTGCCTACTCCATACACTATGTAAATAACCGTGCCCAAATCTCTGGGATAAACTTATAGATGATGAGATGAGACGTTCCCATCGTTCCTTGAGTTTTCCTATAGAGATTATATGTTCTGCTACCCCAGCTTCTTATATGTCTTCCCCAAATCTTATATACCCTTTATCCATGTATTGCAGTGTATAAAAATCAAGTACCGCTTCAAAGATGCGATTATAAACAATATTTGCACAATTCATAAGGGTCCCAGCCGGAGACCAGACGATGACGACCAAAAGTTTAGTTAGGTTAAGTTTAGTTAGTCTGTTTATGAGTTTTTGATTAGACACAATAACAACGATAACGATAACAAAAGCTATTTATACACAAACACAAATGAAATATATTTTAATAGCTCTGTTGCTTTATAGCAGCCAGTCTGATTGATAATAATAATTAGATATGGAAAAATTTAATATACCATATTATTATTTTTGACTTTGTTGATTGTAAGTACTATTAAGAATATTATTTTCATAATTTTATAAAATTTTAAATTATTACAACAAAAGATTTTCAAATGTTTTGGGCATATAAAGGTTATCCACGTTTCTTAAGCGGACAGTAATTTTGAACTTAACTTGCGAAATTAAAAATTATAACTCGTGCGAAAAACACAATAAAAATTAACATTTCTCACGACGAATGGGAATCACCCTAACAGGGTGTTCCTAGGTGTTACAATCTAAAAGGCAAAAAAATGCTACTAAAAATTAAGTGTGCCGGGAACTATTTAAATAGTTTTCTCCAATGATTTTTCAGGAATTCATAAAATTTTCTTGTGAATAAAAATAAATGAATATTTGAGTATTTCAAAATTTGTACTTTGTGACGTCACGAAGCTCGAAAAATAGGTACTTTAAAATAACACAAGGATATCTTAAATTTCGTGATATTTTGCAAGAAAATAAATCTAAAACAATGGCGTACGGAAAGTCGGGCGCGGACGACTTTGGGATACCCTGTACCACTAGCTTGAAATAAAATCCGGTTCCTTCACAAAAAACCAAAAACAGAAGAATTTTTTAGCAAACAATTTTTTTTTGACCAATCGTTTCTATGGGAGCTATATGATATAGTCAACCGATTTCAACAAAATTTGACACAGTGCTTAAATACCTTAAAAAAGATCTGAATGCCGAATGCCCCAAAGTTACCTAAAATATGATCAGGGTGAATAGAGAAGTCGATATACCCATGTCCGTCTGTCCGTCTGTCCGTCCGTCCGTCTGTCCGTCTGTCCGTCCGTCCGTCCGTGTGAACGCCTAGATCTCAGAGATGGTAAGAGCTAGAGTTACCAAACTTTCACATTAGATCCCATATTATTCCATAGGAGGCAAGTTTATTTTATTTTTTTGATATCGGGGATAAATTATATAGCTCCCATGGGGGTGTTTGAGACGACCTCGACAAAAAAAAGCGTTTTAGATGAATAATTCGTTTGTTTATAAAGATATCGTAACGAAATTTGGCATTCGAAAGTTTTTTATAGTTCCCAATCACTGTACCAAATTTGATCAAAATCGGTTGACTATATCATATAGCTCCCATAGGACCGATCGGCCAAAATAACTTTTTTAAAGAAAAATTCGTTATATTTCGTTTTTTAATAAAGATATCGTAACCAGATTTGGCGTTTGGAAATTTTTTAGACCACTTAAGCAATGTGCCAAATTTGAACCAAATCGGTTGACTATATCATATAGCTCCCATAGGTCCGATCTTCCAAAAAATCCATTTTTTAACAAAATTTGTTGTGTTTCGTTTGTTTGTTAAGATATTGGGATCAAATTTGACATTCGTGAGTATTTTATAGTTCCTAAGCACTGTACTAAATTTAATCCAAATCGTTTGACTAGATCATATAGCTCCCATAGGACCAATCGGTCCAAAAACACGTTTTTTATACAAAATTCGATGTGTTTTGTTTGTTTGTAAAGATATTTGAAATAAATTTGGCATTCATATCTTTTTTAAGGTATTTTAAAACTGTGTCAAATTTTATTGAAATCGGTTGACTATATCATATAGCTCCCATAGGAACGATCGGTCAAAAAAAAATTTTTGTTTAAAAATTCTTGTTTTTTGTTTTTTGTGAAGAAATCGGACTTTATTACTAGCTAGTGGTACAGGGTATCCTAAAGTCGTCCGCGCCCGACTTTACGTCCGTCATTATTTTTTAATATTTAGCGTCAAATTCGCATAATTTTTTAATTATATGTATAAAAAAATAAAATTATTTTTGTTTTATTTTTTATCATTGTTACATTTTATGCATAGTCACTCGATATACGAGAGCAACTTAAAAAACAATTTTTAAAAAAGATACATAGTAAAAAAAATACATTTTACTAATTTGTTTTAGAAACCTTACAGAACCAAGAACAAAAAAAAAGTGCAAATATATTCTATAGTAGCAATATAATAAAGCGTGAATCTGAGTCATGACTTTTTCTTATCCAGCCTTTGTTTATATGGGTCATACAAATAATATATATGCCTATATATATTATTATAATTTCCATTTATACAACCTTATCACGTAAGTTCAGTTACAATTTTCTTTTGAATTTTTTTTTTTTAATTTCTTTTCTTAAGAAACTCTCACGATTTCTTGTAATTGTAATAAACAAGTTATTTACGTTATACGATGAAATCTTTTCATGATTTTTTTATAGAAAAATAAATATATTTATTTAGACTTTATCATACTAATATGTAAAGTGTATAGGTAAACGTACTTTCTTTTTAATTGGATCATTTCAAAAGCCAACTAAACAACTAATATGGAGAAGGTGACATTGGCGAGTCCCTAAAGTAACCTTCAATATGGTCAGGAGACCAAAAAGGTGGATTTAGGCCCATCTGTCCGACTGTCCGTCCATTTATCCGTATATCCCGTATTATGTCATTGGAAACAGGTTTTTTCGATATAGGGGTTAGGGTTACTAGGTTAGGTGTAGGCAGTTAAGATAATGACTGAGATCATCCAAAGACCATGAGGTCCATTGTGTTGCCTAATTAAAAAAAAGGGAGGAAAGGGATTGGAAGTAAGGGAGATATTGTGGAGGAGCATCAAAAAACTGTAGGACATCCCTAATCGCCTAAGTCTCTCACGTTGCAGAATCATTTTGAGGATTCAACGAAAGCAGCAAGATCCGCTATAGACACTTATACTAACCAGACCCTCAAAGAAAGGCTTTTCCAGAAACTTGGTTCGTCTTCTAAGAAGCGCCGGGCAGTCGCATAGCAGGTGTTGGATGCTTTCTGTATCTTCGCTTCTCCGCAGCTACGACAGAAATCGTAATGGGGAAGGTGCAACCTGCATTCTAGTCCTTTTTTTATGGAAGCGCAGGAATTCAGATGTTCGCTTTAGATCATATCTTTGCCAGAGTGCTCGGGAGATGCGACAACCGAACACCATGTCCCATTCTGTTTTCGCCAGAGATCTAGCCGTCTCCGCTACAGGGGTTACAATCTTTAAAACGGTTTTTATAGGCGCTGGCCGGGAAGGTGTTCAGCTTTCTCGTCGCATTTTGTTTTATGAAGTGGCAATTTTAGTTTTGAAAGAAGGAAACAGTAACACGGGGCCAGATCTTGATTGTACAGTGCCTGGTGTTATTTATTTATCGAGTGTTTTGCCTTAAATCCGTTTACAATCGTGGCTCGATGAGATGGCGCGTTATCGTCATGCAAAATTCCCGAATTGTGTGCCCACAGTTCCGGCCGAATACGACGGAACCGTTCACGCAAACGCCTCAAAACAGTCAAATAATACTTCTTATTGACCGATTGTCCCTCTTAAGTGTATTCATGTTACACCACACCAAAAATATCGAAAAAAAAAAAATTTAGGAAACTTTTTTGTCAACATTTATATCACAGGAACCATCAGAGAACCTCAGATTTAGATCCTATATGGCTTAGAGCATCAAAGTTTTTGGTGCTTTTGCTTGAACAAGTAAAGCGCTGGATTTTCATCGAAAAAGCATCTTCAGCGATGAGGCTCATTTCTGGCTAAATGGCTTCGTCAACAAACAAAATATGCGTTATTGGTCAGGCAGTAATGCACACGTACTCCTTGAGTCACCATTGCATCCCGAAAAAATTACGGTTTGGTGCGGTTTATGGGCCGTACTTCTTCCGTGATAATCCAGAGCGGATTCGATTTGACGCCGTTAGACTATTTCCTGTGGGGCTACGTCAAGTCTATGATCTATGCCAACAAGTCAGCGACGATTGATGAACTTCGTACGAATATCGAACGTGAAATTGCAGCAGTATCGGCCGATTTATGTTTGAAAACCGTCGAAAATTGGGTTCAGCGTCTGGACTTCTGCATCCGTGCCCATGGTGGCCATGCAAAAGAAATCGGGTTCCATACATAATAACATAGAATGTACTTTCACAGGAATAAAGAATTTCTTTGATATCCAAAACCGTTTTTTGTAGCGCTCTTATTGACAACCCCTTTATTGACGATCGAACGTTGTTTAGATTTTGTAAGCACTCTATCCAATTTGATCTAAATTTTATTTGTTCATTTTAATGATGCAGTGTATCTTAAAGTCGCATATGCCCAATTTACACATCCACCATTTATTTTCTTCATATTTTTCTATTCATTTTGATTTCACGTCTCAGTTGTTCTTGTTCTCACGATTTGCATTCCCATGCAATATAATTTTAATGAGTTTTGTTGGGTATTTTTGGTTCGTACAAAATATATCGACGTCAGGTAGAGCTCTTAAGAACACAGAAATTAGTTTAAATTGTTTAGCCCAATTTGCAGTCAACAGCATTAAATGCTTGCGAATGGAGAATAAATTTAATTCACGGCAAGTTTCAAAATAGTTCGCAGCTTACAATTCACAACCGCTACAAACGGTAGTTGCAATAAGATGCAACATTTTGGTTTCCAAAATAAAAATTATTTTTATCAGTTTAGTATTAACTTAAAAGCAGGCAATGATTATAGTCATCACCATTAAATGCTTCCCAATAAAGAAAAAAATTAATTTTATATGTATATATTACAGAATGGCGTATGTATAAGAAACATCTGCACTTACTTTATAAGGATAATCAAATCAAATCAAAACTTTTAACAAATAATAACTTTCAGAGTATTAACTTTTCATGTACCGCACCGACTCACTTAAGGAAGGGTAGTATATTAGAGTTGACATCAGAGACCCCCCGATTTAGCAGATTAAGAGTAAAAAGTAATTAATCCTTTTGTTTGAATAACTAGATCGCAGAGTTGAGAAGAACTAAAAAAAATAAATCCTCTTTTTAGGTTACAGAAACTAAACTCAAGGTTTGATTTTTCTATATCCCTTAAGGTAAGAACGTACATTGTGACAAAAATGTCCGGAATTTTTAAATAAAACGCAAAATAGTTAATCTTCAATATTTATTTTGTTTCCTTCAAAATATGCCTCATCTGAAGCATAACACATATGCCACCGCTTTTTTCAATCTTCAAAAAATTGGTTATAGGCGTTGGTCGGAATGGCGTTCAGCTCCCTCGTCGCATTCTGTTTTATGGTCAGTATAGCGTCAAAACGTGTTCCCCGGAGCGGCAATTTTAGTTTTGGAATGAGGAAAAAGTCACACGGGGCCAGATCTGGACTGTATGGTGCCTAGTCGATGGTATTTATCGAGTGTTTTGACTTAAATCCGTTCACAATCGTGACTCGATGAGATGGCGTGTTATCGTCGTGCAAAGTCCACGAATTGTCTACCCACAATTCCGGCCGAATACGACGGACGCGTTCACACAACCGCTTGTCCCTCTGGAGCGTATTCATGATGCACCACACCACGAATATGGAAGAATACGGAATTCCGGCAACTTTTTTGTCACAATGTATATTATAAAAGCTTTAAGCGCATAAATCCCAATTTTAGTCTTAAAAAATGGCGGACGTAAAGTCGGGCGCGGACAACTTTAGGATACCCTGTACCACTAGCTTGTAATAAAGTCCGATTTCTTCACAAAAAACCAAAAACAGAAGAATTTTTAAGCAAAAAATTTGTTTTTGACCGATCGTTCCTATGGGAGCTATATGATATAGTCAACCGATTTCAATAAAATTTGACACAGTGCTTAAATACCTTAAAAAAGAAATGAATGCCAAATTTATTTCAAATATCTTTACAAACAAACAAAACACATCGAATTTTGTATAAAAAACGTGTTTTTGGACCGATTGGTCCTATGGGAGCTATATGATCTAGTCAAACGATATGGATTAAATTTGGTACAGTGCTTAGGAACTATAAAATACTCACGAATGTCAAATTTGGTCCCAATATCTTAACAAACAAACGAAACACAACAAATTTTGTTAAAAAATCGATTTTTTGGAAGATCGGACCTATGGGAGCTATATGATATAGTCAACCGATTTTGTTCAAATTTGGCACATTGCTTGAGTGGTCTAAAAAATTTCCAAACGCCAAATCTGGTTAGGATATCTTTATTAATAAACAAGATATAGCGAATTTTTCTTTAAAAAAGTTATTTTGGCCGATCGGTCCTATGGGAGCTATATGATATAGTCAACCGATTTTGATCAAATTTGGTACAGTGATTGGGAATAAAATGCATAAAATTTACATGTGACAGAGGCACCACTTATAGACTTTGGGCAGCTGAATCCGAAGTCCAAAAAACCCCGATCCAATGGTTCTTAGGTAGTATCCAAATTATCTCGTTTTATGGGACTTTTGGTGGTTATCCATAGCCCATGTGTGAAGGATTTTTTTGTACTTGGGATTCGGCGGCTCAAAATCCATAGGGGATGCCTCTATCAGCTGTTAAGTTTTTTTCACTTTTATACCCTGTACCGTATGGTACTAAGGGTATATTAAGTTTGTGCAAGCCGAAAATGTATGTAACATATAGAAGGAGACGTCGGAGACACTCGAAAGTTACCTAAAATATGATCAGGGTGAATAGAGAAGTCGATATACCCATGTCCGTCTGTCCGTCTGTCCGTCCGTGTGAACGCCTAGATCTCAGAGATGGTAAGAGCTAGAGTTACCAAACTTTCACATTAGATCCCATATTATTCCATAGGAGGCAAGTTTATTTTATTTTTTTGATATCGGGGATAAATTATATAGCTCCCATGGGGGTGTTTGAGACGACCTCGACAAAAAAAAGCGTTTTAGATGAATAATTCGTTTGTTTATGAAGATATCGTAACGAAATTTGGTATTCGAAAGTTTTTTATAGTTCCCAATCACTGTACCAAATTTGATCGAAATCGGTTGACTATATCATATAGCTCCCATAGGACCGATCGGCCAAAATAACTTTTTTAAAGAAAAATTCGCTATATCTTCTTTATTAATAAAGATATCCTAACCAGATTTGGCGTTTGGAAATTTTTTTAGACCACTCAAGCAATGTGCCAAATTTGAACAAAATCGGTTGACTATATCATATAGCTCACATAGGTCCGATCTTCCAAAAAAATCGATTTTTTAACAAAATTTGTTGTGTTTCGTTTGTTTGTTAAGATATTGGGACCAAATTTGACATTCGTGAGTATTTTATAGTTCCTAAGCACTGTACCAAATTTAATCCATATCGTTTGACTAGATCATATAGCTCCCATAGGACCAATCGGTCCAAAAACACGTTTTTTATACAAAATTCGATGTGTTTTGTTTGTTTGTAAAGATATTTGAAATAAATTTGGCATTTATATCTTTTTTAAGGTATTTAAGCACTGTGTCAAATTTTATTGAAATCGGTTGACTATATCATATAGCTCCCATAGGAACGATCGGTCAAAAACAAATTTTTTGCTTAAAAATTCTTCTGTTTTTGGTTTTTTGTGAAGAAATCGGACTTTATTACAAGCTAGTGGTACAGGGTATCCTAAAGTCGTCCGCGCCCGACTTTACGTCCGCCATTTTTTTTGTATAACCTTTTGAATTGTTATTTATTATGTTTTTGCTTATTTTTCTATAAAATGTATTTAATTTTGAATTGGATATTATTAAAATATATTTATCCCTTGGTTTGTTTGTTAATTCAATTTTATTATTTGAAAACCAATCCAACAGTTAGCCCACTCTGAATTTATTTAACTTCGATGTATCGAAACATATTGAAGTAAAAATATTAAAAGTTACCTACTATATGGTCAGGAGAACAAAAACTTATTAAGACATGTCACTCCGACTGTCCCTCCATTTGTCCGTCCGTCTGTCTGTCTCAATACCTTGATTTTAGACATAGTGAGAACTGGAGCAACTAAGCTTTCGAGTTATATCAAATATTATGTTACGGGAAAAAAGTTTATTTTATTTTTTCGATGTAGGAATGATATCACAATATATACAGTTTTAAGGAAATAATTGTCTTATTATATCGTAGCCAAGTTTGACGTTCACATTTTATCAAAATCGTTTTGGTATATAATAGGAAAGAATCAACCAAATACTTATTTAAAGCATATAAGTTCGCAATGGAAAGTTGTTTGAAAAAGATTAGAAAAATCGTCACGTAACAGTGCTTGAGAATAGCGAGTAGTAGTTACGTAACAGTGTGGGCTGTATATGTGTACTTGAAAGTATCGAGTAGACTGCAAACAATTGCTCAAAGATCAAGCACAGGCATAAGTGGCCTGGTAGGGTTCCAGGTACGCAATAGAAAGGAACAAATAGTTATCATTAAATATTTAAAAAGCGGACGTAATTTTTTTTTACTTAATTAATAAAAAAATTAATAAAAATAATAAAAAAATAAACATCTTAAAAATTTCATGAGAATCGATCCAGTCGTTTTGGAGAGAGTATGGTAACTAACATTGTAACACGAGGATTTTATATGTAAGAGGAAAGCTATGTTTTACGTGTTACGGATGTTCTCAAGAACACGTCGATGAATTCCAAATCTAATATTTGCGTGCTTTAGAGGTTGTCAATACGCAGGTTTTAAGCTTATTGCCATGTGCTTGTGTGTATTAGTTCGTGAGATATACGCATTTTTGTGAATATCGTGAATATAGCATAGTAGAAAATTGTTCAACACCTTATTGGACATTAAGTGCAGACAGAAGCGTAGTTGCAAGGGTGTCGAATTGTAGTTTCTGTGGGGCATGTATTTATTAGAGATTGCGAGCTCTCTTAAGAATACTTAAGTTCGTCCATACGCCTTTTTAGAGAGTTATGAAAGTCAAGTAATCCAAAAATCTTTTTTTGTCTAGATAAGCTAACTAGAGAATCTTACGATGTTTATAAACTTTAAGACTATTCAAAAAGTTTGGGCAGGACAACGTCTGCCGGGCCCACTAGTTTACTATATAATTCGAATTTTTAATGAATCTTTAAAAAGCTTATAATAAAATTATTTTTCTTAAACATTGTGGGAATAACAGAAGAAACTTCGTTCTCGAGGGGGTTTCTATGACCCCCAAGACAAGTTTTACATTGTTGTTTTTAGATAATTATTGTTATCTAGTTTTATGAGCCATAAGTCGTTGGTTTTTGTAGCTTCTGGTAGTTCCAAGAAACCACAAAATGTAAAAACTTCATCAATTATGCCTGAGCTCGCCGAGTATTATACAAAGTCGAAAAATCTTCTGGCTTATCTATGGAACTATTTGTGCGACCCGTGCCATATTTTGTCACAGATAGCAGTGCGCCACCCAAGACGATCGAACGTTACACCTTTGGCCCACAGCTGGGCAGGCATACCATACACCAGACCATATACCATACCAAACCCATACCATATGCGCCTGACTTTGTACGCAGTCAGCGATATTACGCATACGCCACGACGGCTGACTATCGGCGGAGCTGACGAACTAAACAATGCGCCGAAACTAAGGCGCTGCTTCGTGCACTGAGCTTCGGCTTTGTGGGAGCAGCAGCAGAGCTCGTCGTCGGCTGAAAGACGACAGATCGTGGAGAGCTGGCAGCTGCCATGGCGTGACTGCGCTCAGTTATTTAGAAGTTGCCGCCAATGCCAGGCGGCCCAGTAATCGTCTAGTCGGACTAGCTGCTAAGTATATATATTAAAATATATATATTGTTCTTTTTTTTTTTTTTGCGCTGTTTATTTTATTTGATGCCGTTATAAGTATATACCGACAAAGTACACACACACATACACAGAGTAAACAAAGTAAATAATATAAGAATAAAAGTAAAGTAAAGCAATGTGAGACAGTACAGTTATACACAGAAATCGAAACCGAAATTAAAAAAAAAACAAAATACAATTATAAAACAACTATTTTAATAAATTGTGAAATTCGCAAGATTCAGAAAAAAAACAACAACAACAGCCAATATGGAAATCTATACATCCGACAGCTCCGATACAGATTCGCGCGAACAAAAAACACTTGACTTTGGGCGCATGAATCTGGAGCTGCATACACTGGAGGATTGTATCGGAGCGCCACACAAGGCTGTGCTCAAGTCCAGCGGTGATATTGAGACGCTGCTGCTCAATCACAATCGTTTGGTCAATTTGCCGCAGGCACTGCGTCAATTTACCAATCTCAAGATACTCGATTTGAGCTCCAATGCTTTGACACAGCTGCCCGATGCTGTTTGCCAGCTGCCTCTGGTCACACTAATTGTCAAAAACAATCAGCTGACCAACTGTTCACTGCCCAAATCGCTGCTTAACAAACTAAGCGGCGCCGGCGGCGGTTCCACGCTGAAGGAGCTCAACTTGAGCGGCAATCAGCTGACACACTTTCCCGAGCAGGTCACCGACTTGCGGCAACTAAAGTATCTATATTTAGGCGGCAACAAGATCTCGAGCATTTCAAAGGATATATGGAAGATGCAAAGGTAAGCTACGTCCACATTGTGTATAACAATTTTTGCGCAGCTGGTCACATTTTTTTGGTAGCCATATTGTTTTTGTTGTCAAGCGTCTGCTGCGGCTGTCTGAGTGCCTGCCTGTTTATTTGCACTGATAAGTTTTACTTACATACATACACATATAATATTTCAAGTGTTGACAAATACCAAAAACGGGCTCATTGCAAAACTCACATCTATTAAAAGAATTAGGCCGACCATAAAGATATAGCAAAGGCAATTAATATTATTTGTTTTCTATTTAAACAAGAATATTATATGGATGGGTGTTATAATAGAAGCTTGTTATTTGGTTATCAGTTAGTTTATGGTCTATTAGCGCCTGAAACTTGACAACAACCAGCACTAGCCTATATATTATGGGTAGTATGGTAAAAACCCATCAAGTGCTTGAACTTTAAACACTCCAAATGTGAACTTTATGTCTAAAACAAACAACAAGATTGACAGCCTAACTAAAGTTTAAGTACTTATCCCAATCTTGGCTTATCTTAACAAACTGTGCAACACTGTAGTAGTGTTTGATAGTAAATTATTTGAGAAGTAGTTTTTTAATCACGCGGTTATATTTGGGTAGAATATTCCCTATACCAGTTTAATTGTTTTCCAAGAATGAATTCAATACAAACCCGTTCCGAAAGCCCTTACAGACCCTCAACGATCGAACTTTCGGTTCGCTTTTTCTTCATCCCTCTTAAAGCTGATTGCTAAAGTCCAAAGCAATCCCAATGTCAAAAGAACGTAAGAAATATACTATCACGAGCAACTTTCTGTCAACCTCGAATTGACCTCGAATTTAAGTGTTGGGTAATTCTTCTAGAGACTTATGTATTCGAAAACATGCTTGTTACTTTTTTTTTAGTACAAAATAATTTCGTTTAAAACAATTTTAGACCAAAAATATCAAAGGGGCGTGAGACATCTATTATGAATAGAAGCTTTTCTGTAGACTTCGAATTTAAGTGAGGACAATTTCTTCTAGGGTTTACCGATTAATAATAATTTTGTTTTACCGAATTTAAAACCAAATCTGCCAAACATATCAAATAAGCTTGATAAATCTACTATCACGAGTCTTGGAAAATTTATTATGGCGAGAAACCTTTCTGTAGACTTCAAATTTAAGTGAAGACAAATTCTTCTAGGGCTTATCAATTCTTTGGTACCAAATAATTTTGTTTTACCGAACTTTAGACAAAATCTGCCAAACATATCGAATAAGCGTTAGAAATCTCATATCACGAGTCGGCAAATTCTTCTAGAGATCTTTGTATTGAAAGCATACAGTCCAATATTTGTATCTCGTATGAAAAACTATCTTATCTTATCTTATCTTAAAGTAGGATTTAGCTCAAAAGCAATGCTTATGTATGTCAAAAATATTCAAAGAGCGTGAAAAATCTACAATCTCGAGGAACTTGGCTTAGGCCAAATTTTTTTTCAGATTTCTGCATTTTACCGATTTTATCCAAAATATCGTTTTCAACCGCATTTTAGCCTTAAAGGAATTCCTTTATATGCCTAAAAATGCCAAATTGAACGTGAGAAATCTACAATCACGAGCAATTTTTCTTTTCTTCAAAGCTCAAACAAAATCTTCTAGAGATTTCTGCATTATCAATAGGCAGACTCATTTCGGAATGCACTTTCGTCAGGGTTGAAAGTGACAGAAATGCAAATTTTCGTAAATTAAGGCCTTACGATATACGATTAGTATGTGAAGAAGCTTAGCTTACCTCACGACCAAAGGTTGAAGAAAGATAAACAAGAGGCGTTACAACAGAGGTCTTCTTCGTAACCAGAACAGTTTTTAGAACATAACAATGAGATCATTCAGCAGGCTAGTCGGGTTATGAAGGGCATTCTCCCAGTCCCAAAGTTTTCCTAAGTACTCGGTAGATTTTAATGCTTCGAGAGGTCTTTGAAAAAAAGAGCAAAGCTTCGGGACCTTCAATAGACCACCCAGTCCCAACAGTTTCACAAAGACCCTTCCTTTCGGAAATCATTACGCTCCTTCAGCAAGCCACTCGCCTATCGAATTAAGCAGTGGATTCCCCAATCCCAAAGTTCTCTTAAGTAGTCCTTAAGATTTATCTCTTCTTAAAAAAGAGGACTATGTTTTGAACCCGTTCTTTTAAGTAGTCCTTAGATTTTATCCAGTCCTATCTTTTCTATAACGGCCCACTCAGTGACCATTTCTCTCCTTCACTAGACCAGTCGCCTGTCGAATTAGGCGGTGGATTCCCCCAATCCCAAAGATCTCTTTAGATTTAGATTTTATTGCTATGAAAGTTTTAAAAAAAAAAAATCTACATTATGGAACCCTCGTTAGATCGAATCCAATCTTTTTCACAATGGACCTACCAGAGATTTGTCGCTTCTACCTCCCCCTACCGCCCTCACTCATCCTGCTATTCATTGCCTTCTGTGTAAGCGAAAAAGTGAAGCCTCCAAACAATTTGCAGCTAATTTAATTGGAAAACTAACTTCTGATAGGAATCATAGTTATAGCGCATTTGTCATCCGTATGTAATCAAAAATACTCCATTTTATTATTTCCAGCTTACATGTGCTCTCTCTGGGCGGCAACCAGCTCACCGAGGTGCCAGAGTCGGTTGGCTTGCTCGCTCAACTGCAGGCTTTGGTGCTCTGTGACAATCTGATCGAGCATTTACCCATGAGCATAGCACGTCTGAAGACACTTAAATCGCTGCTGCTGCACAAGAATCGACTGAGGCACTTACCCAAGGACATTGTAGCGCTTAAGAACCTAACAGAAGTAAGTCTCCTTGCACACTCAAACTGCGCCCACTTTGACTAACAATAATTGCAATATTTTTTTACAGCTGAGCTTGCGCGATAATCCGCTGGTAGTACGCTTTGTGCAGGACATGGCACTTAAACCACCCACACTGTTGGAACTGGCTGGACGCATTGTTAAGACCAGTGGTCAACGTCCTGGTCCCGGCGAAGTGCCACGCACTCTGGCCGAGTATCTGAATAGCGCCAACTGCTGTGTTAATCCCAATTGCAAGGGTGTATTCTTTGACAACCGCGTCGAGCACATAAAGTTCGTCGACTTTTGCGGGAAGTACCGTGTGCCACTGCTGCAATACCTATGCTCTTCCAAATGCATTGAGCCCGAGGCACCTGCCCGCGAGGTGCCCAGCAGTAGTGCCATGATGATGCGCAAAGTGCTGCTGGGCTAGTCGGAGAGCTACGTGACTGTCAACATGAAGCTGGAACTTTCTCTTTGGACGTCACAACTTCAAGGGCTCATTTAAAATAGCAAAATTTTATCTGATTTGTCTATTTTTATTTGTTTATATTGTTATACTATTTGATACTTCAAAAATACCAGAAAATACATATACAATATATATATATAGAAATATGCATACGAAGTGCCTGTACAGCCAGATGCGGGGGCCATTTGGCCCAATTTTGTTGGAAAATAAATGAATAAAATGCAATTAAAAACCAAACCAACAGCTGGCCCACCCTATATTACTTAGAAAACTTTTTTGTCTGGCAGCTACAACTTTGGTATAGTCATACCCCTCTAGGTGTTGTGGAAAACTTGAAGCTGTCAAGCCCAGAAAAGAGCTTGACGGATAAACGGATATAGAAAAAATTTATTGGATGTCCAACTTTGGGAAGACTAATATCAACTAGAGATGAAAATGCGACGGTTGTGATAGGGTACACCGGTTAACCCCTGGGGGGGTCACACATAGACAGCAAAGTCCTTAGTGGAACTGGAGGATGTGGCTGGTGTAAAATGCACGTTAGTCCTCAAGTATGCGCGTATGCTTCGCGAACGCCAATAGCTTTTGAGGTGCCCTGTCGTAAGCCTCTTCCAGTAAGTTCCTGCATTAACAACTGTCCTGGGCAGCTCCAATCAGTACAGATTTGTGACCGCTGGTAATACGCAGAGGGATATTATTCCCTCCTTGCCCGCCGGTGGTAGCAATCACGCTTTCCAGGGAGTGACCCTCCGAGTTGTTTCCTTAGAGGACTCCAGCACGCGGAGGTTTTGTTGCATTTTGTTCTTGGGAACCACACCATAGCATTTTATGCCTACTGCAAGGCAATGGCTCCAAAGTAGCTGCACCACTTGGAAATACAGATACTGCTGCGCTGTTGCCTCAGCTAGACCGTGCACTGGCCAAAGCGTCGAGGGAGGACAGAGGCCTGGCTCTGGTGCTTGAGCCAGTACGCTGTCCATTGGCCAGCCGGCACCCACATAGAGGGTTTAGCCAGAAGATTTTTGCCAGCCAATCGCGACGGAAACATGTTGGGAATAAAAATGCGGGATGAAAAAAAATTTGTCTAAATATGCGCAATTATTATTTTATGATCCCGAAATTTCAAAGAATCCCAAATTTATTCAAACTTGATTTCTAAATTTCTAACACTAACTATCATCTTGGAGCATCTCCTCCTGAATGGTCAAAGAACTCTATATTATCATATTGGAGCATCTTCTCCAGGATGGTTAAAGAATGTCATAATTAGCTACAAACCCTGTCCTCTCGCAACAAAGTATGTTGGATACCTGGACAATCTAGCACGACAGGGTGCCTCCATCCTGACCACATCTCCTGCGCCTTTCTGTGGTATTGGTTGGTGCTCAATCAAGACCATGATAAACAATGATGGGCTGAAGGAGAACATTGGATATACTGGTTCTCCTTACCGCTTGTCAAACCTCTGGATATGATGAAGACAAAAGGTCTTGGCAGAGCGGACTTTAAACTCCTGGTAGCAAACCTATCTGGCCACCACACTGTTCGATACCATCTACAGAAAATTGGCCTATCGGACTCTTCAAAGTGCAATGTCTCGAAGACGATAAAACCACCAGACAATTTCTCTGTGACTGCCCAGCGCTGGTATGGAATAGAGCCTGTCACATGGGAAAGGAACGGATTAGTCCCATCCATCTCAGGTCAATACCAACAAAAGACCTACTGCTATTCATGCGGAAAGCGGAAAGTCTTTTGACGTAATTTATGGGTATGGTACGAAAGATCTTATGGTCGCAGTGCCCCACCTCTTCGTGATGAACCCATACGAGAAAAAAAAATACTGATAGTGGTATACCCAAAGGTAAAATTGGGCAAATTCGACATAGTAATTGGTTCTACCTATAAAATGAGTACCTGACAATGGATCAATTCATCCAATATATACCAAATTAAAACTAACTCTTTGTCGTAACTTTCTAGAACTACTCATTTCTTTTATTATTAATTTTTGAGATATGGCAATTCTTAAAAAAAATAATTAAATTACTTCTAGATCCGTGTCGCAGTTCTTAAATAATCGTTGGAACCGTTCTGACCACATTTATATTATATTAAAATATTAACTTTTTTACTATAACTTTAGTTGTATTTGATCGATTTTGTGGTGTAGCTGAAAAGCGCGAAATTCTACTTTGAGATTATTCATAAACTACGTGACGCTCCGAGGGGAAGGGGCTCTGGCGAAGCGTCACGAGAAACAAAACTCATATGCAAAATATTCAAAAATATTCCGCTACAGCGTCACAAGCGGGAGGAGGGTCTATTTTGACGAAAGTCAGCGTCCCGTAATTTATGGATGATCTCTTGGGGGAACGTGGTCAGATATATTGACATCTTGTGCCAGCTGCCGAAGCAGGAGGATTTCTCGTATTAAGACGATAGATAACCTCTTGGAGTAGTGTTTCCATTGTTGTTTTTTTTTCATGCTTGAACATCGATTGGTGCTAAAGTCGATAGGTGATGAGGCCAAGGACGGTACGCATAACACGTTTGTAGAGCGAACTGTTCGATCCGAGACAGACGCCCGCTTGCAGCCGCGCCTAACCTGGCGAACAGACGCTACAAATAATGCAAAAATTGCCGTTGATCGACGATGCAACTCATCCGCCTTTCAATGCCTACTCTCTTTAACCCTTAGACCAGGTATGTTGAAATGTCCTAAAAAATAAGAGCTCCCTTCTCTTGTTAGCCCTGATCAAGACTTCCACACGGGAAGTCGATTGAAGAATCATATCCTCCTTTCAATGCTCTCTGTAACCCTTAGACCAAGTATGTTGGAATGTCCTAAAAAATGAGAGCTCCCTCTCTTGTTATCCCTGACCAAGACTTCCACACGGGTTGGTTACTGTATCTTCAACAAGGTTACTCAGCTTACCAGGGTGCACCACGTGGCAGTAAGAGTAGGAATTGAGTGCTGAGTCTGCCGATAACAGGATACCATCGGAGACATCAGCCCCCCAGGAGCACCAGATATTGGCACAATTCAATAAATTCAGTCTTCTAAAATCATCATCATATGCGCACCAGCCGGAAAGGTTTTGTGTCGCTAGCTCTTAAAGTCTCCGAAATCAAGGCGTTCATACAGGCGGACATGGCTTAATCGCTACCCGAGCTTATGATAAGCATTTTGGTACAAAGGGCTTTGGGTCTGCCACGCCTACTTCAGTCAGTTACATACATTGCACAAATCTAGTATACCCATGCTTAACAATATCTACGCGTAGTCGAGTTTTGGCCAAATTACCATAGCTCTGTCATATTTAAGGTGAAGACCATAAGACGCAGCTTGTGCCACCTTTCATGCTCTTTTTTGCTCTTTGAGAAACAAGAAATACTAAAAAAAACTAATGGGCAGACTGACGGACATGGCTAACTCAATTGGTTTTATTGCCCAGATTAATTGGCTATAAAGTTCATAAAGGGTCCTACTCGTTTCTCTTTATGCAATACCTACAAAAATTTCATTTGCACTAAGCAAACAAATATGAGCCTAAGTAAAAATTTTTCTACAAACTTGGATACAATCTTGGAAATCGGTTAATCTTGTGTTTAGTATGCACACAATCCGACCAAACATCAAACACTTGCACTTCTTCTCTAGGTCAATCAAAAAATATGTTAAATGCTGCTTCAGCTCAGCTAAGCTTGCATACATAATTGATTTAAAATTCCGGTCTAGTCTTACCAGTTATTAACAAAATCACGTTCTGTTTCAGCCAAAAGTTTAAAGCTTTTTTAAAGCTGATTACAAAAAAAAAACACATTTTTGGAAAATTCAATTTTGAGATTTCATTTTGAATAGTTTATTTTTGCATTTTTGTTTGAAACATTTCCTGCTAAATCGTAACGTTCCCTTAGTAAGAAAACTTCGGAACGTAAAGTCTGCGTTTAAGTTACACACAAACTTTTAATTACTTATTTAAGAGAAAAAAAAAAGAAAGTTTATATCTAATTATATGTAGCATTTGTTAACACAAAGTTTGCAGCAGATTAGCAAATAAAGAACTACATGAATTTTAATTTATTTATTATATAGTAGGTATACCACATGGTAAAAGTTAAAAGCTGAACATCATTTGCTTTGAACTTATTGTACGGGTTGACCCATTAATAAATACAATATGTTTAAATAAGTATTATGAATAGTTGTTGACAATTTCTTCTTATATAAAACAATTATTTTTTTGATCTGATGGTAAAATTGGTAATTTGCATAAACAAATAAAAAAACATAAAATTGCTATTCTTATAGCTGACGACAACAAAAAAGCTTATTGTGAATTTTCTTTTCTTAAAACAAAATGTTGCTTTTGTTGGTCACATGGTTATATAAACTCTTGGTTTAGCCATGATTGGGTTATGGGTTTTACAATGTAGAGACAGTTTTTTTTTAAGTTAATACTACACATTCTAATTTAGGGCTTCGCTGCCGCATACGAATATGAATATGAACATACATCGACTATATCCTAAATGTTTATATATAATATAGATTAAATGAATGTTTGCGTATTTATGGGTTTGCTATTATAGTTGACAGATGTTGTTGTATCGAGGGCGGGCGCATGTATGGATGGGGTATGGAAGATGTGGAAGTTGTTGATGTGCTTGGGAATACCGAAGTTGCCTATCCTGTTCCTGTGTGTGAATTTTTTCTTCTTTTTTTTAAATAGCATTCATGAATGTTAGCAGACTTTATATTATAGACGTAAAATGGAATTTTTTTTTTTTTTGCTTTTATTAGCAGCGCATTTGTGGCGTTTTGTTTTTGTGGATGTGTGTGTATTTCAATGATTTTACATGGCATTTACTGGTCCATGACCTCCTGGCTGGTATCATCCACCTCCATGGCAGCGGGCTCATCCTTGGCTACATCATCGGTGGCCATAGCGGCTGGTGCAGCGCCACTTTCGGCCATGACAACCTCCTCAACAGCAGTAGCTGGTGAAGTGTTTACCTCTTCATCGGCAGGTGTGTCCTCCATGGGCTGATCGTTCAATGCCAATGCAGGTGTAACAGCAGCTGTTGGTGGTGTAGCTGTTGGGCTGGTAGTAGCAGCAACAACTGGCTCTGTGGCAGCCGCCTCAGCAGCTGGCTCGTCGGTTTCAATGGGTACGGGGGTGGCAGTAGCAGTAGCATCAGCGGCGCTGGCATCTGATTTGGTTTTCTCCTTGTCAACATCTGCCTCTGGCTCTTTAGCTTCTACCACAGTTTCTGCAATTTTAGCTGGTTCTGTCTTCTCAGTCTTTTCGGTATCCTTCTTTTTGGCAGCTGCTTCTTCCTCTGAAGCTTTTTCTGCCTCCGGCTTGGCCTCACTCTTTGTTTTGTCAGTCTTGGCAGATTCATCTGCAGCATCAGTTTCCTTTTTATCTTCTTTCTCAATTGTCTCCTTTGCAGTTGCTGTCTCTTTTTTTTCTTCCGACTTCTTCTCCGATGGTTTATCAGAAGCAGTGCTGGACTCTGCCTCTTTGACTTTCTCAGATTCTTTGGGCTGCTCGATGGCAGCTTCTGCTTCTACAGCGGCTTCTTTCTCTTTAGTGTCTGCTTTTTCTGCATCCTTTTTAGCTGTTGGCTTAGCATCAGTTTCCTGCTTTTTGTCTTTTTCAGCTGCAGTCGACTTTTCGGCGACTTCGGTATCCTGCTTTTCGACAATTTTCTCAGCTGCCTTTGGAGATTTCACTGCTGCAACGATTTTTTCCTTTTCTTCTTCAGCAGTTTTATTCTTTACATCAGCAGTATTTTTATCATCGGTTGCCTTCTTCTCAACAGCTTTATCTCCAGCAGCCTTGGCATCATCTTTTATCACTGCTGCGCCTTTTGAGGCAGTCTCATCCTTCTCCTCCTTGGCAGCTGCCTTGGCAGGTTTTTTCTCACCATCGGTGACGTCTTGCTCAGCTTTTGGAGTAGCTGTATCGGACTCGGATTTTTTGTCAGCTGCAGCTGCATCTGTAGTTTTCTTCTCAGCTTCTTTATCTTCAGCAGCCGCCTTAGGTTTAGCGGTTGACTCCTCAGTAGCTGCTTCCTCCAATTCCTCCACTGCAGCACTGGCCTTCTTTTCGGTCTTCTCCTTAGTTTGTTCCTCATCGAGCTTGACCTTTTTAGCCTTGGGCTGCTCTGTATCATCAGTACGTGGGCAGCTGGCCTTAAGGGCGCTGCTAGCAGCTTCCTCCGCATTTCCATTGCGCTCATCCACATTGTTAAAGATAGCCTCGTTCTCCATTTCAATGTCGATATTAACCTCCAGCGATAGATCACCATTTACAACGGAGGAATCCAGAGAGTCGCCATTCTCGCTTTCGCTGCGTTTGCGACCCGGATCAATGGTGCTGACCACTGAAAAATTTTTAAAGTTTTAGAATGACAGAATAAAAGAGAGCCAAACAGACTTGTTGCACCAATCACTCACCCAAAATGGTTTTCTCGAGTGCACGCATAAACTTGTCAATGCGAGAATATTGCTTACGCGGGTCTATCAAGAGCTCACATAGGCGCTGTATAGTAAACGGAGCTGCATTAAATTGGTCCAGACGCTCCAGCAGCGAGGACTTCATGGTTTCGTAATTAAATGGATCCACATTCGGGTAGTTGGGAATTTCTATAAAGGTAACGCGGCATTTAGTCTGCATTTATGTGTGTACGCCAAGTAGCTAGCCAAAACATACCCTCCAGACGTGGCGAATCCTCATTAAAATGCTTAATAACGCTTAGCAATTTCTCGCGTATCAAAGACTTCACACTAGCCCATTTGAATACGGTATCTCCGGTTTTGGCCACATACGCCAAATATTCCTCCAACTCTTTGGGTATTTCCTTCTGCTTTAAACGTGTAAAGCGCTCTAAAGTTTGTAAAACTTCCTCACGGTTCTCCATGGTAACCATTTCTATATATATAAGTGCAAATTCTGCGCTACCAGTTAGTTAGTTAAGGAACTGCAAAGATAAAGTATACACAAGTTTTAGCACTTGAGAAAAAAAAAAACCGGCCGGCACTGATGAAAATTTATATTCATACTAAGGTAGACACACAAAAACGCTGCATTCAGTCGCAGTCGCAGTCTCCCGAACCCAGACAGCACTATCCGAGCACACGAGTCTGCGTCTCTAAGCTCGGTGTGTAGGTATGCGCCGAATCAGGGACCAGTGGACAACTACCGTGTACACTGCAGCTATTTAATAGACGAGCTTTAGCCATGCTCTATAATGCAGTCAGTATACCGCATGCAGCCCGCGGCAGGCGTTTGCGCACAAATAAACTGTGCGGGGAGCCCTAGCAACTATATAACTATCCAAAAAAAAAGAAGTAGAAAATTGAGAGCAATTCAAATGAGCGCTCATCTGCTGCCTGGGCCACTTGGTGGAGGATTCGCGCATATTGAAAACTAGTTATTTTTGCAAGAGTCTGTTGCCTTGAACAGCAGCCATTATACATGGAACTTTATATACGTATGTATGCACGTATGCAGGCGTGTATGTATGTATGTACGTCTGCATGTACTATGTATGTACGTATGTATGTACGTCTGCATGTACTGTGTATGTACGTATGCATGTGTGTATGTCCGCATGGTTTTAGCCTCGGCTCATGCGTACGCGCTTTGCTGCAGCTGCAAATGGCATACATGCAGCAAGAAAAGTGCTTTTTTTTTTTTTGCACGCCTACGAAACGCAAGAAAATTTTACATATATACACACAAAGTATTAAAAACTTTATATACTTAATTAAAGCGAAAATTTCGCGAAATTCATGTCGGCGACCGGTTCATTTGCATGCACATAATTATATTAATGCCGCACAACACATCAAAAAAAAAAAACTTTTCGTTGCTTTTAAAATTATTTATTCATATTATTAACGCATTTAGCTCTACTTTATGCCTTCTTTTTCTTTTTGTATAACTTGCAAAAATGTTTGCAAAAAAAAAAAAAAATGTTTGCAAAAAAAAAATTTGCTGTAAGCCGCTTTTCACTTACCTGCGTTTTTTCGCAACTTTTTATAGCCGCACTTTCTTTTTAGCGAACGCTAAACGTTTTTGTAATTTATGTGCAACGTGTATCACTTTAGCTATCACGTATTTAATGCTTAAAATTATGTTTTATAAATAATTTGCACACCCAAAAACGGCTCCGCGCAAGAAAGAAAAAGTTTGACGCCGTCCAGTTGACAGCAGCTATGACTTGAGAGTGATAAGTTTCTTGCCTATCGATTAACATTTATGCGTAAAAATTTGCCACCCTTTTTTGTGTTGCTTTCGCACACCAAACTGGAAAAGGTTGGCAGCATTGTGCAATTAAAGGCGCTGCTATTTGATTTTGCACTAACCTAAAGCAACTAAGAAAAACTTTGTAGCTAATAAATGTAAATATACGTGTAAAAAAATATATAAATAAACGTTTTTAAAATCAACTGCAGTTTGTCTGCGCTGCTTGCTTCTCGAGGACTTAAAGAGCTAGCATCTTGAAACTTGGCACTTGAGAAATACCATTTTTTTTTTTTTGTATTTGTATGCCATTTCAAAGTAATTTAATGCTAGCATTTAAATATTTTTATCAAAATAAAATATACTAAAAGCACTAGCATTTAAATAGTACAATATTATTGAATATTTGTTAACAAAATTTACATAAACGCTTTCAACTATTTGAGCCACTATAGGGTAGGGTAATTGCTATTTACATATATATAATTAATTTTGAGGAGGTCTTAATAGTTGTATGTATGATGATGGTGACGACCATGGCGATCCAGGCTACAATTTTGAACAGTTTTAGCATAATTTTTTTGGAGCCTTTTTAAGCAACTAAAGAGTTTTTCAATAAGAGCGCTACAAAAGTTTTTTTAAATAAAACAAAAACGGTTTTGGATATCAACGAAATTCTTTATTCCTCTGAAAGTACATTCGATGCCATTATGTATGAAACTCCATTTCTTTTGCATGGCCACCACGGGCACGCTTGCAGAAGTCCAGACGCTGAACCCAATTTTCGCAATTCATCAATCGTCGCTGGCCTATTGCCATAGACCATGACTTGACGTAGCCCCACAGGAAATAGCCTGACGGCATCAAATCGCAAGACCGAGGCGGCCAATTGACTGGGCCATTTCGTGAAATAACACGTTCACCAAACTTGGTTTTCAATAAATCGATTGTGACATTCGCTGTGTGGCTTGTGGCACCGTCCTGTTGAAACCACAAGCCCATATCATCTATTTCGAGCCAAAAATATTCGGTTATCATTGAGCGGTAGCGATTCCTATTCACAGTAACGTGCCGGCCTTGATCATCACGGAAGAAGTACGGCCCAATGACGCCGCCGGCCCATAAACCGCACCAAACCGTAATTTTTTCGGAATGCAATGGTGACTCATGGAGTACGTGTGGATTGCTGCCTGGTCAGCCACCAATAACGCATATTTTGCTTATTGACGAAGCCATTCAGTCAGAATGTATCCCAAAAGTCCTAAAATATTTGACGTGGTCAAGAAATTTGCCTCTACTCAGATAACTAAAACACATTTTGCGCAGCACTCTGTCACAACTCGATGTCCATGATCCATCTAAAATCCACACGGTTTACCAGGCCAACGCTGTTTCTAAGTGGTCACAAAGTATGCCTGCGATTTCGGAGAATTTAACCACATCAACTACGCTGCAGAGGTCGCCGCGTAGCTTAAATTTCATGAAATTTGAGGCACATACTCTGCATGCCAATGAAATTCCAATGGTGGCAGACGCATTCTGACACTTCTTCCATTGAAAGGTTTCACATTTTTTAGCTTAAACATACTAATAACACTTTGACTGAAGTTTTTGCTAATAGAAAATATAAAGCTTGAAATGGATGGATTGCATTTGGCACCATTGGTATTTTCAAGGCGCAAAATAGAAATAGTGACTGACTCGGGTCTTCCTCAATTGATGCGCTAGCGGCAGCAATATTCTGGCCCTGGAACATTTTCCAATAGACGCTCAATTGTTGATCTGGCAGGACAATTATGACCACTGACTCCGAATTTCGTTAATAAATTTTAATAATTTCGACTCTTTGTTGGATGGTATATCTTTCTGAATTGGCAAACCTTACTGAAGAGAAATGTCAAGAGTGTGGGACAAAATATGGCGTCGTTTGCTGTCCCTATCGGTCTATTTTTGTAGCGACCCTATTGAAAAACCCGATAAATAATTTATTTTGAGGAGGTCTTAATAGTTGTATATGATGATAGTGATGACCTCGACGATAGAGGCTATAATTTTGAAGCGTTTCTACCATGATATTTTGGAGCCCTTTTTGAGCAGCTATTTATGCAAAAAATAAAACGCCTTAGTTCCTTATTTTGTATGGTAGTAGTTATTTATATATAATTTATTTTGAAGAGGTCTTAATGGTTGTATGTATGATGATGGTGACGATCTGGATGATCCAGGCTACAAGTTTAAACAGTTTCTACCATGATATTTTGGAGCCCTTTTTGAGCAGCTATTTATGCAACAGAAAACCGCCATGGTTCTTTATTGGGTATGGGAGTTGCTATGTACATATGTATAATTTATCTTGAGGAAGTCTTAATAGTTAGATGTATGATGATGGTGACCGTGACGATCCAGGCTATGATATTTTGGAACCCTTCTTAAACGTGTAATGGAACACATTGAAATGCTCATCACGTTTCTAGCTCGAAACGCCTTGAGAAACAATGTGCGTTCCTTGGAATTGTTTTTAAACATTAAAAGTATGTTTTCGGAAGCATTGTCGGAATCTTTGATTAAAAAATGACAAACATATTTTTAACGTTAAATAGTCTTATACTTTATTTATAAAAACTTGCTAGTTGTCTTATTAAGTACATATGCCAACTTTTGAACAATTAATTGAATTCATATTGCTTCATGTACAGAGTGTATCCCAAAAGTCCTAAAATATTTGACGTGGTCAAGAAATTTGCCTCTACTCAGTTAACTAAAACACATTTTGCTCAGCTGGGCACTCGGTCACAGCTCGATGTCCATGATTCATCAGCGCTAATGACCCTAAAATTCACTCGGTTTACCATGCCTACGCTGTTTCTAAGTGGTCACAAAGTATGCCTGCGATTTCTGAGGATTTAACCACATCAACTACGCTGCGCTCAGTAGAGGTCGCCACGTAGCTAATATTTCATGAAATTTGAGCCACATACTCTGCATGCCAATGAAATTCCAATGGTGGCAGACGCATTCTGACACTTCCATTGAAAGGTTTCATATTTTTTAGCTTAAACATACTAACACTATGACTGAAGTTTTTGCTAGAAAATATAAAACTTGAAACAATGAATTGATTGCATTTGGCACCATTGGTATTTCCAAGGCGCAAAATATAAATGGCGACCCTACATGACCCTACTTGCTTTTGCCTCTAAAACCACTCATTTCTGGTTGGTGCAATTAACGATTTCATTTATACTTTTTCGAAATTCGTACTTGTACATTATCACTTAAGGCGTATTTACAATAGCTTGGTATAGCATTAACTGGGAGCTTTATATTGGGGATTGTGTGAACGAGCCATTTTGGCCATTAACCATTCATCGGCGTGTCTTTGCTTGATGTGAACATACATGTTCGATCGGGAACGGCATTCCTTGGGACAATGCGGACAATTATATAGTTGCAGGCCGGTATGTATGGCCATGTGCTCCTGCAAGAGAGATGAGACATTTTTTAAAGAAATAATTTACATATGTTGCTGAAATTAAACATTATTAAAACTTGAGCAAATTAGAACTCGTTGAGCAAACATGTTCAGAGAAGCTTCGTCATTTAGTTATGATTATACAACTCCAATATCTTACCTCCAAATTACGTTGTTGCTTAAAGCTTTTGTCACAATAGGTGCACTGGAGATTGACCTGCATTTTGTGCGCATATTTTATATGTGCACGCAAAGCAGTGCGGGAGCTGCAGCTTTTGCCGCAGTGTTTACAATTAACATCGGTATTGTCATGGGTGAAGCGATGCAGACGCAGGCTGTGTTCGTTTTTAAGCCAAACACCGCATAGGGTGCACTGCATGGCGGGACCCACAACACCTTGATGCTCCAGCAAGTGGCGCTCGAAAGAGGGCTTGAATTTAAACTTTTTGCCACAAATGTCACAAACATGCGGATGCAGATCCTCATGTATGGATTGTATATGCCGGCGCAGTCGATGCACATTAGCAAAACTACAAATAAAGATTACTATAGCATGAAAGTGCACGAAAAAGAAAGAGATGAGAAGAGACAACAGACCTTTTGGGGCATATGTGACAGCTGTGCTGCAGCTGATCCATATCGTGTTTGGACAAATGATTACTCAGACGCCGTTCACTGGCAAAAATCTTGTCACACTTGCTGCAGGGAAAATTAAGTAGCTTCTCCGTTTTGGCGGCTTTGTTATGCACCGTCTCAATGTGGGTTTGTAGATAATTTTGCGAATTCAGCGACTTGTTGCAAATTGTGCAGCTGTTGGGGCACATTTTAAACACACAATAAGAAATGTTAACTTCAGTGGGTATAACTTGCAGAACTCACGTAAACAGCTTGGGATTGACATGCTTGCGTATATGCTCCATTAGCTTAGATGCACGTCGAAATACTTTGTTGCAGCACTTGAGATAAGCATCACGTTTATGCACCTCCAAAAAATGACGCTTCAGCTCGGAGAAATACTTGGCACTGAAGTCGCATAGATCACAGTTGGCTTCCATATAGCTGGCTATACATTCCTCATAGCGTTTTGTTAGTTGTGCACGGGAGCAGCCCTTCGGTTTGCGTTCGAGAGCTGCATCCAGTTCGCTGACTTGCGTGGCCGTGGGTAAGCTCTCTTTTGTTCTTTGTCTGCATCTTTTGACATTGCTACTATTGCTGCTTATTGCTTTTAGCTCTCCATCCAATGTAGTTTCTTTATTTTCTTCCTTCAATTCTGCTGACAGTTTTCGTGACGGTTTAAGTTTATTTTGCAGCATAACCAGTGGCTCATCTGTAAGGATATGCAATTAATTGTAATTGAACTTATTTAAGCAGCAAAAAGGGACTCGCCAAATGTTACATAACTTAGCTAGTAACTTGCTTCAGTTAAGAGTACTATTGTCACTACTATAATTTTAAAACTAATTTTAAAATTAAGCTAAACTACTAATAGTATGCAATCTCTCTTCTGCGTCAAAGTACTGCCTAAGGCTTAATGATCGCTATTGATAGCTCTTTCTAGGCATTTCAAATAATACATTATCGCCTACCATCTGAAGAAGCATTCATTTCCATTTCGTGCGCCTCGGAGGAGCTAATGCTGCAACTATCACTATCACTGCTTGAATCATCCTCGACTTCATGCTTGTCTATGCCGTCTAGCGCGCGAAACTCGCTTTCCAGCGGCACACTATCCACATTCACGTCAAGCACACTGCTTAGCAGGCTTAGATTATGCATATCTAAGGGTTTCTCGTCTATTTCAACGCCAGGCACAGGTGGCATTTCCTCCAAATCAATGCCATCTGACGTTGTCCATTTCAGTTCGCCACAGTCTACATTAAGGAATTCCTTTTTGAGTGTGCTCTGTTTTTGTTCGACCAATTCCCAGAAGCTTTGAAAATCTTCCAAATGTTCACAGCACTCGGCACAAACACTTGTTGAGATACCATCATCCGGCAATATCTGTAATTAGTTTATAACTTAGTAAAACTTGGCCGTTGTCAATAAAATGAGTTACCTCCAATTGTAAAAACTTGGCTATCATTTTGAGCAACGATGTTTCGGCAAGCGTGTCATTGTTATCGAATAAGTAGACTGCATTGTTTGCGTTTATGTTTCTTAAACACAAGCGACAAATCATGTTGCAAGCTTTTCAACATATATTTAAATTAAGTACTTTATGTTTTATGTTAACAAATAATTATATGTAAATTAACGTTGAATTAAACAGTGTGACCAAAAATTGCAAACGTTATTTTGTAAGTTGTAGCTGCATTAAAGATATACCAAAAATGTAAATACCAAAAAATACTGCACACTCTCACGTTCGTTTTAAACGCAAAAAACGGCCGGTAAACAACAATATTCTTTCTCTTCTGATTCGTGTTTAAGTAATAAATAAGCTAAAATCTCAACTTATTATTTATACGCGTATTCAAAGAATTTTACTTCAAAAATAATACGAACTTGTTTAATTTCAATTTTATTTTGAAAGTTAAGTCTTGGGTAGTAGGTACGTAAGATTTAATAAATAACGTAGCACACTGCGATCTAAAATTTTTAGAAAGTTTACACTGAGGTCGGTATTTCTTGAGCTGTGTGTTTACATGGGCTGTATAAATAAACAGGACTGTAAATGTCACAACTTTGTGAAATAGTCATTATTATATGCAAAATGATTTATTAATTTATTAGCATACTTGTAACTATAGAGTGCAAGTATTCATTCTTATAAATAGGCTCTCTTATTGCATACCACTTGTGTTAAATTTTACGACTTTTGCAATTTCAATTTATTCACTAAATAAATACTGCCTTTTTGTAACATAATGTAAACTCCGTCTTAGTATTTTATGTTATCGATATACATCTTTTGTTGTGTTTTTTTTGTAATACGTACACATTGGTTTTGGTATTTAGCATATACGCGATTCGGCAACACCGAATACATACGATTATTTTGTTTAAATGGACAATTACGTATTACGTGAAAAGAATAAAGTAATAACAGAATAATCTTAAAAATAAGAAAGCGTAAACGAAACGCCAATATACAGAGCGTGGGTGTGTGTGCAAAAATCAAATAATACCGAAACAAAGCGTAAATCAAACGAGTTATAACACTGAAGATACCATTTTTTTTCATCTATACACTTGCAAAAAGCAGCAAGCAGTAGAACAACGGCAGAGTGACAGAGAGCGCGTACAAGCGAGAACGTGTGAGAGCCAAAAAGGCACAGCCAGCAGCGCAACGTAACGAAAATCGGCCGAACATCTTAAATGCTTTAATAATACACAAAAAAAAATTCAAAATATTAGCTACTCTAATTTGAAATTAATAAATTATTTCGCTGTTAATTAATTAAACGAAACGTTTAGGCAAAAATTTGGCTAGTTAATTTAGTATTTTCTGTGTGCATTAAACAAAGAGACATACAAACGTGTCTCAACTGCAAAACATTTCGGCCGCCGTCGTTGTCGTCGTCGTTGTTCGTTCGGTCGGTCGGTTGGTTTTTTTTTCGCAAGCGGCTGAGTAAGCGTAAGAAGAGTGCAAAAAGCGCACAAATCGAAAAAGCAGTGAACGAACGAAAGAAAAGAGAAAAAAAAAGGAGCCAAGGAGCAACGAACTGTGTGTAGTGTGTGCGCTGGCGCTGCGTGCAAAAGGGTAAGCACTATATGTGTTGCGTTTAGTGGTACTTTCGTACGTTATTTTTTTTTAAACAGTGAACTTTGCCAAGTAGTGGACCCATAATTTTGCTCATAAATAAATAAAAACACTAAGGATATTTGTTTGGATTTGCATTAAAGGCGGCAATTGAATGCTGGCATTGTGTGCTGCAAGTATGCACGTATTTTATGACAGCTTCCATTGACATATTTGCCAATTTCAATTAATAGCTAAAACGTTTGCTGCTTCGTTTTACTGTATACACAATACAGCGGCGGCCGCCGCGACGCTACTCTTGTCGTCACGCTCACTCCCGCACACATGCAGTTGCTGCATTAGCGGCGGCGGCGTTAGCAGGTTTTCTTTTGTTTTTTTTTTTCGCATTGCAAACGTTTTTCTACACAAAAAAAATGTAATTAGCAATAAAATTTGCGGCATGCGGTATATGCAATATTATATGCAGCTGCCATATATAAATATTAATTGTTTTGTGTATAAAGCAAACATGTGTTTATATGCTCGTCTTACAAATTGCATTGTTTAAAGTCTGGCTCGATTTTTTAAGGCGCGTGTGGCAACACTCTGCCGACACACACACTCGCAAGCAAATTTGTGTATATATATACACCGCGAAAAGAGTACCAACAGCAGAAACAGAAGAAGAAGCAGCGGCAAGCTACATGTATGTAGTGGAGAGCATAAAACACATTAAGAGCCAAAAATATTATCATTTAAACAACAATATAAATGTAAAGTATTTAGTTAAAGTGCTATTAAGTTTAATAAATGTATGCAAAAAGCTGCAATGCAATTAAACAAAAGTGAATTGTGCGTGTGTTGTGCAGCAGCCGCAGTCTACAAAAACTAATCAAAACTATTTCGGTGTTAGCTTGTGTGTGTGCATGCGTCTTTGCGTGCGTGTATGTGTGTGTGTGTATAATGCTTATTTATTAAAGCGTTTACATGTGTATGGAGTCTTGTTTTATTTATGCATAAAAAAGATTGCGTGTAAATTTACTAAACTGTGTTTGTTATTAACGTTATAAGCTGTTTGGTGATTAAATAATAACTAAAGCTAGTCACAGTGCGCGTTTCTGTATGTTTTTTTTTTGTTAGTTGTTGTTAGTGTATGTATGCACGTACACATGTATTATGTATACACACAGACGTGTGTGTGCGTAAGTGTGGCTGTTGTTGTTGTTGTTAAAGGTACCAGCAGCAGCAGAAATTGTTGCCAAGCATTATATTGTTTCAATATTCTTCAACACCACCACCGAAACGAACAAAAGAAGAGCCTGTGCTTCCCATGCGCCGTCGCTGCCGCCCACAGCATATATATAAAAAAGGGATAAGTGGGGGACTCTGTGTGTTTTTTTTTTTTGTTTTTGCAGTATGTGCATAAAATTGGTAAATCTTGTCTTTGTTGTTGTTGGTGCTTGTCTCCACTGCGCTACGCCATTGTTCTTCAATTATTACAAGACGCCAGCCAGCCAGCAAATACATACATACATACATATATGTACATAATACATACATACATTTATACTGCTCGCATTGCTTGGCGCAACGGCGGGGCGCTGCTTTCAGCATGTGCTGTCCATGCGTTGAGCTCGTTTGTACACACGCGGCTTGTGCATTGGGGAGCCTATAGTTGGCTCGCTCTAGTTGCTGCTAGCTGACACACACACGCATACGCGTTTAAAGCGTTTACTTCCACACAAACACACACACCCATTAACATCTCAACCCGGCGGCCCACGTACCAAAACAAATAAAACAACATTGAAAATGAAAATTGCAACAAACAAATTGAAACAAATAAATAAATAAAAAAATTTATATTATATTATTGTACTGCGACCCAAGTGGATCTATTGTATCCCCTTCATGGCTCAGAGCTCTCCCAAAAGTCCTATGCCTGCATTTCAGTATTTTATTTGGATTTATGGTAATAATGATTTTCGGTGGGAAAATGTACATGCCCAGGAGCTTGTTTCTCTTACCGTCGAGTGCCATACATTCACATAATACATGCGAAGAAGTTTCTTTCTCCATGCTACAGAAGCGACATAGTCCATTATCCAATTTTGTTTAAGTGACTGCGTCAGGATTCTCACGGTGTTCTTCCCGTGCATTACCATGACTTTGAACCTCTTACGGCTGTAGTTGGAGAGGAGGGTTTTTGACTGATAAAGCTCTGGTATCTGTGTCCAGTGAAGCAGTCGTTTTTTATACTCATCTATTCTCGGTGGTTACCAAACCCACAGTGTGGTTCAGGACCGATATGCGGCGTTGCTGCACCGGTCCTTGCAAGTTTATCTACCAGCTCATTTCCAGGAATGTTGTTATGTCCTGAAACCCATCTAATCGTGAGCTTATTTCTGGATGCTAAATTATCCAGTGACGTTCTCACTTCCTCGACTAGCCTTGAAAAAGTGTATAACAATTATATCTTTAATTTGGTTTATAGCTCAATAAAAGACTGACAGCAAACATCAAGAAACAAATACAAAAACGAAAAAAAGGAACGGAAATTTGAGCGTAACTAACTTACAGCCATCCAGCGATCACTTTGGAAATCCTGTGCAGTAGGCTCACAGTTGATAACCCTTCTTCTTCGAACTTATCTTCTACTTGCGAGCTTTTGCGCGAGCGCGTGTAGTGAGGAACGCGTCAGTAGGCGGCAAGGTAACGCTAATGAGGATCTATTGGCAGCATGACTACATTGGGGGGAAGTAGGGGAGAGCGAAATGCCAAGCCCAAATTTACAGCGTTGGATATAAATCGCATGTACAAGAATAGCCGCGTAAGTTTGCATAATATATTCCAGAATTTTAATTGTCCCTTATTTTGACACCATTTTTCATTCAACAAACCAGGGCGAATCGAGTGAACCATCAGCGCAAAAAAATCAAGTGCCACGTAAACATGGAATGCAAATCTTGGGCAAAGTGCCGTCCGCTAGGCGACCACCAGCCAATCTACCATCCCTGAAAGCCGAAACTAACAGTTCACCAATTAGTAACAATAATCTCCAAGCAGGTGCTGAAGGTAAGCCACAACTTAGAGCCTTATTTTACTTTTACATTAGTTTACGACATATTTTTGTTCTCTCCTATTATAATGGTGTACATCAGCAGCAGGCAATACCAGCGGACAGTCGGCAACAGCAAACATCAGTAACAACTCCTCTGTCCAGAGCAGCAACAATACCAACAACAGCAGCAGCAGTAACAACGGTAATACCGGCAGCAACAACAACAGTAACACCAGCAGCGGCGCCAAACCAGCGTTGTATAATAATAGCAACAACAATAACAACAGTGGTAGCGGCGGTCCAAGCAATAATAGCATTGCAGCCAGTAGTGGCAGCGTCAATACCAACACCACCAACAGCGGCAATAGCAGCGGCGGCAGCAGCAGCGTCGGTAGCAGCGGGAACAATAAGAACTATAAGCTTATAAATAACTCACAAGCAAGTGGCCCACAAGCCGGTAGTTCTTTTGGTGGACATCTCAATCAAGTTAATTCACCGAAATCATGGTCTGCTATTACCACAGGTCACGAGCGTGGCGCACATTACAATCACCATCGTGGAGGTGGTGCATCGCAGCAGCCACAGCAGGTGGTGCCACATTATCAAAGTCCACAGTTTCAATACGAGTTCCCCACGCTCGACGGCACAGTTGGCAGCGGCGCAGGCGGTGGCCCACAAAGTTCCAGCCATGCATTAAACAAAGCCAACAAGGATCATCAACTACAACAGCAACAACAACAACACCACCAGCAACAAACAAGCCACTACCATACACAGCATGGCGGCCATCATCAGCAGAATCATCATCATCATCAGCAGCAGCAGCAGCTACATCACCATCAGCAGCAAAATCGCGGCGGCGGTGGAGGAGATTATCATCATGGCCGTCATCATCATCAGCAGCAGCATTATGGCAATGCGCATCATCATTCGCATCGAGGAGGCGCCGGCGACTCGAGCAACTACAGAGATGGCAACGACGACGTCGGCGATCATCTGGGCGAAGTCAGTCTGCGCCCACAAAACGACACGGCCGCTTGGTTACAGCAACAAGAGAAGGCAGCAAAGGGCGCTGCTGCCGAGCTGCTCTCATTGAACCAACAGGGCCAGGGCCACCATCATACACAGCAACATCAGCAGCAAACAGCCGGCTCTAATGGCGGCAGCGTCCCACTGCCCATATTATCGCTAATGCCATCGTTTATGCAGCGTGGCGCGCCTCTACCTAGTGGCGGAGTCGGCGGAGTTGCTAGTGGGGTGGCTGTAGCGGAACAAATGCCAGCAACAGCATCCGCATATCAGAATGGCATACTGAGTGGCGCTGGTGGCCGTAGTTCATCCCCAGCTGTAGGCAGTTTCCGTGCTGCCATACCCAAACCTCTAGGGCCGGCCACAACGCCTCCCTTGTCGGGCAGTGGTTCAGCCACGCCGCCACAGCAGCAGCAGCAGTCAAATGGTGCTGCTGCCAGCAATCGCAAAGACAAGGAGTTTGTGGTCGACCCCGAGGCGGCTCAAATGCAACGACCCATAATACGTGAAGAGGATCTTGAGCGGCTTAATGCAATTGCGAAGGATGATAGCTGGACAAAACAGGATGACATTGACTACACAAAGAAATTAACATTCTCAGATGACGAGTCCACAGCGGATGAGCACCATAATGCCAAGCATACGCCACATGTTAGTTCCGCTCAATCGCAGCTGCAGTCGCCGCAGCAAGAACGTGCAGTATTGGCTGGCGAGCAACGCAAACATTCGAGCGCATCCTCCGCAGCTGGAGGAGCTGCCAATTGGCAGCGTGGCAAAGATGGCAACGAGCGTGAGTCTGCGCCAGATAGTCAGGATGAGCGTCCTGATGTGCGTCAGCAGAATGGACACCGAGGCAGTGCAGGCAACGCATTAGGTGGCATTGCGCTAGATGCTAGTGTTTATGAGCGAGTTAAGCAACGCAAGGAAGAGGAGGAACGACGCGAAATGGAACGCAAACAGGCGGCGGCCAAGAAGCTGCAAGAGCTCGAAATGAAAATGAACAAAAAAGCCTCTGAAGCGTCTGGTAATGTAGCTGCTGCGGCTGGGTTTAGCAGCTTGACTGACGCTACAGCAACGGCATCAGCATCATTAGCGGCAGGAGCAACTACAGCCTTGGGCAATCTCAGTGAGGATGAAGGCAGTATCAGCGGCGGCACACATCAGCAGCGTCGCAGCGCTGGCTCCACCGGCAGCAACTCTGCGGGCGGCTATGCAGCTCGTGGCAGCATCTCCAGTTTAGGCAGCAGCACAGTCGTCGGCATTGGCGCTGGCGCAGTGCCTGGCGGACCGGCTGGCAGTAGTAATGACTATGGCCAGAAACCTGTCTTTTTGACGCATTTCCAATCGAATTTACCGCCACGTTTCCAGCGTCAGCAACAGCAACAACAGCAGCAGCCAAGAGGCGGCGTAGAGAAATCTGCTTCCGCAGGTTCAGCATTCGACAGTAGTTCGCGCTATTTACAAAAGGGAGCCGGACGTAGTATGTCTAGCTACTCCCGCGGTGGTAGCGTAGGCAGCGGTGGTGGGCCAAGCAGTGGCGGATACGGACGGAATCGTCATGATAGCGCACGGGATGAAGAGGAGCAGCGATATGGAGGACGCAGAAACGACGAAAATTATGCATTAGCACGCGGCGGTAGTTCACAAGCGTTGCCGCGCAGCATATCCGAAAATTCGCATAGGAAGACAAGTGTATCTTCGGGTGATGATGGCTTTAAGGCAGAGCCTGGAGGTGGTGGTGTTTCGTCTTGGGCGGAGCAAACGGATGCCGAGCAGAAGCATCGTCATCGTGAAGAAAGCTTCTCATCCACACATAGCCACGATTCGGTACAAATAAAAATTCTACAGCGTCCCATCCGACAGCCAAGCCTAAGCGAGGAGACTGGCACTCCCTCCAAGGCGTCACAGAAATCTTTAGTTGATGCCATTCCCATGCCTACACAAATATTGCGACGCAGCGTTGAGCCCGAAAAGCTGGAGGAAAAGTCCGCAGCAGACTGTACCGATAAGTTAGAATCGACATTGGTTGGCAATACTAGCAGCAGCAGCACGGCCAACAAATCGGCAGCATCCAACATAAAGGATAGCGGCAATAGCAGCGCAACAGAAGACAAAGATGTACGTAACACTGCCGTTTCAGCTCAGCACAGCAGTAAGCGCCCGAGTCCACGTGGCGGTGGTGGCAGACCCCGTGAGGATCTGCGATCCAGTGGCGGCGGCGGTAATTCTCGCAACTATGGCGCTAGCTCCGGCGGCAACAGCTCGGCGAGTTACCGAGGCGGCGGCCAACGCAGCAGCAGCGACTGGAGTAACAGTCGTAACAGCAGCGGACGTCGCTATTATGGCAGCGGCGGAGAGCAGCCTCCGTTTGCCAGCGAATCGGAGCAATCTGAGGATGTAGATGAGGAGTGTTATGCAAGTGGCACAGGCAGACGTACAGAGCGAAGTCCCAAGCTGAGCAGCGGTAGTAGCAGCAGTTTGGCAAATGTAGGCAGCAGTGTTTCAGCTGCCACGCCCGCTGTAAGCCAAAAAGCTGGCTTCTCTCCACGTGGCGAGCCATCACGACGTGGACGCGGTGGCCTAAGCAACGCCAGTTCCAGCTATCGCCGAAGCACTAACAACGAGAGCAGCAATAGCAGGAGTATGTCTAATGCCGGCAACGGCAGCCGCAACTATGGACGTCCCTATGATGAATACAAGCAGCAACGCAGCTCGGAGTCTGAGTCAAACAGTGGATCAGTAGTAACCGCTACCGCTTCCTCCTCAGACCAGGACAAGACAAAACAAAACCAAATGGCCCTGAGTGCGGGTCTGCACAAACCAAAGGACTCGTCTGTCGTTGGTGTCGCTATAGCTTCTGAGGAAAGATCCCGCAAGCAACAAAGTCCTCAAATGGAATGTAGCAGCAGCAACCTGCTGGAGGCCAACAAACAAAAACATGGCTTATCGCCACCCAAGCAATTGGCAGCGCCACAAGCCAATATCACTGCCGTGGGCATGGGCTCAATGTGCGACGAGGATGTCGCCAAAAAATCAGATGCTTTAGCGTTGGCCAATTCACGTCCTCCGCCTGGATTAGGCGGCAATGCGCTATCCAGCGGTGTGAGCAGCAGTCTAGGAGCGCCAGGCAATGATCTTGCCAAAAAGAAAAGTGAACAGACTGCAGGCAATGGTCTGGCTGGCGTCGGTGCACGTGCGCCGCTACAAAGATCTACAGCACTTGGTGGCGGCATTGGCAGCGATAGCTCCGTGGGTATGCCATCCACAGATAAGGCCAAACTCTCGGCCATTGGCGACAAAAGCCTAGTTGGCGGCAGTGGTTTACTAATAGACGCTGGAGCTCCCGTCAATACCATAATATTCGAAAACTCTACATATAAACAACAACAACAGCAGGTTGCAGCAGCCGTTGGCAGCGGAGTGACTGCCGCACAACTGAAACGCAATTCCGACGCTTTATCCGTGGCGCCCAACAGCAATGTGGATAGTCTATCCAGCGCGCTCTCCCAAATGTCTTTTGGTGGAAAACCTTCGGAGGCAGACAAACAGGACATGAAACTAGGCTTTTCCTTTGGCGATGACTCAACGGTCTTAAAGGTTGCTGGCGATGCATTGGTCGAGGCCAAGAGCAACGCTAACAACGCTCAGGCACAGCAGCAGAAGCAACAACAACAGCAGCAACAACAGCAACAGCAGCAATCACAAAATAACTCAACAGCAGATCTAAACATGAAAATAGCCAGCGTTAAGAAAGTATGGGAGTCAGCCACACCCATGTCCGAGGCGCAAACACATCAATCTTCATCCGCACAGCAGCAATCACTTGTTGCTGCGAGCCAGCATCAACAACAACAACAGCAACAACAGCAGCAACAGCAGCAGCAAGCCCAAGGTGGTCAATCTGCAGTAGACGACCCCACTAACCATATGAATGCCGCCGCCTCGTTTGTAGCTGCAGCCGTGGCCGCCTCACAACAGGCACAACAGCAGCAGCAGCAGCATCAACAGATGCCACATTATGCTGTCTCTACTGTACACATGCAGGGCCATCATCAACATCATTCGCTGAGCTCGCCCGGCCCCGTTCAACATGGCGGTTATGGAGGTCATGGCGGTCATGGTTCACCCTTTGATGCAGGCTCATTGGAGCAGCAATTCGGTGGTAACGACGATTATCCAAGCCCACATCAGCAGCATGCGGCACAGCAACGTGTGGCCGCCGAGGTAGCTAAACAGCAACAGCAGCAGCATGTGGCTGCGGCAGCCAAGCAACTACAGCAGCATGGTCTGGGCATGTCGCCGCCGCCAAGCTTACAGCAACAGCAGCAACAACATCAGCAGCAGCAACAACAGCAACAACAACAGCTGCATACCGCCACGGCGCCCTTCTATCAGGCATCGCCCCAGTTTACCGGTATTCCAACGATTCCAAGTCCACCGGCCGTGGTGTTCAACTCATCACAGATGGCTCCGCCGCCTCCGCCATCACAAGGCGGCAATTTATACGCTTCATTCCATTCGCTCGATCATTCAAATCGCTCGCCTGCAGCCGCATATTCAGCGGCTGCTGCGCACAGCTTTCCGGGTCACTATGCAACCGCTGCGGGTGGCGCCTTTAATGCGTATGCTATGCAAACGCCACCCAATATGCCACCAACGGCACCCACACCTGACATATATTCCAATCTGACGTCGCAGTTCCGTTTGGGCGGAGGTCCCTCGCCTTTTGGTAACCCTAATTCACAGCAGCTGAACAATCCGAATGCAGCCGTCACTATTATCCCCTCCAACTCCAATTCGATGATGTCCTCGGGTTCGGCAAAGCCACCACCACCCAGCTCTCAACCCATTGGTGCCATTGGCTCCAAATCGGGTGCTACCGGTGGCGGTCCTTATGCGACCGCGCAACAATATATGAATCTTTATGCCGGTCCACCGCCACAGCATCCTGGTCAGGGTGGACCACCACCGGGTGCGCACCAGCTGCAATCCAATAGCTATTACTCGAATTCGGCTGGCGGGCCCAATGGCCCACAATTCTACGGTGGCCCACCGCCGCCTCAGGGCGCAGGTGGTGGTGCACAAAACTATGGTCTGGCCACTGCTGCAGCTGTGGCCGCTGGCATGTACGGTGGTCATACGGGCCATCAGGGTGGACCACCGGGCTCGAATGGGCCACCTGGCGGTCCGCAAGGCCCACCAGGACCACCACAATCGCAGCATACGATGGGAAACTTTAACACGCAATTTATGAACTCGCCGTTGTTAACGGCGGCAACCATTAATCAATTCCGGGGTGGACAACCGCCAGCGGCGGCTTATCTAAAAAATAACCAAGGCCAGGGTCATATGCAGGATTCGGTGAGTCAATATCTGTGCTCTACTTTAGAAGCCATTCACCGATTATAAAAATCCTTCGGCAAAAAAATATGTAACAAAATTTTTTTAATACCTTCAAATTTCTAAATATTATTACAACTTTAATTATTTGTTTGCAGATGGGAAGACAGCTGAAAAGTCCTTTAAGTGCGGACATGAATCTGGGTTTAGTCAAGCAGGTGCAGTCGCAGCCGAGTCCACCGCATCATAAGAACTACGGCGGTGTAAGTAAATTATAATAACAAGTTTTTTAGCACATATTGTATTGAATAAATGTTTCTCAGTGGGATCTGCAGAACCAGGTTATGCAGCAGCAGCAACAGCAGCAATCTCAACAACAACAAGTAGCACAACAACAACGCAATAGCGGCGGCAACACACCCAATATGAATGCTTTGGGCGGTGGTGGTGGCGGCCGCAGTGGTGTCGTTGGCAGTGGTAACGGCGGCGGCAATGGAGTCTCTCAATCTGTAGGTGGCAACGGCGGTGTGGGCAGCGTAGGACAAAGTGGAAATGCGCAGGGTCGCTATCCCACGCCTATACAACGACCCAATAATTATCCGCAGCATCCGCAGCAGCAACAGTCACAGCAGCAACAACAACAACAGCAGCAGCAGCAACAACAGCAGCAGCAGCAACAACAACAAAGCCAGGCAGCGCAGCGCGCTCAGAGCATGCGTCAAGTGACAGGCGGCAACGGTGGCAATGGCGGCGCTGTAGGACCCGCAGGCGGTGGACCAACGGTGGGCGCTGGATCCAATAACAATGTAGGCGCTGGCGGCAACAGCGGGCCCGTTGGACCAGGCGGTAATGGCTCTGGTGGCGGCTCAGCTCCGGCAGCGGCTGCAGCTGCAGCGCAACTAAACAAGCCCTACTATGCAAATAATGCAAGCGGAGCAGTCGGAGGAGCTAATCGTGGTGAGTGGCACTCCAATTGAAAGCCCAGCTGCAACAACAAAAAACCAACCAAACCCAGCACAGTCCTGAACACTTTTAATGTAGAAGAATTGAGAGTTGATGGCTTGTGAAAAGAGTTAAAAAACATAGAAAAAGAACACTGGAAGAAACATAAAAATATGGGAGCCACAAAAAATACACACACAGAAGAGACACACACAAGATCTATACATACACACACACACACACATGAGGAACACACACACACACCCATGCACGCATACAATATAAAAAGCATTGAAATATTAGCAGCAATGAGCGTATAAAAAAAAGTTTAAGCGAAAACAAAGAAAATATTTACTTATATATTTAAACTACTAGCGAAAAGCAAAATAAAAAGAAAATTTAAAAAAATATATATAAATAAAAAACAAAATGCAAATAGCGCATTAAAGCAAATGAAGAAAAAGAAGCAGCATGCAGAAGAAGAAGCCAAGGAAGCCGAAGCAAGTAAAGTGAAAAGTAAAGTGATTTCCAAGTAATTAAATAAAAGCAAAAAAGAAATGATGAAATTACAAAAGAAAAACAAAAAAAAAAACATAAATCAAAAAAAAAATTAAATGAAGAATGAAATTGCAGCTCTTTAATATGGCAAAAACTAATAATTTTCTTTTTTAAATACTGTGTCGAAATTCAAAAAACCGAGCAGAACTTGCAGTTCCCTGCGCGCGCTGCCGCCCGCAATTACAACAACAACAATTTGTAATTGTTAAACATGCATTATACATAAAAACAAACAAAAACACACCACATATATACCAGAAAAACAAAAAAACAAAAAAAAAAACATACATTTATAATATATTTAAAGTAAATATTTACACATACATATTTATAGATTGAATCTGTAGCTGCGTCAAAGTAATTATTAAACAAAAATTGGCATAAGCAAAAAGTTTAAAGGTTAAAGTGAAAAGAAAAAAAATCCATTAACAGTTGCAACAATATTTTAATTTAATATGTTTATAAAAACAAAAGCAAAAGTATCGAAAAATTAAGCAAAAACTATTTTGATTGTATTAAGATTAAAGATTGATGCATTGTTGCATTATGTTAAAAAGGTTAAGTTGAAAGATAAACATTTTGATGTACTAATTAAATTTTTTTGTGTTAACTTTAGCGTTTAGTTTATGTTTAAATTAAAAAAAAAAGCAAAAAAAACCTATAAAAAGAACCCAACAAAAACAAACAGAAACTAAACAGTTAAGCTGAGTGTATTTTTTGTCAAACAAATTTACATTATACTTTATACTACTGTCATGCATACTACATACATAATATACATATTATTTCCTTCTTTTATATAATTTTTTTTTATTCAATTACGTTTTGCTTGCAACAAAAAAACGAAACCCTAATAATTCTAACTTATGATCTATGCTACAATTTATTAATTTAAATATATTAAACATACAATGTAGAGAGAAAAAAAATCGCAGGCTTTTAAGTTTGTTTAAGCGCAAAGTTTAAGTTGAAAAGTAAAACAAAAAACTACAAAAAAACAAAACAAAAAAAACATTTATGTCTCGTCGTTTATAAACAAATTGAGCAAAAAAAATGGTTACAAATAACATGGGCATAGTTGGCGATGATACTCTTTAAAATCCCTCCAACAACTAGCAGCTAGCCAACAACAAACAAATCATTTAGAACTCAAAAACTAAACAATGGCTAAATTAATAATTATTAATTAATGTGTTTGCGCAACATCAAAAAGTGGCAACGCTGCGTACAGCGCCCAGTCAATAGATGGCGCTGCTGTAAAGCTGTGGCGGCGAGCGGCATTTAACCCACGTAAATTATGGGTGTTATTTTGCACCCAACCAAACATTGTACTGGGAGTTGCATTAGGGCAGGCAGCAGGCCTGCAAGGCTCAAAGAATAGCTAAAGTTTAATATTTAAAGCACAATTAAAAGCATAAACAAATTGTGCGTCAAGTAAAAAATGCGTAAAGCACTAAAGAAGAGCTAAAAAATTCACCACTAACAAGATTTATAAAGCAAACAAAAATTATATAAAAACTGTAATTCATTTATGTAACGTAACGTAACACAAGGATATATGGCATATAAAGTATATTTGATGGTAAAATGTAACCACAGCAAAACGAAACTTTCCAAATTTATGCGCATTGAAATGATAAGGAACAAAATACAGAAATTTTAAACCAATATATAAAAACCACAAAATGCAAACGCATATGCATACATACATATGTTTAAATATGCAAGAAATTTAGTAGAAATAATAATTAATTAAATAAATATAATAACTATACAAGCAACAGGCAAACACAGTGTGCACTTCGCTAGGCTGCATGCATATAAGAACAATTAAAAAAAAAAAAAATACATACTGACACAGACAGACACATATGCACACACACATAGACACACGCCCCCACAAACACTCATACACCTTGAAAACATATGGTATTGTATGTATTTAAGAAAATTTAACTGCATACACTAATGAAAAAACATATGTTAACACAGTTATATATATTTACAAAAAAAACGAAAAAAAGATTTAGGAACTCAACAGTTTGTAAACCTTTATTTACTTACGGCTTAATGGAAGTAAAAATTTATGTTTTAGTGTATTATTTATATATTTTTTTTAAACTTTGCTCACAACTCAAAAGTGTAGCCACAATTGGGAGAGAGGCTACAGCTATTGGCAAAAAAAAAAAAAGAAGAAATTAAGTAGCCACTAACACATAAATGCCGCAATTTATATGACCTATACCTATATACTTATGTATACATGATTTTTTTTAACAAAAACATATACACACACAACATATATAAATATATGTATGCCAATATATTGTATATGTTATAATGCATAAAAGTTTAGTTTTAAAAAAAACAAAAAAATGAATTAAAAGCAAAACTGCAAGAAGCAAGCGCATGCTATTACACAATATACTTATTATACATACATATATGTGAAAGGTATATTATATATATATACATATATATATATATATATATATATAAATGTATTTAATTGATATATAAACATTAACTTATATTTTAATTGCATATGGTTTTCTTTTTGTCTGTGTACCAACAAGCAAAAAAACAAAAACAAAATATTTAAAAGAAAACAAAATTACATACATGGCATATACATATGTAAACCATTTTTACATTCAATTAATTCAAATTAATTTTTAGTAATACTTTTAAATTTCGAAAAACTGGGCCCCAAAACCCAAAGAAAAATTTAAAGAAAATTTACAATGAAAATAAAAACAAAAAAAAAAATGAATCTTTAAATAAAAATAAAAACCAAACAACATATGAAGCAAAATTGCGTAAATAAATAAATGAGAAACTGTCATAAATAAACACACAAAAAGTTAAAACGGAAAAAAAAACTCTGCCTACTCTAGGGTTAATGATTTGAGCCACTTTATATACGGTACATAAGTATGTAAGTATAAGCTAGAAAGAGAATGCATTAGGTGCAAAAGAGCTGGCATGATTGCCAGGGAGCGTTGTTCATAAAATTTAATATATTTTAATAATATATATTAAATTAATATTATTTTATCATATAAAATATATATAAAAAAAACAGAGTTAAAAACTCGCTGTGGAAGAAAAGACAAGCATATTACATCCTGTAGGGCTCAAGGTTTTCTAGATTTGGTCAAGGCACAGACATAAGGATACGTTGTGGATCTTAGTAAAACAACTCGAGGACTGAAGGAGCCGTTGGCAGTGGACATTTTTCAAGTGATCTAATAAAGCCGCAGGAAAGTAAACCCAAGCAGAACATTTTGGTTATCTATCATTGTAATATTAAACCGCATTGAAGTGTTGAAATAATCGTCAAATTGTTTCAGGGTTTTTGATGATAACTTATTTTCCCTCCTTTGACTTGGATGATGTTTATTTCCAACAAAACGCTGCAACTTGCCCCACAAGTGCCAATTCGTAATGTTGCATTGCAAACAGCGGCGGATCCACGTGGCATTTCGGGTACGGACCAGCCAAAAGTTGAAAGAATGTGAAAAACCCCCCTCAGACCAAATACTGGATCCGCACCTGATTTCAGTCATTTTTTTACTCTTTAATGCCCATTTTGAAAATATTTGTTTAACCATGGTCAAAACATTTTCCTATTTTCTTGATTTGCGTCAATTCAAAAACGACCTTAAAAATGCATTAAAAATCGCTTAATATCGCGTCTTGAAGATCTGGCCGACCATATTTCCGCCGGTATCAATACAGGGAAACTTCTGCTTAGTCATGTCTTCACTCTTGGTTTGAGCCGAGGTCTATGTAAAACCTCTGCCCATCTCCGGGTCTCGGCACTCGGTTGATATTAATGCAACTCCACGCCAAGCAAAAAGCTTTACCCGCATTTGGGTAGTAAGCCACAGCCCTCACGATACTCCCCGAAGGTCCATACCCAGCTGGTTAGCACAGAGCAAGTTCCTCAGGGCTTCTGACCCCCCATTGTACCAGATAAGCCACTGGTAGATGCTTCGTGCCAAAAGACACTTCCAATTTAAACTCCTAAGGTATTTTTCGGCTCCCAAAATTGAAAAATTTCCCTAAAAATTCTTTAAAAATCGCTTGATCTCGCGTCTTGGAGATCTGGCCGACCAGATTAGTCGATGTGACACCTTTATCCTGCCATTATTCAGGATGAAATACGTACTATTAAAAAATTTTTTGGAAAATTATTTTCACCGGTTTGATGTCTCTTAATCCAGCCGTGGTAAAAAATATTTGTATTATTATAAAGTCTGATAACTTGGCTTAAAGATATGGCGCCACAATTTAGATCTTAGATTACCCAATGTGCAATATACAGAATAGAAAATATGCAGCTATGTCAACCGATGTCTTCGTAAGATCTTGCAGATATTTGGCCCAACCGAATATCTAATGAAGAACTGTGGTCAAGATGTGGCATGTTGGACGTTAACATTCGAATAAGGAAGCTCGGCTGGATCGGCCACACATGACGCAAACCACCGAGTGATATCACCTATATGTCCTTGCTATATAGACACAGAGGCCGCCCGAAAATTACCTGGAGACGACATCAACGCCAGCGTAGAACGTGGCACCTGGCAGTATGCTAATATCCTCGAGCTTAGGGAAACCGCTCTATGAAGAAGACAATGGAGACTACTTATGGATAGCTAATGACCAACGTAGAGGCAGTTCGGAATCTTTGACGCCGAACTAAGCTTAATAATAATATAATAATAATGTGCAATATAAAAATGGATATTTAGTAAGTAGCGACAGCTAGGACGTTAGGGTCGGAGTATTAAAGAATATAGCATAGGTGTCGCAAAAACACTCGTTGGGGAAAAAGTCTTCAGTTGCAAATTGGTTATCCAAGTTGTATTACCAAGTGAGATACCTTAAGCTCAGCAAGAAATCGCATAAGCTTTCATGCACTTCGCACTTATACTCTATTACAATTAGGATGGTGCTACTCTGGGCTCATGTTCAAAGAGCTTTTCAAGAATACTTTGTCTATGTTACAAGGCACATCAATTCAGAATTTAAAAAATTGCATGTGCCATATTCCATCTATGGATTCATCCGTCAAGCAAGCACCCTTGGCGAACACCTGAACTAGTTGTGATGCCGTCTGAGAGTTCGCCATCATAAAGCACTCTGCAAGTTCTGGAAGTTCGCATATTGTGCTCCAATGTAGCCTATCAGCTTTATTGGGCTAGCCCTAGACCTGAGCGATTCCCAGATACGACGAAAATGAGTTGAAGTTTCGATTGCCATTCATTCATATGCTCGATTATGATCCGTAGGGCGTTAATTTGATCAATGACGAAGCTTCAGCTTAATGCGCCCTAGGAGTATTCTAGACAGTACTTTGGACGCGATTGATAGGAGCATGATTCCGAGTTTTTGCATTGCGAGAGATTGCCTTTTTTTGGGTGTACGACTGTGATACCCTGTAATTAGTCCTCGGGGATTTTATTTTCGGCACAGATTGAATTTAACATTGGCTGCAGGAGTTTCGCCATGTGTTCTGGACAAACTTCAAAACTTCTGCTTGGATTCTATCGTACCCTGAGGACTTGTTGCCTTTTAAACTCTTTTTCGCTGTAATAATTTCCTGCAGTTACGGTAGCGTGGCGCTTATTCTGTTTGGGTTTAGCTTGAAACATAACATGGCTGGAAACTTCAGTGCCGGAAGGGTTTCATACTTCTGTAAAATGTTCTCTGAATCTTTCGAAATGTTCATGTTTTGTCGTGGGTAGGAATACTTCCTTTGATCTTATCGGGTGCAAGACTGTATTACATTTTCCGCTGATTTTTCGAGAGATATCGTATAACATTTCGATAATGTTTGGATGTGCAGCTTGTTCTGCTTCCTTAGCAAAATTATCAGTCCAGTTACATGCCCTGAATCTATAGAACCTTTTGCCTTAGTTTTTAAAAGCCTTAGCATATCGATGGATTGCTTCTGTGTTAAAATATGGTTACAAAACATCTACGACATACTGATTTACTGCAGGCTTGAAATCCATCTAAAATACTATTCTAAAAGTCGTTTTACTGCGTCCAGCATCACATACCAAGTCTGATAGGCGGTTCTTTTTCAAGACCATTTGTGAGAAGATTCATCTTTTACTTCAATAGTATGTCTTTGCCGTTTTTCTCTATACACAATTTCCAAAGTAGTCGGAGATGCGCGAACAAATTGATTATACAACAAACTGGAACTGTTGATACATTTCCAATTATGCTAAAAATCTTCACAGGCTTAACTATTTTTAAAACTTCTCTGGCGTAGAAACTTTTAAGATCCATTTGTAATGCTTTTTCTGACATCGTTATCGCAAGGTCTAATGTCAAATTCATCCCATCGAATTTCTGTCACCCAGCTAGTCACAAGGCTTACAAACACTTTGCCCAAATCGTGTACATTGCCTGCTTCACATGGAGAGCATTGAACTATTCAACTGAACCTTGGAGTTTACATGACAGCACGCTCACAGTTTGTATTACATAATGCCATTGGAATATTTAAGTGTTACATTGTGAACTTATTTATTCCTTTAAGGTTTTGCATTAAACATAAATTTAAATAGCCCATTTCAAAGCACCAAAGTTGTGGCAGCAACATGAAACTGGCCAAACAAATCGCAGTCTCCTCATGGTGCATGCGCTCTACTTCTTCTTGGGCTTCAACACCTGGTAGGCAATAATCAGACCAACTGCAGCATATGTAGCCTTAGCAACCTGTAAATAGCATGCAATTTATTTAATTAAATACTTATAGTAGACCAAATACAGCAAATAAGACGAATTTAACTCACATTGGCACGGCCGCGCATAGTCGAGCCATTGAAGTGCTTCGCAAGACCGCTCAGTTCGTCTTTGGCGTGTTCTCCAGCCATGCTGTAAGCGTAACGTTTACACAGTATTAAATGAAGTAATTTTTCGTATATTTAAATAAATTTTAATTGCAATTACTTACTTTAATGAAATTTTTTAGGAATTAAACTGCTGCAATTGCCGAAAAAAATTCTTCGACGAGGTTATACAACTGTGCGTGCTGCTTCTTGCCTTAAGCGTTGCCAGTGTTTTTTAAAATGCTGCCAGTATTTTCGAAATGTTGCCACTTCAGCGCAAGTTGGCAGCTTGCTGTTAGACAATACTTCCAGCTAGATGGCGCCTCAAAATGGGCTTTCTGCGTGCTGCTTTTTGTATTTCAAAAATGAACTGCTTATTGCTATTAAATGGTGCTAGACGCTAGATGGCGTCTTAGGCTGGAGTGTTAAGCATAAGAAAATTATGATTGGTGGCGCGTTAAATTAATGCATACAATTTAGAACTTATTTAACTTTTAAAATAAAATAGCTTGTTTATTATTATTTATAATTAAAAATTGCAATGTTTTTTGACATAAATAAAATGCTTAGACTAATAATTACTGTGTAATCAACTGTGCATTTTTTGTTTATATATTTACCTTTTATTTAATTGGCAAATTCTTGCTGTTAAGCAGTTGTGCTCGCTAGATGGCGCCAAAAAACATATATGCCGCGAACTTAAAAGCTTTTCAATTTGTAAAATGGCTAACTTATTATTTAAAGCTTATTTAAATCTTTACATACAAAAAAAAAAATGAAGTGTTAAACCATACATAACTCACGAACGGCTGGACCGATTTTTATGAAATTTGACTTTCTAGTTTTGTTGCCGCAACAAAAAGCTGAATAGGTCTTAATTTATTGAAACATAAAGCCGGAATAGTGTCAAAATAATTTTTTTTTAAATCTAATCAAGTGCTCCCGAAAATCATTGCAAAATAAAAAATTCCAATTGATTGTGACAAGAAAACTAAGAAGATGTGCAGACTCAAACTTGGCAATACAAAATAAAATCGCAGGTTCGTTCATTACTTCAAATCTATTCACTGTAACTAATAAAATTTTTAAACTCACTTAAAGTATTTTTTGCTTAAGTATTTACCGTGAAAGTTATGAATAATAATTCTCTGACTCGACTAATTTGAGAATGGCCTCTAGATGGAGCATGTTATGATCATCTTCGAAGAGAACTCTGACCTGTGGCTTAGAGCTTGGCTTGAAATAATGGACATTTTCTTGGATAAATACCGTCTCTTTGCTGGCCATGCCAGTGCTAGTAAATGTTATATATTATATCCATTTATTTATACCACAAATTTCTTAATTCGCTCTCAGTTTCAGCTTGTTTTATTAAGCCTTTTGACTCAAATAATAATTTAATAATAATAAAAAAAAATACAATTTCTGAGGATTAATGATAAGGTCATCCAGCACAAACATCGTAAAAGATATTAACAACTGAAGCCATCTTCGTCAATGCAATTAAAATATACCACCCCGGAAAAAGCAGTAAAAATCAGGGATCGTAACTGTTATAAATATCACAATAAAAATGATCAAATAATCGAATTTTTTTCATTAAAATTGCATAATAATTCTTATATTTTGACTTAAAAATAAAAATTTTGAAATAATAATTAAATGTCAATTTTTATTTCAAACGCGGACGACTTTGGGTTACCCTTTACCACTAGCTTGCAATAAAATCCGGCTCCTTCATTAATAACCAAAAACAGAAGAATTTTTAGGCAAACATTTTTTTTTGACCGATCGTTCCTATGGGAGCTATATGATATAGTCAACCGATTTCGATCAAATTTGACACAGTGCTTTCATACCTTAAAGAAGTTCTGAATGACGAATTTAGCTCAAATATCTTTACAAACAAACAAAACAACGAATTTTGTATAAAAAAGTTTTTTTTTTGGACCGTTTCCTTCTATGGGAGCTATATGATATAGTCAACCGATTTTAATAATATTTGGTACAATGCTTAGGACCTATAAAAAACTTACAAGTGCCAAATTTAATTCAATTGGCAAATTTTGTTTAAAAATCTATTTTTTGGAAGATCGGTTCTATGGGAGCTCTATCATATAGTCAACCGATTTTTATTAAATTTGCTTGGGAACTTTAAAAAACTTTTGAATACCGAATTGTGATATCTTAATGAACAAACGAACTATCAATCTAAAACTTTTTTTTTGACGAGATCGTCTCAAACACTCATATGGGAGCTATATAATTTATCCCCGATATCAAAAAAATAAAATAAACTTGTCCCCTATGGAATAATATGTGAACTAATGTGAAAGTTTCTAGCTCTTACCGTCTCTGAGATCTAGGCGTTCAAACGGAAAGACGGACATGGGTATATCGACTTCTCCAGTCACCCTGATCATATTTTAGGTAACTTTGGGGTGTCTCCGACGTCTCCTTCTATATGTTACATACATAGCGTCGAAATACGTCACAGCGGCTGAGCATGGCAACGCCATAGACTTTTTGCACCAATACACTCATACCTCACACCGAAACGATCTTACTCTGTTTTGCATCAGTATTGTGAAACGAGATTTTTACCCCCTAGTTTATGCTAAGTGTTTACACATAAAAAAATGTAATTCACGGTAAGTTTCGAAATAGTTCGCAGCTTACAATTCACAACCGTATTAAGCGGTAGTTGCAATAAGACGCAACATTTTTATTCGTATTAGTTTTTTTTTTTTTTTTAATATCCGTGAGGTGGCGGATTAAGAATATCCACCTCAGTGTTCCTCTGCTTGTCGTAAAAGGCGACTAAATGGGAAATTGAGATCGGTTCAACCGATCATACATAATATACCGCTTCGTGCACCCCTCTCATAAACGAGATCGGTTCAACCGATCATACATAATATACCGCGTCAAGCACCCCCTCATACACCCTCTGATGGTACCCCCACACTCTGAGGTTTAGAACCGTAAAGGTTGGCAACCAAATAGGAGGGGGTTTTTAGTCGGTAGGCGCAGAATGCGAATCCGACACTACCCTCCCCGGGTGTCTTTCTGAAGATTTCCCCCCTCCTACTATCCAATAAAAAAAAAAAAAAAAAAAAATCGTATTAGTTTATTAATGCCGTGGTATGGTGGAGTTTGTGGTAAACTAGGTGGGCTATGGCCAACACCTGGGAGCCCATAAGCAACCTGCTCAAATGTCTACTACTCGTAGACAAATACCATGCTATTGTGGTAATGAGCGATATTGTGAATTTGCAGTCACAGCGACAACTGTGACTGTGACAAAAAAATAAATATCAGTGACAAGAGGTAGTGACAGTGACACCGCACTGTGACCTAGTACATAATAAAATGTTTACGAAAGAATATCGCGATTTTTATTATGGTTCTAAATATTTTAAAATGGCAAGGAAAGCGACTACAAAAAAAAAAGATCTGGTAAAACATTATTTAACATTGTAATAAAGCAACCAAGGCCTTCATACTATTATTTTTCGCAATGTTAATAACACTTCAAAAAATAGCATAGTATTATACAATATGCAAAATACGCGATCTTGTACTTACGAATATTTTGTCATAGTTTCATACGAACTTACATATCCAAGAGTATTTTGTCACCGTGAAAAATACTTGTCACTGATACGACTCGTTACTTTAAAATACTTGCGACAAATCACAGGTACGTAAATATTGCTCATCAATAGTGGCAGTGTTGTTACTGAAATCGATTCCATCAATTAAAATAGTCGAGTGTTTAGTGGATCGCCGTGAACACCATGGTGTGGTAGAGTTTTTAGTAAACTGGGTGAGCTATGAGCACACTGAGAACACCTGGGAGCCCATAAGCGACCTCATCAAATGTCCACTGTTCATAGCACAAATACCATGCCACTCCAAATAATAATTCTATCGGAAGAAATAGTGACAGATTTATTACTGAAAATGATTCTATGGAAGATACTATTTAAATAGTCGAATGTTTAGTGGATCGCCGTGAACACCGTGGTATGGTAGAGTTTTTAGTAAGCTGGGTGGGCTATGAGCACACTGAGAACACCTGGGAGCCCATAAGCGACCTCATCAAATGTCCACTGTTCCTAGCACAAATACCATGCCACTCCAAATAATAATTCTATCGGAAGAAATAGTGACAGATTTATTACTGAAAATGATTCTATGGAAGATACTATTTAAATAGTCGAATGTTTAGTGGATCGCCGTGAACACCACGGTGTGGTAGAGTTTTTAGTAAACTGGGTGAGCTATGAGCACACTGAGAACACCTGGGAGCCCATAAGCGACCTCATCAAATGTCCACTGTTCATAGCACAAATACCATGCCACTCCAAATAATAATTCTATCGGAAGAAATAGTGACAGATTTATTACTGAAAATGATTCTATGGAAGATACTATTTAAATAGTCGAATGTTTAGTGGATCGCCGTGAACACCATGGTGTGGTAGAGTTTTTAGTAAACTGGGTGAGCTATGAGCACACTGAGAACACCTGGGAGCCCATAAGCGACCTCATCAAATGTCCACTGTTCATAGCACAAATACCATGCCACTCCAAATAATAATTCTATCGGAAGAAATAGTGACAGATTTATTACTGAAAATGATTCTATGGAAGATACTATTTAAATAGTCGAATGTTTAGTGGATCGCCGTGAACACCATGGTGTGGTAGAGTTTTTAGTAAACTGGGTGAGCTATGAGCACACTGAGAACACCTGGGAGCCCATAAGCGACCTCATCAAATGTCCACTGTTCATAGCACAAATACCATGCCACTCCAAATAATAATTCTATCGGAAGAAATAGTGACAGATTTATTACTGAAAATGATTCCATGGAAGATACTATTTAAATAGTCGAGTGTTTAGTGGATCGCCGTGAACACCGTGGTATGGTAGAGTTTTTAGTAAGCTGGGTGGGCTATGAGCACACTGAGAACACCTGGGAGCCCATAAGCGACCTCATCAAATGTCCACTGTTCATAGCACAAATACCATGCCACTCCAAATAATAATTCTATCGGAAGAAATAGTGACAGATTTATTACTGAAAATGATTCCATGGAAGATACTATTTAAATAGTCGAGTGTTTAGTGGATCGCCGTGAACACCGTGGTATGGTAGAGTTTTTAGTAAGCTGGGTGGGCTATGAGCACACTGAGAACACCTGGGAGCCCATAAGCGACCTCATCAAATGTCCACTGTTCATAGCACAAATACCATGCCACTCCAAATAATAATTCTATCGGAAGAAATAGTGACAGATTTGTTACTGAAAATGATTCCATTGAAGATACTATTTAAATAGTCGAATGTTTAGTGGATCGCCGTGAACACCATGGTATGGTAGAGTTTTTAGTAAGCTGGGTGGGCTATGAGCACACTGAGAACACTTGGGAGCCCATAAGCGACCTCATCAAATGTCCACTGTTCATAGCACAAATACCATGCCACTCCAAATAATAATTCTATCGGAAGAAATAGTGACAGATTTATTACTGAAAATGATTCCATGGAAGATACTATTTAAATAGTCGAGTGTTTAGTGGATCGCCGTGAACACCGTGGTATGGTAGAGTTTTTAGTAAGCTGGGTGGGCTATGAGCACACTGAGAACACTTGGGAGCCCATAAGCGACCTCATCAAATGTCCACTGTTCATAGCACAAATACCATGCCACTCCAAATAATAATTCTATCGGAAGAAATGTGACAGATTTATTACTGAAAATGATTCCATGGAAGATACTATTTAAATAGTCGAGTGTTTAGTGGATCGCCGTGAACACCGTGGTATGGTAGAGTTTTTAGTAAGCTGGGTGGGCTATGAGCACACTGAGAACACCTGGGAGCCCATAAGCGACCTCATCAAATGTCCACTGTTCATAGCACAAATACCATGCCACTCCAAATAATAATTCTATCGGAAGAAATAGTGACAGATTTATTACTGAAAATGATTCCATGGAAGATACTATTTAAATAGTCGAGTGTTTAGTGGATCGCCGTGAACACCGTGGTATGGTAGAGTTTTTAGTAAGCTGGGTGGGCTATGAGCACACTGAGAACACCTGGGAGCCCATAAGCGACCTCATCAAATGTCCACTGTTCATAGCACAAATACCATGCCACTCCAAATAATAATTCTATCGGAAGAAATAGTGACAGATTTATTACTGAAAATGATTCTATGGAAGATACTATTTAAATAGTCGAATGTTTAGTGGATCGCCGTGAACACCATGGTGTGGTAGAGTTTTTAGTAAACTGGGTGAGCTATGAGCACACTGAGAACACCTGGGAGCCCATAAGCGACCTCATCAAATGTCCACTGTTCATAGCACAAATACCATGCCACTCCAAATAATAATTCTATCGGAAGAAATAGTGACAGATTTATTACTGAAAATGATTCTATGGAAGATACTATTTAAATAGTCGAATGTTTAGTGGATCGCCGTGAACACCATGGTGTGGTAGAGTTTTTAGTAAACTGGGTGAGCTATGAGCACACTGAGAACACCTGGGAGCCCATAAGCGACCTCATCAAATGTCCACTGTTCATAGCACAAATACCATGCCACTCCAAATAATAATTCTATCGGAAGAAATAGTGACAGATTTATTACTGAAAATGATTCTATGGAAGATACTATTTAAATAGTCGAATGTTTAGTGGATCGCCGTGAACACCATGGTGTGGTAGAGTTTTTAGTAAACTGGGTGAGCTATGAGCACACTGAGAACACCTGGGAGCCCATAAGCGACCTCATCAAATGTCCACTGTTCATAGCACAAATACCATGCCACTCCAAATAATAATTCTATCGGAAGAAATAGTGACAGATTTATTACTGAAAATGATTCTATGGAAGATACTATTTAAATAGTCGAATGTTTAGTGGATCGCCGTGGATCGCCGTGAACACCATGGTGTGGTAGAGTTTTTAGTAAACTGGGTGAGCTATGAGCACACTGAGAACACCTGGGAGCCCATAAGCGACCTCATCAAATGTCCACTGTTCATAGCACAAATACCATGCCACTCCAAATAATAATTCTATCGGAAGAAATAGTGACAGATTTATTACTGAAAATGATTCTATGGAAGATACTATTTAAATAGTCGAATGTTTAGTGGATCGCCGTGAACACCATGGTGTGGTAGAGTTTTTAGTAAACTGGGTGAGCTATGAGCACACTGAGAACACCTGGGAGCCCATAAGCGACCTCATCAAATGTCCACTGTTCATAGCACAAATACCATGCCACTCCAAATAATAATTCTATCGGAAGAAATAGTGACAGATTTATTACTGAAAATGATTCTATGGAAGATACTATTTAAATAGTCGAATGTTTAGTGGATCGCCGTGAACACCATGGTGTGGTAGAGTTTTTAGTAAACTGGGTGAGCTATGAGCACACTGAGAACACCTGGGAGCCCATAAGCGACCTCATCAAATGTCCACTGTTCATAGCACAAATACCATGCCACTCCAAATAATAATTCTATCGGAAGAAATAGTGACAGATTTATTACTGAAAATGATTCCATGGAAGATACTATTTAAATAGTCGAGTGTTTAGTGGATCGCCGTGAACACCGTGGTATGGTAGAGTTTTTAGTAAGCTGGGTGGGCTATGAGCACACTGAGAACACCTGGGAGCCCATAAGCGACCTCATCAAATGTCCACTGTTCATAGCACAAATACCATGCCACTCCAAATAATAATTCTATCGGAAGAAATAGTGACAGATTTATTACTGAAAATGATTCCATGGAAGATACTATTTAAATAGTCGAGTGTTTAGTGGATCGCCGTGAACACCGTGGTATGGTAGAGTTTTTAGTAAGCTGGGTGGGCTATGAGCACACTGAGAACACCTGGGAGCCCATAAGCGACCTCATCAAATGTCCACTGTTCATAGCACAAATACCATGCCACTCCAAATAATAATTCTATCGGAAGAAATAGTGACAGATTTGTTACTGAAAATGATTCCATTGAAGATACTATTTAAATAGTCGAATGTTTAGTGGATCGCCGTGAACACCATGGTATGGTAGAGTTTTTAGTAAGCTGGGTGGGCTATGAGCACACTGAGAACACTTGGGAGCCCATAAGCGACCTCATCAAATGTCCACTGTTCATAGCACAAATACCATGCCACTCCAAATAATAATTCTATCGGAAGAAATAGTGACAGATTTGTTACTGAAAATGATTCCATTGAAGATACTATTTAAATAGTCGAATGTTTAGTGGATCGCCGTGAACACCATGGTGTGGTAGAGTTTTTAGTAAACTGGGTGAGCTATGAGCACACTGAGAACACCTGGGAGCCCATAAGCGACCTCATCAAATGTCCACTGTTCATAGCACAAATACCATGCCACTCCAAATAATAATTCTATCGGAAGAAATAGTGACAGATTTATTACTGAAAATGATTCTATGGAAGATACTATTTAAATAGTCGAATGTTTAGTGGATCGCCGTGAACACCATGGTGTGGTAGAGTTTTTAGTAAACTGGGTGAGCTATGAGCACACTGAGAACACCTGGGAGCCCATAAGCGACCTCATCAAATGTCCACTGTTCATAGCACAAATACCATGCCACTCCAAATAATAATTCTATCGGAAGAAATAGTGACAGATTTATTACTGAAAATGATTCTATGGAAGATACTATTTAAATAGTCGAATGTTTAGTGGATCGCCGTGAACACCATGGTGTGGTAGAGTTTTTAGTAAACTGGGTGAGCTATGAGCACACTGAGAACACCTGGGAGCCCATAAGCGACCTCATCAAATGTCCACTGTTCATAGCACAAATACCATGCCACTCCAAATAATAATTCTATCGGAAGAAATAGTGACAGATTTATTACTGAAAATGATTCTATGGAAGATACTATTTAAATAGTCGAATGTTTAGTGGATCGCCGTGAACACCATGGTGTGGTAGAGTTTTTAGTAAACTGGGTGAGCTATGAGCACACTGAGAACACCTGGGAGCCCATAAGCGACCTCATCAAATGTCCACTGTTCATAGCACAAATACCATGCCACTCCAAATAATAATTCTATCGGAAGAAATAGTGACAGATTTATTACTGAAAATGATTCTATGGAAGATACTATTTAAATAGTCGAATGTTTAGTGGATCGCCGTGAACACCATGGTGTGGTAGAGTTTTTAGTAAACTGGGTGAGCTATGAGCACACTGAGAACACCTGGGAGCCCATAAGCGACCTCATCAAATGTCCACTGTTCATAGCACAAATACCATGCCACTCCAAATAATAATTCTATCGGAAGAAATAGTGACAGATTTATTACTGAAAATGATTCTATGGAAGATACTATTTAAATAGTCGAATGTTTAGTGGATCGCCGTGGATCGCCGTGAACACCATGGTGTGGTAGAGTTTTTAGTAAACTGGGTGAGCTATGAGCACACTGAGAACACCTGGGAGCCCATAAGCGACCTCATCAAATGTCCACTGTTCATAGCACAAATACCATGCCACTCCAAATAATAATTCTATCGGAAGAAATAGTGACAGATTTATTACTGAAAATGATTCTATGGAAGATACTATTTAAATAGTCGAATGTTTAGTGGATCGCCGTGAACACCATGGTGTGGTAGAGTTTTTAGTAAACTGGGTGAGCTATGAGCACACTGAGAACACCTGGGAGCCCATAAGCGACCTCATCAAATGTCCACTGTTCATAGCACAAATACCATGCCACTCCAAATAATAATTCTATCGGAAGAAATAGTGACAGATTTATTACTGAAAATGATTCTATGGAAGATACTATTTAAATAGTCGAATGTTTAGTGGATCGCCGTGAACACCATGGTGTGGTAGAGTTTTTAGTAAACTGGGTGAGCTATGAGCACACTGAGAACACCTGGGAGCCCATAAGCGACCTCATCAAATGTCCACTGTTCATAGCACAAATACCATGCCACTCCAAATAATAATTCTATCGGAAGAAATAGTGACAGATTTATTACTGAAAATGATTCTATGGAAGATACTATTTAAATAGTCGAATGTTTAGTGGATCGCCGTGGATCGCCGTGAACACCATGGTGTGGTAGAGTTTTTAGTAAACTGGGTGAGCTATGAGCACACTGAGAACACCTGGGAGCCCATAAGCGACCTCATCAAATGTCCACTGTTCATAGCACAAATACCATGCCACTCCAAATAATAATTCTATCGGAAGAAATAGTGACAGATTTATTACTGAAAATGATTCTATGGAAGATACTATTTAAATAGTCGAATGTTTAGTGGATCGCCGTGAACACCATGGTGTGGTAGAGTTTTTAGTAAACTGGGTGAGCTATGAGCACACTGAGAACACCTGGGAGCCCATAAGCGACCTCATCAAATGTCCACTGTTCATAGCACAAATACCATGCCACTCCAAATAATAATTCTATCGGAAGAAATAGTGACAGATTTATTACTGAAAATGATTCTATGGAAGATACTATTTAAATAGTCGAATGTTTAGTGGATCGCCGTGAACACCATGGTGTGGTAGAGTTTTTAGTAAACTGGGTGAGCTATGAGCACACTGAGAACACCTGGGAGCCCATAAGCGACCTCATCAAATGTCCACTGTTCATAGCACAAATACCATGCCACTCCAAATAATAATTCTATCGGAAGAAATAGTGACAGATTTATTACTGAAAATGATTCCATGGAAGATACTATTTAAATAGTCGAGTGTTTAGTGGATCGCCGTGAACACCGTGGTATGGTAGAGTTTTTAGTAAGCTGGGTGGGCTATGAGCACACTGAGAACACCTGGGAGCCCATAAGCGACCTCATCAAATGTCCACTGTTCATAGCACAAATACCATGCCACTCCAAATAATAATTCTATCGGAAGAAATAGTGACAGATTTATTACTGAAAATGATTCCATGGAAGATACTATTTAAATAGTCGAGTGTTTAGTGGATCGCCGTGAACACCGTGGTATGGTAGAGTTTTTAGTAAGCTGGGTGGGCTATGAGCACACTGAGAACACCTGGGAGCCCATAAGCGACCTCATCAAATGTCCACTGTTCATAGCACAAATACCATGCCACTCCAAATAATAATTCTATCGGAAGAAATAGTGACAGATTTGTTACTGAAAATGATTCCATTGAAGATACTATTTAAATAGTCGAATGTTTAGTGGATCGCCGTGAACACCATGGTATGGTAGAGTTTTTAGTAAGCTGGGTGGGCTATGAGCACACTGAGAACACTTGGGAGCCCATAAGCGACCTCATCAAATGTCCACTGTTCATAGCACAAATACCATGCCACTCCAAATAATAATTCTATCGGAAGAAATAGTGACAGATTTGTTACTGAAAATGATTCCATTGAAGATACTATTTAAATAGTCGAGTGTTTAGTGGATCGCCGTGAACACCGTGGTATGGTAGAGTTTTTAGTAAGCTGGGTGGGCTATGAGCACACTGAGAACACCTGGGAGCCCATAAGCGACCTCATCAAATGTCCACTGTTCATAGCACAAATACCATGCCACTCCAAATAATAATTCTATCGGAAGAAATAGTGACAGATTTATTACTGAAAATGATTCCATGGAAGATACTATTTAAATAGTCGAGTGTTTAGTGGATCGCCGTGAACACCGTGGTATGGTAGAGTTTTTAGTAAGCTGGGTGGGCTATGAGCACACTGAGAACACCTGGGAGCCCATAAGCGACCTCATCAAATGTCCACTGTTCATAGCACAAATACCATGCCACTCCAAATAATAATTCTATCGGAAGAAATAGTGACAGATTTATTACTGAAAATGATTCCATGGAAGATACTATTTAAATAGTCGAGTGTTTAGTGGATCGCCGTGAACACCGTGGTATGGTAGAGTTTTTAGTAAGCTGGGTGGGCTATGAGCACACTGAGAACACCTGGGAGCCCATAAGCGACCTCATCAAATGTCCACTGTTCATAGCACAAATACCATGCCACTCCAAATAATAATTCTATCGGAAGAAATAGTGACAGATTTATTACTGAAAATGATTCCATGGAAGATACTATTTAAATAGTCGAGTGTTTAGTGGATCGCCGTGAACACCGTGGTATGGTAGAGTTTTTAGTAAGCTGGGTGGGCTATGAGCACACTGAGAACACCTGGGAGCCCATAAGCGACCTCATCAAATGTCCACTGTTCATAGCACAAATACCATGCCACTCCAAATAATAATTCTATCGGAAGAAATAGTGACAGATTTGTTACTGAAAATGATTCCATTGAAGATACTATTTAAATAGTCGAATGTTTAGTGGATCGCCGTGAACACCATGGTATGGTAGAGTTTTTAGTAAGCTGGGTGGGCTATGAGCACACTGAGAACACTTGGGAGCCCATAAGCGACCTCATCAAATGTCCACTGTTCATAGCACAAATACCATGCCACTCCAAATAATAATTCTATCGGAAGAAATAGTGACAGATTTATTACTGAAAATGATTCCATGGAAGATACTATTTAAATAGTCGAGTGTTTAGTGGATCGCCGTGAACACCGTGGTATGGTAGAGTTTTTAGTAAGCTGGGTGGGCTATGAGCACACTGAGAACACTTGGGAGCCCATAAGCGACCTCATCAAATGTCCACTGTTCATAGCACAAATACCATGCCACTCCAAATAATAATTCTATCGGAAGAAATAGTGACAGATTTATTACTGAAAATGATTCCATGGAAGATACTATTTAAATAGTCGAGTGTTTAGTGGATCGCCGTGAACACCGTGGTATGGTAGAGTTTTTAGTAAGCTGGGTGGGCTATGAGCACACTGAGAACACCTGGGAGCCCATAAGCGACCTCATCAAATGTCCACTGTTCATAGCACAAATACCATGCCACTCCAAATAATAATTCTATCGGAAGAAATAGTGACAGATTTGTTACTGAAAATGATTCCATTGAAGATACTATTTAAATAGTCGAATGTTTAGTGGATCGCCGTGAACACCATGGTATGGTAGAGTTTTTAGTAAGCTGGGTGGGCTATGAGCACACTGAGAACACTTGGGAGCCCATAAGCGACCTCATCAAATGTCCACTGTTCATAGCACAAATACCATGCCACTCCAAATAATAATTCTATCGGAAGAAATAGTGACAGATTTGTTACTGAAAATGATTCCATTGAAGATACTATTTAAATAGTCGAATGTTTAGTGGATCGCCGTGAACACCATGGTATGGTAGAGTTTTTAGTAAGCTGGGTGGGCTATGAGCACACTGAGAACACTTGGGAGCCCATAAGCGACCTCATCAAATGTCCACTGTTCATAGCACAAATACCATGCCACTCCAAATAATAATTCTATCGGAAGAAATAGTGACAGATTTGTTACTGAAAATGATTCCATTGAAGATACTATTTAAATAGTCGAATGTTTAGTGGATCGCCGTGAACACCATGGTATGGTAGAGTTTTTAGTAAGCTGGGTGGGCTATGAGCACACTGAGAACACTTGGGAGCCCATAAGCGACCTCATCAAATGTCCACTGTTCATAGCACAAATACCATGCCACTCCAAATAATAATTCTATCGGAAGAAATAGTGACAGATTTATTACTGAAAATGATTCCATGGAAGATACTATTTAAATAGTCGAGTGTTTAGTGGATCGCCGTGAACACCGTGGTATGGTAGAGTTTTTAGTAAGCTGGGTGGGCTATGAGCACACTGAGAACACCTGGGAGCCCATAAGCGACCTCATCAAATGTCCACTGTTCATAGCACAAATACCATGCCACTCCAAATAATAATTCTATCGGAAGAAATAGTGACAGATTTATTACTGAAAATGATTCCATGGAAGATACTATTTAAATAGTCGAGTGTTTAGTGGATCGCCGTGAACACCGTGGTATGGTAGAGTTTTTAGTAAGCTGGGTGGGCTATGAGCACACTGAGAACACCTGGGAGCCCATAAGCGACCTCATCAAATGTCCACTGTTCATAGCACAAATACCATGCCACTCCAAATAATAATTCTATCGGAAGAAATAGTGACAGATTTGTTACTGAAAATGATTCCATTGAAGATACTATTTAAATAGTCGAATGTTTAGTGGATCGCCGTGAACACCATGGTATGGTAGAGTTTTTAGTAAGCTGGGTGGGCTATGAGCACACTTGGGAGCCCATAAGCGACCTCATCAAATGTCCACTGTTCATAGCACAAATACCATGCCACTCCAAATAATAATTCTATCGGAAGAAATAGTGACAGATTTGTTACTGAAAATGATTCCATTGAAGATACTATTTAAATAGTCGAATGTTTAGTGGATCGCCGTGAACACCATGGTATGGTAGAGTTTTTAGTAAGCTGGGTGGGCTATGAGCACACTGAGAACACTTGGGAGCCCATAAGCGACCTCATCAAATGTCCACTGTTCATAGCACAAATACCATGCCACTCCAAATAATAATTCTATCGGAAGAAATAGTGACAGATTTGTTACTGAAAATGATTCCATTGAAGATACTATTTAAATAGTCGAATGTTTAGTGGATCGCCGTGAACACCATGGTATGGTAGAGTTTTTAGTAAGCTGGGTGGGCTATGAGCACACTGAGAACACTTGGGAGCCCATAAGCGACCTCATCAAATGTCCACTGTTCATAGCACAAATACCATGCCACTCCAAATAATAATTCTATCGGAAGAAATAGTGACAGATTTGTTACTGAAAATGATTCAAGCAAGTACCATGCTACGAATAAATATTACTTATACACAAATAACATTCTATAAAAAAAAATAAACATATATAAAATAAAGGTGGTTATAATAAACTAATACAAATAATTCGCAAATTAAATTTTGCAACTTATTGCAACTACTGTTTAAAACGATTGTGAATTGTAAGCTTTTTGATGTGTAAACATGTAGCATAAGCTAGGGGGTAAAAATCTCGATTTACAATACTGATGCAAAACAGAGCAGTGTTGCCAGTTTAGCCTATTTCAGGCTAGATCTAGCATATTTGAAAATGGAATAGCTTATAAAAATTGTAAATAGCCCATAGCTATAAATCTATCATATTTTTAAGTCCTTATAGCATATTATAGCATATTCATGACTACAACATAATCAATCTTGTTCTAGATTTCGACTCGTTTTGAAAAGTCATAAGAGTTACCACAAGTTTTCTCACATCCACTTTATTAATTTATTTTTTCTTTCTGCCAACATCTTTCTGAGAGATAAAAATTTTTAATTTATTTACAAATTTTGCACAGTTTATTTGATTTACATATCTTAAGCCATCCATTCATAAAATTATCTTCGAAATTAGTTGTGCAACACGACAATACGATAACTTTTCGAAGCTCTGTTTTGACTAAATCTAAAACACCTTACTTTACTTTTCACTCATTTTGGACAATATTAATAGATATTTTTGTAATAAAAATATACTATATAATGAAAATTAACCTTGATAAGTTCAAGTGAGCATATCTAAATTTTTCATCAATTAATTTTAATTTATTTTCTTGAAAGATAACAATTATATTTGTATTGAGTAAGGGAAAAATTATGTTTTTAAATGTTCATCATTATACCCTGTACCGTATGGTACCAAGGGTATATTAAGTTTGTGCAAGCCGAAAATGTATGTAGCATATAGAAGGAGACGTCGGAGACACCCCAAAGTTACCTAAAATATGATCAGGGTGAATAGAGAAGTCGATATACCCATGTCCGTCTGTCCGTCTGTCCGTGTGAACGCCTAGATCTCAGAGATGGTAAGAGCTAGAGTTACCAAACTTTTACATTAGATCCCATATTATTCCATAGGAGGCAAGTTTATTTTATTTTTTTGATATCGGGGATAAATTATATAGCTCCCATGGGGGTGTTTGAGACGACCTCGACAAAAAAGTGTTTTAGATGAATAATTCGTTTGTTTATGAAGATATCGTAACCAAATTCGGTATCGCAAGATTTTCTGAAGACTAAAAAAGTACAACTGAGCGAATTTGTTCACTGAAAAAAAAAGAACTATTGAACTTGTTCAGTGAAACGAACTAGATTTATCCAAGTCTAGAAATAAGCGTAAATAATAACCAGTCTTTGACAATGTATATATATAATAGATAAGTTAATATTAACATTGGTATATTAGTTGCATATTAATGCATTCATTTTCATATACCATTCTATAATAATATTAATTGATAATTTTGAATCTTGCCGTGAATTAATTTTTTTCTTCATTCGCAAGCATTTAATGCTGATGACTGCAAATTGGGCTAAACAATTTAAACTAATTTCTGGGTTCTTAAGAGCTCTACCTGACGTCGATATATTTTGTACGAACCAAAAATACCCAACAAAACTCATTAAAATTATATTGCATGGGAATGCAAATCGTGAGAACAAGAACAACTGAGACGTGAAATAAAAATGAAAAGAAAAATATGAAGAAATTAAATGGTGGATGTGTAAATTGGGCATATGCGACTTTGAGATACACTGCATTTATCATCAAAACGAGCTGTTAAATTTAGATCAAATTGGATAGAGTGCTTAGAAAATCTAAACAACGTTCGATAGTCAAATATAAAAACGAAGATTTGTCTTGGGAACTGTATATTGCAGATATACGAATTTCAAATCTAGAGTTTATTTGAAGTGACCTAAAATGAGAATTTTTACCCGGAATGTTTGTTTGTTCGAGCTTTTCTCAACTCTGCGATCTAGTTATTCAAACCAAAGGATTAATTACTTTTGTCCTCAACCATATAGGAGCTAGGTCTGGGGTCTCTGATGGCTCTTGTGATATACGATCTTACCTTAAGCGATATAGAAAAATCAAAACCTTGAGTTTAGTTTCTGTGATCTAAAAAGTGGATACATATCTAGAATGTTTGTTTGTTCGAGCTCTTGTCAACACTGCAATATAGTTGTTTAAAGAAAAGCGTCAAATATTTTTGTGCTCTTAACCATATATGTTAGGAGCTACGAGGTGTGTTCAAAAAGTATCGCGAATTTTGTGTTTTTTCAAAAATTATTTATTTATTCATGAATATCTATTTTGTCCCCTTCAAAGCAATCCCCATGAGATATTATACACTTGTGCCAACAGTTTTTCCAATCTTCGAAGCACTTCGAACAATCATTTTTTTTTTATCTTGTTCAGCTCCTCCTTCGGTGCCGTCTTTATCTCGTCAATCGTAGCGTAGCGTCGTCCTTTCATGGGCCTCTTCAGTTTAGGGAACAAGAAAAAGTCACAGGGGACCAGATCTGGGGAATACGGTGGCTGCGTATCGTGGTGCAAAAGCCAATTTTTGTTCTTCCACAAATCCGGGCGTTTTTGGCGGATTGCTTCGCGCAAATTGCGCATAACTTGCAGGTAATATTCCTTATTGACCGTTCTACCCTGTGGCAAGAACTCATGATGCAACACGCCCCTGCAATCGAAGAAAACTGTAAGCAAAACTTTCACATTCGACCGAACTTGGCGCGCTTTTTTCGGTCTTGGTTCCTGCGGCAGCTTCCATTGAGTTGATTGAGCTTTGGTTTCCACGTCATAACCATAGACCCACGATTCGTCACCAGTTATGACCCTCTGGAGCAAATTTGGGTCGTCGCGGACAGAGTCCAACATCTTATTAGCAATGTTCATGCGATTCTGTTTTTGGTCGAAATTCAGCAACTTTGGTACGAATTTCGCGGCGACCCGTCTCATGCCCAAATCATTGATAAAAATCGAATGGCACGAGCCAATCGATATGTTTAGGTCCTCAGCAACTTCTCTAATGGTGATTCGAGGATTAGCCAATATTATTTTCTTTACTTCATCAATTTTTTCGTCTGTTGTTGAAGGTGAAGGTCGGGTGTCCGGCACGCTCTTCGTCGTTCAAATCTTCTCGGCCTTCTGAGAACATTTTGTGCCACCGATAAACGTTGCTTTGGTCTAAGGTAGCTTCTCCGTATGCCACAGTCAACATTCGGAATGCATCCGTGCATTTCACTTCGTTTTTCACACAAAATTTGATACGGGTTCTTTGATCCATTTTTTTGAATAGGCAAAAATCGAAGACGAACCAAAATACGTGCAAGCAAAGCAGCTGTCAACAATTAAGTGAACATTCAAAATGGCCGAGCTTGTCGGCATAAGTGATGAGTACCAACATAACGCCACAAAAAAATCGAAATTGGAATTCTCTTCTAGTGCTGCATAGAGCCTTCTATTCAATTTTTAGTCCAATCTAAATAATATTTGCAGCCATGAACTTCAAAGACATCATGCATCCTTGAGCAAAACTTGGAGTTTCTATTTCTTATTGTCTCCACAATCTGCCGCACCTTCCTCTACCTGCTACTTTCCCAATTCCATACTACCCGAGCTGCCAACTTTACAGTGTATAGATATGCACGAAAATCGAGTAATTAAAACAAACCTTCAAGCACTCCTTGGCATTGCACCCTGTCGGCTACCCCTCAGCAAAATGGGATGGACTTGACGGGTTTATGACGAATGTCAGCAGAGGTCCATAATCAAGCGTTTGTGCATCAAAAACCGTCTATTAAAAATTTACTAGCTGCCATGACGGACTCTGGTGTACGCCTCCTGCTCCTTACTATAAAGCCTCGTTTGGCTCTGCCATCCGTCATTGTCCTGCTGCATATCTCGAAACATGAACAACGCTCGATTTTTGCATATACAAGTGTTTGTCTATCGTATGGTTGGCATCGATCTCTATAATGCTGACAATGACCGACCAATGGTCACACTTTTTACCATGGGCGCATTGATAGCATTTCTGTTGCCCATGTTCTTGGCGGCCCAACACAATCTGAAGAATGTCAGCGTGCTGTCGGATGCATTGGGATCCCTGCTGGCCAGCAGTTTATCGGTTACCAAATATTTTATATTTCTTTATTATCGCAAGGATCTGGTTAGTCTTGTCTATCGTATACGGAAGCTGCTCACAACAGGTAAGAAAAGTGCGCCTTGTGGAAATAGTCATCATGATTGGAAGCATTTTGAAAAAGCAAAGGTTTTCAGAAAAAGAAACCTTCTGCTGCTTATCCGCTATGGGGGATTCCTCTGCCTTATATCTGCTTAATTTGTTTATAAACTGTCTGGTCTGTTAGACTCTGCATGAGGAATGAAGGCTCTTTGTAAGTGTTTCATAGAAATGATCCTTATGATCTCTTTACGACTAGCTTCAGTGCTAGAAGATAAAACTCCTAAAACTTGACGACATTGGCAAGCTAAAGCGCGTCAGATACAAACTCCAGGTTCTCTATTCGGATTTAGTTGCTAAGGATGTCTAATGCTGCAGTTGATCTGGGATTCTGGGGACTCCTTGCAAGCGGTAAAGCTCGCATCAGCTTTCTTTGGTATCGCAGAGTGAAGAAGACTGATGGAGAGACGTCCAGACCTTAGGTCGGTTGAGGTGTGAGGGCAAGAATCAGAGTTATTAGAGTGAAAAGGCGTTGTTGAAGGAAGATATATTGTATAACCAGGCCTGACAAGAGGGGAGAAAAAGCAGGAAACTCCTCCCGGCCCGGCCATTTTCTCAAGAGCTCGGTGTTATTACTGTCGGGATTCGAGCTAAAGGTGTAATTGAAGGGCCGGTACATTTTCTCTCCACGGTTCTGCGTGTAACCTTTGGTAAGCCAAATAGTTTTTGGTTGGGATTCAGCGGGAATTACTTAAAAGTTAGTAAGACTGTCAAAAATTGTTCGTCTTATTATTAGAGGGTTAGTTGGGTTCAGTGTTAGTCCATGAGCTTATTGTTTGGGTATGACATCCGTGAACTGTCGGACAGGAGGTTAGATTTAGCTAGTTATTCCTTTAAGTTAGCCTTAAGCCGTCTTATAGTCTAAAGCAGTGGTGGATTCACGGAGGTGGTTTCCGGTTCCGGACCCACCGGGGGGCTTGGGGGCCCCCCAAAAGTTCGATAAATGGGATGAAAGTCTTTTGCGAGCTCAGATATGCATACATTTTGTACTGAAAAACCCCACCAAGAGCAAGTCCTAGAGAAGCATATGGTACGGTTGGAAACTTCCGAAAGTTTTTTTCGGCAGACAATAAGATCATTAGCGAAGTGCTGAATTAAGAATGTACGAGAACGTTAATTTTAGAAGTTCGTCTCGTATTTTATATACATATATCTACGCTTTAAAAAAGAACGAAATAAAAAAAGCGGCATCTTATTGCTTCAAGCGGTTGTGAATTATAAGCATTACAAGTTCAAAATAATGCTATATGAGAGCATGCTCTCTGCTCTATGCAAGTCATTACTATATGACTCCATTAACATCCCATTACTCTTTTCATTTATCCACAGAGATGTCCAAGTCAACGCAGGCCGCGGAGATTGTGGTAACCGCCAATAGCAGTGATCAAATGTTAAGCATTGCCTACACCCGCTGCTTCATCTTGGCGGGCATATTTGCGGCCATCAAACCCATAGTTGTAATGGTAGTCGCCTATCTGCGCAATGGAGTCACAGCTTTGGAATTGCCACATCAGGCCGTCTATCCTTGGAACGAAGAGCGCTTCTTTCTATATGTGCCCACCTATCTGTGGAACTGTGTGGCTAGCTATGCTGCTGTGGCTATGGCGCTTTGTGTGGACACCTTGCTCTTTGCTCTTACCTACAATGTCTGCGCCATTTTTAGGATTGCGCAGCATCGGGTGATTCATATGAGGGCTTCAACAGCTGGCGAAGAATCGCAAAATTTGGTGCAAATCCTGCAGCTACATCAGACGGGTCTGCGCATTGCTCAACAGCTGGACAACTACTTTAGGCCACTCATCTTTATGCAATTCTTCATATCCACACTGATGATATGTTTTACTGGCTTTCAGGTGGCGGATTTGTTTCCACAGCCACAGTTTGTTTACTTTACTTCTTTTATGAGCTCAGTGCTGATTGAGTTGTTCATCTTCTCCTACTGCGGTCAGAACATGTCGATGGAGAGCGCCAATTTGGGTAGGGCTATGTATGATAGCGTTTGGTATGATTTTACGCCTGCGACCAGGCGTATGCTGATTATAGCTGCCATGCGAGCTCAGAAACCCTGCAAGATGAATGGTTTCTTCTTTGAGGCCAACATGGCAACCTTCTCGATGGTAAGCTGAATCATACTCTCAGATACTTGTTCCACCACCATTGCTTAGTTTCAGATTTGTTTCCAACTGTTGATTTTTCTCCATTTTGTTCCTTGCAGATTGTCCGCTCTGCCATGTCGTACATCATGATGCTTCGCTCCATTAATGGCTAGTTTGGAATTCATGCAGCTCCGCCCCATTGGTCCATTGCTCCAATTTAAAATCTCAATAACTCCTTGTTCCAGTTGTAATTTGCTTTATTTTTATATCAAGTCATTGTAATCCGTAGTTCACAATAGCAGCAAGCTCCATATCAATCGCTTTGTATACATTTCCCCTTACTCGTTCATCAAACATTTTTTTCGATTACTTTCGTCCGCGCTCCTGTCGATTTGTTGGCTTTAAGTTATCCATTTCCTTTCAGCCATAAAATAACGAAAATTACGAATATAACAAAGACCACAACAACAGTAAGAATGTAACAGTAAGAATGTAACGGTATCAAACCAGAAAGCACAGTAAAAAAAACTGAAACTACAAAAAGAGCAACAATTTTAAGCAGCGCACAGTGGTCAAAATTGTATTTTTTTTTGATAGCATGATTGAAAATTTTTTATAAATAATGTGTTAATAATTTTTTTTATAGATTTATATTAAACAAAATTATCCCTAAAGGAATACGGCTGTTTTTTTACATTCCATTTTAATGCAAGTTTAAGAATCTTAAGCAATAATTATTTAATAATCCTTCACCAAATAGACGATCGCAAGGATCACCTTTAAGCATAAAGCAACCTTAAATAAAGCTTTTTTAATTGGCAGATTTGAGAGCTTCAGTCGACAGGACAGTGTCCATGCACTGCTCCGGTTTAACATTTTTTTTTTCTCGAAAAAAGGGTTCCTCACAAAGAGGTGGGGCACTGCGACCAAAAGGTTTTTTGTACCATACCCATAAATTACGACAAAAGACTTTCCGCTTTCCGCATGAATAGCAGTAGGTCTTTAATTGGTATTGACCTAAGTTGGAAGGGACTAATAACTTTTCATTTCCCATGTGACAGGCTCTGTCCCATATCAGCGCTGGGTAGTCACAGAGATTATGTCAGGTGGTTTTATCGTCTTCGGGATAGAGTCTGCACTCTAAAGAGTCCGCTAGGCCAATTTTCTATAGATGGTATCTAACAGTGTGGTGGCCAGATAGGTATGCTACCAGGAGCTTTAGGTCCGCTCTGCCAAGACCTTTTGTCTTGATCGCATCCAAAGGTTTGGCAAGCACTTTTGCTTTACGAAGCCCCGGAAGGGAGAACCAGTATCTCCTATGTTCTGTTTGTTAATCATGGTTTTGATAAAGTCAGGATGGAGGCACCCTGTCGTGCTAGATCATCAGTGATCATGTTACCGTCAACTCCTGAGTGTCGAGGGCGGACAGGGTTTGGAGTTAGTTATGGCATTCTTTAACCATCTTGGAGGAGATGCTCCAGGAGGATAATTCTATTTAACATATTTGCAGACGACATTCCTGTGCCCAGAAGCAAAATTGGTGCTTTTCCGCTTTTTTGTCGCTTTAGCTGTTAATGGCAGATAGTCCCGCTAGAAGGATTCCCATCCCTTTGCTAATATATAGCTCGCAATCCTCCTCGGACATATAGAAGCTTGCTCAGCTGGGTTATGAAGGAAGTATTTTCCCAGATGCTTATTTCTACGTCTACTAAGAGCTTCACAGGAATACAAGAAGTGTTTTACGGATTCAAACCCTTCTTCGTCTTAAATTTCTCCCTTGTTTGTAGCTTGAAAGTGGCCATAGGCATAAGAATATTCTCCTCTACCTAGGAGTGTTGAGGTTCTGCTCTGTCTGGCCAATTCATCCGCTATTTCATTGCTTGTAATATTTTGGTGTCCTAGTACCCAAATGGGGGTAATACCAAACTGCTGTGCTATATCTTGAATCTGTTCTGTTAATTAACATATTTAAGTTACTTCTTAATAGTATTGTTGCCACCATACAAATTTGTTTGAGAATATTTATTGTTAGAAAAACTTTTTTGTTTTTTAAAATGTCGCAACCAAAATTTTTAATTAAGAGCAAGTCTTTATATCTAATGTAAAGTTTGACCAAAGGTTGCGTAGTGCTTCACATAGTAACTACCATATAAAATGTATACTCGATCCGATATATATACAAAATAAAGTTAATAATAAATTAATGAATAAAATAATTTACAATTAAAATGCAGCATCTAATTGCAACTACTGTTTTAAGCGGTAGTGAATTATAAGCAGCGAAAGCATAAAATTATTCTAGCTGCTTTTCTTGAACAATTTTAAAACTTGCCGTGAATTTAATATTTTTCTTTATTCGGAAGAATTTAATGCTGATGACTATAATCATTGCCTGCTTTTAAGCAGTACAATACAAACCGTACCACGCTATCGTTTAACCCATATGCAGTGGTCCGGAAATTGGAAAGACTACCGGAAATTTTGTTCCTCAGAATAGACTCCCCCCAACATGGTGGTTGAGCTTGGAGCCGTTCGTGAAGAAGTTAATACAGTCTCTCTCCACGATTCCCTATAGGGAATTTCTGTGGTGAATAGTGCAAATGAATGTCTTCGTTCTACAATTAGATTCTTTTGAGCACAAACCTATGAAGAAATTCAGGGAAAATTTTCACGAATTTTGAAAATTTTTAAATTGAATCGAAGTTTGGAACATTAGTAGCAAATCTGTCAATGTGTGTCCACAGGGGATTTGTATTAAAGATGGGCCAATACCTCAGAGAGAAGTCAGCAAAAAATTTATAATAATAATAAATTGCTAATTGTTATATAAACACATCGGATAAGGTCTTTCTTATTTGACCTTTGTTTCACTTTGGCCTTATATTTTGATACGTTCCAAGTTTGTGCACGACCTATCGTAGATATGATATCAAAAGAGGTGTCAGACAAGGCCACATTCTATCGTGTGATTTCTTCAACATTATGCTGGAAAGAATTATACGCGCAGCAGAAATTTATCCCACTGGCACGATACTGGGGTAAAAGAGTGTTATGCTCCTGACGCATATCATTGGTCGCATCAACCGCGCCGTATGTGCTGCTTTTTTCCAAGCTTAATGAAGAAGCAAGGCGAGTGGGTCTTGCGGTGAACGAGGATTTTGTCTAGCTAGGAGCCAACATAAACACCAAAAACAACGTCAGCCTTAAGATCTAGCGTAGAATTACTCTTGCCAACAGGTGCTATTTTGGGTTAAGTAGGCAATTAAGAAGTCGAACCCTCTCTCGCAGAACGAAGATATCTCTTTATAAAACGCTCATTATATCCGTCATTATGTATGACTCAGAATCATGGATGATAACGAACAATGATGAGTGAATCTTAGGAGTTTTCGAGTGAAAAATTTTACGTAAGATCTTTGGTCCCTCTTGCGTTGATGGTGAGTACCGTTTACGATGAAACGAGGAGCTGTACGAGCTCTAAGTTGCAGCGACTGCGATGGCTAAGTCATGTGGTAAGAATAGATGATGATGCTCCAGGAAAAAATGGCTTCGAAACGGTGCCCACAGGTAGTGGGTGCGGAAGAGGGAGACCTCCCCTGAGATGAAAAGATGGCGTTTCCAACTGCCGTCATTGCGCGCAAAACAGAAAAGCCTGATGAAGGCTTCTGGATGCGGCCAAGACCGACCCACGGTTGTAATGGCCAATTGATGATTATGATCCTAGATATTTGTTTCGATCAGAAAACGCTTCTGATCCAATATCGCAGACTAATGTGAACCGCTGCGGAAGTTGATACCTTTCGCTGGCTTCTAAATAATCGAGTTAAGCTTTTCTTTCTGAGCAGATGGATAGTCTATCAGCAGATCACAGAGCCTAACAGGTATTCTGATCTGGGATATAAGTTCACGATACTCCGATAATAGCTTAATCCATGGCAACGACTACGAAAAAAGGTCCCAATAAGCAGATCGAAGAGTAATCAAACTCTCTTCGATCTCCTGACAACTTCTTCTTTAAGCCTGACCCTTAAGTTGATACTCTTAACAAGCGTTTCGACAATTTATAAACATATTGATCGCCAGATGGCGTTAACTCGCTGGCCGTAGCGCAGCGTTTGCGTGGTTTTCAAGGAGCGAAAAGACTTTAAAGCGTTCAAACTTGGGAACTACTAGAGATAGCTACATGATTTTAAATACCGTTTATGCTTTATTTTGGGATCTACAATTTGACCAAAAACAAAAAATGGCAAAGAGGTGGTTAAAAATATAAACAAGTGAATTTTAGTAACTTTACCGACCTCTACCCCCTAAAATACCAAATACCTTTCATTACAAATAAAATTTTATATTAAATTTTGAACATTTTTCGCCTTGGAAATTGTTGTGTGAGACTTCTTGAATTCGAGATAAATTGGCTCATATGTAAAAATAACAAAAAAACTCTTCGGGGGGAGAAAATTTACATTTTGGTTTTAGACTTTATAGATGGTCCTTAACACATTAAGCAAGAGAAATTCCAGCATGCAATTTTTTCCTGGTTACGCCCTTTTTTTGTATATTTTTACTGTACTATATTGACCCTGCAAAATTTAACGACGATCCGAAAGTATTAGATGATCTATTTTTTCGATCATCTAAGGGGTCATCATTTTAGCATTTCAGCAGTATTTTTCTTTATAAGCTTTAAAAACTTATTTCCAATCAAACAAAATATAATTCAAAAAGACTCATATCTATCCAAATATAATTTCAAAAAAATTTAGAGTCGGCCCAAATAAATTTGGTAAGCTCTTAAATTAATTAAAAATTTAAATAAAGTTTAAAAATTTTAAAAAATTCAGTTTAGAAATTTAATCTAAGGTTCGAGATTTTCCAAAAAAAGTGTCTCTACTTAAGAGGAAATAGCTCTGATTGTACTAAACTGATTCCAATAATTTGTTTTAATTGACTGTGGATAGTTTAATTGCCTTACAGCTTAATCGCTATTTATGCATTCATATGTAATTGCCTATGTAATATGCAGATGTTGCCCCACTGTGGGATTTGGAATTCTGGGAACTATCTCCGCAGCTTGTAGTATCTTTAAGCGCTTAAACGCATCCATTGCGCTGAAGCCGCAAATACCTCAAAGTTAATTAAGATTCAGTTCAAGTCAATGAAGCTAGTCAAAGGTGGAGGTCTTCAGAATTTCAGGGTATATGTATGTATATTGATTCCTTTAATTCGGTTGGAGCGTATGGTCAGAATTCCAGGGAAACTTGGCACAAAAGAAATTTGATGACGTCTAAATAAGCAATAATGGTTATTATAGTTACATCCAAAATTTAATAAAAGTACTTAAATTTGCCGTACTTTAAATTCAAAAATTTACTCAAGTTGACTGTACTCATATTGATGGTATTAAAATTTACTGTACCCAAATATATCAGACCTGTTCCCGATTTCGACTCGTTTTAAAAAGTCATAACGAGTGCATCCCATAATTGGTGTTGACCGAGTTCGAGTCGATATCGATCCATTTATAAAATTATCTTCGAATTTACTTGTACAACACGACAGCACGTAACTTTTCGAAGATAAAACGAGTCTAAATCTGGAACACCCTTCATTTCGATTTCGATACTTTTACCCGGAATCGAAATCGGGAACATGCGTGTATATCTGAAATGGATTAAGGTAATTTCGTGTTAGATGAGTTCGAGTTTTGCTTGAAGTAAGTATACAGCCACCAAAATCCGTATGAACACTATGTATGGCCTAATGCACCTTAAAATCGAATGAATCCTTTGTAAATTAATGAAACTAAAGGATATTCTATAGTCGTCATGCTTCGACTGCACTCAGCCTTGTTTACAGTACAAAAATGCAAAAAATGCGTATCTGTTATAAATTATGTAAATTGCAGCGCATTAATTTATGCCAAAACAATGCAGCTCAGACCAATGTACAGTGCAAACAATTTTTAATAAGACCGAAGAGCAAAAAACCAATAGCATAGTTTTATGCGCTTACTCTGCATACATAGCATGCGGTAAGCCGCCAGCGCACTCTCGTCCTTTGGTCCTCTCGTCCTCTCGCCAACTCTACGCCGCTCTGACTATCATCTTGTCTGCTTCCATTGTTGCTGTTGCTCTTATGGCTGGCTGGCTGGCTCCTGGCCCCTAACGATGGCGAATGGGTGTTTGACCTTGATTGATGATGAGCCAGCAACAGGAGCTGTTGCCTCCGCCGCAGAAGAGAATAATAATAATACAGGGTGAGCAGATAAGAATAATAGCAAAAGAAAATACAACAAAAAAATAAAATAAAATGGAATATATTAAATTGAAGCTAGTTAGCTTTAACATTGTCCATAACGTTATCCTACAAAACAATCAACACTGGGCCAAGTCAAACAGTTCTTGGAAAAATTTAAGAAAAGCTTATACAGTAAGAAGAGCTGCACTTCGGTCTTAACTCGGTGCAGATTCGCGTCTACAAATCGAATGCCAAGCAGACATAGTGTCCGGGTTCTATGGAGGCACTGGCCTCAGAGATAGAAGTGCCGGAGATAGATACCGAAGTCGAGGACTGCGAATCGGTAATGTCCCATGCGTCCTTGGTGAGCGGGCTTAAGTCGCTGTGTCAGGAGAGTGCTAACTCCGCTGATGATAGTATCAGCGATGACACAGACGCTGACATAGGTTGACATAGGATGTTAACCCGCAAGATGGCGCTGGCCGCTCAGCACATCAGCCCATTATTCTGAGACAGACGCCCATTGAGGAGGTCAAACAGTTTATCTATCCAGGAAGTTCTGTATCGTCAGACGGAGGAAGGGATCTGGATGTTAACAGCAGAATAAGTAAAGCCCGCAGTCTCTACCTCCATCACGAGAAGTTTACAGGCATTTGTAAGCCGCTGCCTTCGATACATTCTTAAGATCTGATGGCCGCAAATTATATCGAATCAAGAATTGTGGCGCATAACGAGTTAAAAGATTTTGGATGTCGAAATTAGACAGCGGAAGTGGCGCTGGATTGGCCACACGATGAAGAGACCAAACGACAGCATCGTGAAGCAGTCCTTCGAATGGAATCCCCAAGGTACACGGCGAGTTGGTAGACCAAGAACTACTTGGAAATCAACAGTATTGGCCGAAGCACCAACACAGGGTAAAACGTGGCCACAGCTGAAGTATCCGGCCGCAGATCGGAAAGGATGGAGGAAGTTTGTCGCCGCCCTATGCCCCAACCGGGGTTGAAGGACTTGAAAAAAAGAAGAGATACCTGGCTCACGATATCCTGGATCCTCTTCCGGGCCATAAATTGCAGCCACTAATAAAGGACAGTGATGAACGTGGCAATGGCCTAATGGTTGGGTGTGATGCGAATGCCCACCATGGACAATGGAGGATCTCTAATACAAATGAGAGAGTCGAGTTACTCTTTGAATATCTTCTCTCTACAAATTTGTTAATTTGTAATCGGAGAAATAATCCTACGTTCATTATCAGGGACAGTAAAGAGGTCATTGACCCAACCTTTATCTCTGATTTTCTATATGATCAAGCTAGTAACTGGGAAGTCTCGAAAAAGCACTCCTTCTCAGATCATAGATATATTGAGACCCCAGTAGTATTGTATAATCCCAGAAGAACCAACTGGAAATCTTTTAAAATAAAATTGGGAAAACCCTTCCTACTCCTTCTGAGATGACTCCAGCTTCAAAGAATAAGCTCGATCATCTCATTAAAACTTTCACCGAAGAGTGCAACAAATCTTTCAAGTCATCTTGTCCAACAAGCAAGCCAAGAGAAAAAAGGAAACCATCATGTTGAAGACATGAAATTAGTACACTTTTTAATAAAGCTTAAAGACTTAACTGTGACCAGAGCTGGTCTGAGTAGAAACTAAGTTTAACTCAATAAATGAAACTTATCAGGCAAGCAAAACGAGATGAATGGAGAAGATTTTGCTCGGAAATCGAATTCTCATCAGAAGCTGCAAGGCTTCGAAAGTTACTCTCAAAGTTGCCCACAAATTTGAAATAAATATCTAAAGAAACCGTATGACTCCTGGACAAATTCCAGCTAAGAGTCACGGAAACTACACCTGCCAACGCACTTTTCAGGTTATTCAACAGTTGCACCAACATGCAACCCTTCCTACCACTCGGTAAAAGTGTTGGAAGATATCATATATATAAATTTTCAGGTCCTGACGGGCTAATACCAGCCCAGTTGCAGCACGGGGGAACCTAGTAGTCTGTTGGTATTGTTGTTGCAACAATAACGACCCTAAAATCATGAATCTAAGTTTAATAGCAAAAAATATATCATGCAAAAATAGTACCAACATATATTGTCAGGGAATGGTGCAACTCCCAAATACGAAAACTCGGCTTTAGACTAAGAACAAGGTTTCTAACTATCCCTGCAAATTTCATCCATTCAGTATTTTTTTCGAATGAATGTGCTACATGTTGAACTTCCCTAGTAAGAAAGTCGATACTAAAAATCATAGTTTTTTTTATTTGTAGAAATATGAATGAGCAGTAAGAAGTCTGCTTCATGACAGACACCATAAACTTGAACAAGCGTTTAAAGCCATTAAAATGACTGTGCCACAGGTATTGTATACTATACCACTTGTGAGGATTCATAATCCGCTCCAGGCAGGGATTGCCATTGTAAACACTTGATCCAGTGAAAACATAGTTGGTTCAGCAACTTTATTTTCTTTTCTCTACTTAATTCAATCAGCAGCGGGAAGAGGAATAGCGTTGGTATTCTCAGATTCGTCGAAGTGCCGTCATGTTAGGCAAGACCTCGATAATGTGCCGTTCAGGTCTCGTAGTAGGATTAGGTAAGATTCTGCAGAGGTTGGCATCAACAGAATTTCCTCAATGAGATAAGTACACTGGATGCACTTCATGGAAATCCCTACAATAAAATGAATTTGCAACAAAAAAATCGAAGGAAATCTTACTTACTCAACCTAATGCGATTCTGGTCTATAGGTTACGAAGAATGGATGGACATCTTGAAGTTAGTAAGATAAACTGGAACGAATACAAAGGCAGAAATCGTAATGTTCAAAACTTTCCTTACTGACTTGTATTTACCATCCAGTCATCCGCAAATCCTCTATTGACACCAAGAATAATAAAGTAAGCCTGGGCGAGATATATTTTGAAACCGTTTGCGACAGCAAGATGTTGTTGTCCAATGCTCGTCTGATTACAGGACATCTGTCTTCCCAAAAAGCAGCATTTGTTTGATACACTGCTAGACTACAGTTCCGTATAAGATGTTGTTTTTCCAAAAGTATGCAGATAATTTGTCGAAGGTCAAAGTATGATTTCGCAACTTCAGTTTCTCTGAGCTTTAATCGTTTAGATCAGCAGTCGGCATGAAATACACTCACATATACATAGCCCGCATTTGTTTCAGTGGCGCAGTGACGTCACAACGCTTCGAACCTGTTGCTGCTCTGACAAATGCATGCGATGTGTATCGACGTCGCTGCCATCACTAGTCCCTATATACATGAGATATGGCCGTGCCGCCCAAGGACTTAGGTCAGCAATACCAAATAATAAATACCACATTATGCAATCTACATTTGCTGCATCTTGGAGACTCCCAAATGCCTCGAACGACATTGGCTCTTCAATGGAAGTATCAGACATATGGAATATAAATATTTGCAGCTAAAGCACTAAGAACTAGAAGGAATTTTGAATACAGCTGAGAGGGTCTTTGTTTCCCGTCATTTGCTAAGCTTTTTCGATTAAAGTTCCCGAAGTGCCACAGAAATTAGTGAATTATTCTTCTCTTACTGTGCATCATTTGTAGAGTTCGTGGAGTGTCAATGAATGCAAAGAGCGAATCATGAAACCCATCAAGTGGTTTGGTACGTCTTTTGTTTCAGCATACGACAGGGATAATGACGTTTAATGCAATTCCATTGTCATTACCACCTTAGTCTCAATGTTTGAAGGTGATGCTGTGCAAACGCTGAAAAGCTTCATAGCCAGGACCCCCTGGGAATTTATGTTCCTTATGTCCGCATTCAAATCTTATATTATGCACTTTTTATTTTATTTATTTCTTCACTTTTATTATATATTTAACATTTTTTGCTTTTTATTCAAATAGATGTTTATTAAACAAAATAATTTACTAGACAGAGGAAAAATAGGATTATAACATTTTCCTTATACAATTCCAACTATTAAAGCCAGCTTTTTCTATTTGATGAAATTTACTTTCGTGCTAAGTACAATGGGCCTGACGCAAGTTCCAAGTTTAAACAAAAGTGTTATGAAACAAGTATGGAAGACGGAGAAGATGAGATACCCTACATCCTCAACCGATTTCGATCAAATTCAACATAGTGGTTTCGGCTACCGGATTTAGTTATTTAATTATTTATTTATTTATAAAGTAGAAGTTAATTGTAAATTATAAAAAGGTATGTAGGCAGAGCAACATAGACCTTCAGGAAAGGATTTAGTTACAATATCTTTAAAAAAAACGAGTAAAGTTCATCAAACATATTTTTTGAGCGATCGACCCTATGGCACTATAATCCCTAGTACATTAATTTTGGATCCATTTGATACAGAGTAAGGAAAGTTTCTTTCAAATTATATCTAATTCGGCTGGCGAAAATCCTCTGGCTGACCCCTCCAAAAAGGTGCCGACTGGGCAATGGACTGTGTACTAGCTCCAGCACCAGAATCAGGCACTTGTCCTCTCTCGACGCTCGGGCCAGTGCACGGTCTTGCTGAAGCAACAGCGCAGAGGTATCCGGATTTCCAAGTGTGGTGCTGCTAAGTTGGAGCCATGGCCATATTGGCCTTGCAGCAGGCAAAAAATGCTACGGGGTGGTTCCCGCGCGCTGGAGTCAATGTGCATTGTACACCAGCCGCATTCTCCGGTTCCACTAAGGACTATGTGTGACTTCCCCAAGAGGTGAACCGGTGTAACTTAACTTAACCTATATCTAATTCAAAGCTTTGGTCGGTGTTGCCATCTGTGAGATATACCCGTTTATGGGGATGAACCTGTGTTTGTCGATTCCTTTAGTCACACTGATGCAAAAATCCGATTTAGGATTAAAAACTCTGTCAACTCAGCTATTCTGCAATATTACTATACAGCTCAGCGTCCAACAAGTACAATCGTTGAAGATCTTGGGAAGAATCTTTTTCTCGACATCTCAAGTTAGCTGCATCTGCTTGTGTTATCGTTCGAGTCTCTGATCCTAAGGAGAGAACTGGAAGCATGAGTTTCCTATAGAGAGCTAGTTTTTCCTGACGAGAGGGCTCTACAGTTAATTTGTCTACTGATCCCAAAGAATCATCTCTTGGCAAGAATCTTCTTTGCTTGATCTTCAGGCTGACATTGTTATGGTTTGTTACCGTAGAGCCCACGTTAAAAAATTCTTTGACAGCCTCTTAGCTATAGCTTTATTTAGTTAGTTGACAATGAAGACGACCCGATTGTCTACTGGAGTACACCATGAACTTTGTCGTTAGGCCCTCTTTGCCTGATTCTCTGCCGATGATGTCAATTCATTGGCTTTAGAAGATTTAAGAGCGTAAAAGAGATCGAGTTTCCTTGTTTGAGACGTCGCGACGTTATGCATAAAAGGCATCTGAAAAGTTATTTCCTGTCCTAATCGTTAGATGCCCTTTACCTGATTCTCTGCCTATGATGTCAATTGATCCAGCTTATCCAAGCAGTTGGATACATCTGATTGTCAATAATGCTCTCAATTAGAAGATTAAAGAGCATACAAGAGAGCGAGTTGCTTTGTGTAGGACGTCATTTGGCATAACAGGCGTCGGAGAAGTTATTTCCTGCCTTCATGGAGTCGCACGTAATGCATGACCAAAAATTAATAATAAAATAATTTACTTGGTTTTAATTGAAAGATTTCATTATTTTAACCTTTATTTAAAATTATTTAGATGGTGAAAGGCGCGTGAGAAAAGAAATCCAATTTATTTTAATCTACCCAAAGATCCAGGATTAGGCCTTGGCGGGTTTTTCACTTCGAGGAGTCGATTTATCAGAGCTCGCAAAAGACTTTCAAACCATTTTTGCAACTTTTGGAGAGATTCCAGACCCAATTATCCCTCCGTGGATCCGCCGCTGACCTGCCTTTTCATAGGTATAGGAAGCATCAATCTCAAAGTTGTTTTTCCCACATTCGGCTCCTCCCGTCGATTCGCAACTGACCTATCTATACATAGGTATAAGATGCCTGAATCTCAAATTTGTTTCTTCCACATTCCACTCCGAGATTTTTTATTAACTCGAAAAATAAATCCTGCTTAAGGACCTCATAAAAACTCAGCTACTTCCACTTAATATGGAACATTTATTACTAAGTTTCACTTTCATCTCATATTGCGTGCCAGTTTCAGCTGCCCCAAGCTATTAAGCCCAAGTATTCCTTTAAAGAATTCTTCGTTTCTGCAGCTGTACCAAGTTACAGAGTCTCACTTTCTTCAATTGTGTTTTTTGTTCTGGACAAATTGAATTTTTGTACGAATTGCACGCTTTTTGCGTACAACAACAACAGCAACAACAACAACAATAACAACAACAACATGAAGCCTAAATACAAAGCTAATAACAATGGAGATGCCCTCGGTAAAGGGAGAAAAACCCATCTGGCCATGATTTATCGCAATGCCAAAGGGCAGCAGCAGTCAAAACTTCAAATATTTCTAAACAATGCCTCGACTACAATACAAAACTCTATGCACTGGGATGCCATAAGTACCTCCAGAGAACTAGCCAACTGTTTGAACTGTCTGTCTATCTGTCGGCCCAGTTAGCAGCCTCTGAGTTCTCCGCAAGCAGTAAAGTATTGTTTTTTCCGCTGTGTTATTTTATCGTATATAGTACATCTGTGGGGCATATTGACTTTCGTATATTGTTTGTAACACTTACAAGTGCAAATGGAAAACCTATCAATGTTTTTTTTTTTTTTTTAATCTCATTTGAATGCTCTTGGATTAATATCATCACAATATTTAGTTGTCTCTTCCAATAAAGCGACATGAATTTTACCAAACAGCTGCGTTAAAAGTTTAAGTTTGGGAATGAAAGCTTAAATCCTTTCATCTTCTAGTCCAGTCTGTCTCATCTCTTTTTTGAGATATTTATCTTAAAATTTGGCAGAGCAAAACATCATCATCTTTTACTTAAATTTTTGCTTACATAGATTTCATCATCTTGTAAAACAATATAGCAATATAGGTGGGGTATGGAATTCATCTGAATCATAATTTTTCACATATTTTAATATTTATTATCTTCTTATGTACCCAGTTTGCAGCACCAGATATCATCATCATCTTCCATTCCACTTAAAGTATTGTTTATTTAGATTTTCATCATCTTGTAAAACAATCAACATATGTTGACAAATCGTCAGGCCGTTATCTTCTCTGAATTATCGTCAATAAAATTCATTGATCTCTAATTTAATCCTCATCTTAAATATGAGTTATCTGCTGCGCTCTCTGTAAATTAGTTCGACAGTCAGCCAATCATTTTCATCATCAGCTGGCATTTTGCGCGTTTCTAATATTGATTTTTGTCATCTTGTCAAACAGCAATTCATCTAAATTATCATCTTTCCATTTTTAACGGAAATTTGTATTTTTTCATATATATCATCTTCCAAAGTACCCAGTTTGTAGGGGCAGATATCATCATCTTCTACTTTAACTATTGCTAACTTTGATTTTCATCTTCTTATAATATTTCTATATTGATTTTTATCATATTGCCAAACCGCAAATAATCTGAATCATCATCTTTCTCTTTGACAGAAATAAGAATATTTGATTACTTATCATCTTTCAACGTAACTACTTTGCAGTGCCAGCTAACATCATCTTTCATTTAAGCTATTGCTAAATTTGATTTTCATTCTCTTGTAAAACTATCAATCTAATCCAATCGTATTGATCTATAATTTGATTCTCATTATCTTAAATATGGCTTATCTGCCGCGCTCTTTGTAAATTACTTCGAAAACCAGCAAATTACTTTTATTATCAGCTGTTTTTTTTATACATTTCCTATATTGTTTTATGTTATCTTGCCAAGCAACAATTCATCTAAATTATCATCTTCTATTTTTAAAGGAAATAAGAATTTTTGCATATTTAAAATCTTCCTTCGTAGGCAACTATTTTTCAACTTGATGGAAATAAGGATACGTTTATATTTGTAATCTTCCAACGTACCCACAATTATCATCTTTAAGCCCGACTAATATCGGTGGCAATGCTTATCATCTTTAAAGTGGGTGATCTGCAGCGCACTCTAGCAAATAAATGGCAAGCCAGCTACTCGTCTTCTGGAACTTTGGCCGTTTTTTATATAGATGTTTATTTTCTTCGACAGAAAAGAGTATATTTTGATTTTCATCGTTTTTAAAATAAAATAATTTTTCGACGGCGTCACTTTCATCATCTTCTACATTGTAGATCGCTTCATATTAATCTTCATATTCTTTAGAGTGAGCTGGCTCTTGCGCCAGCATATTATCTTAACTATCTTCATTCAGTCTGACGGAAATATGCATGTTTTTATTTTCATCATCTTTTCAGTTATCAAGCCTGTAAAGTAAATTTAAGGAACATGTCCTCTATATGATTGAACTATTATTTTGAATAAAAATTAAAGTATACGTAGTAGTTTTTAGAGTTGATACATGGCATATCTGTTAGATTCGCTCCATATTAATCTTCATAATCTTAAGAGTAAGCTAGCTTTTGTGCTTCATACTAATAGTTAGCAAATTAGTATATTATTTCAACCATCATCTTTCGGTCTGACAGAAATTGGGATATTTTTATTTTCATCATCTTTTCAGTTATCAAGCCTGTTAAGTAAATTTAAAGTAAATATCTTCTTTATACCTTCAATATAACATTATTTTGAATGAACATTAAACTATAAATAGAAGTTTTTAAAGATGATAAAAAGATATCTGTTATTTTTTGATATTACCAATTAGAAAAATTTTAAAGCTTTAAAGTTACCATAAAAGTAGTATATAAGGTTGAAATTGTATTTTAATACCATATATTTCATTAGAAAAGATCTTGATTTGGTTATGGATAAATCTCTCACGATTTTTTTCTTTTTTTTTTTTTGCTAAAAAGGATGATTTCAGCGTTTCTAGAGAATCTAAGCAAGACAAATGTAAACAAAGCTGATGTTGAATTCTACGCCGCAACAACTCAGCTTAGATACGAACTGGAAGGGTATGCACAGTTCGGTTTTCACAAACAAGGATATCATAGCGTTATTTTTTTCTTTCGTTTTTCATGGCCAATCTCTGAAGTCAAAAGTGGCTGCAGAGCCAAATCCTTTGCCCGTGCCGGTGCCGGTGCCAATGCCGGCGGTGTCCATACCCATTCACACAAAGGGGTGGCAACTCTGACGCTTGGCTTGCTGCCGTTAACTCAATTAGTTGGCTATAAATAAACGGTACACGGTTACGGTACTGTGGAAGCTGCCATTTAACGGATGCGGATGCGGATGCAGCCAACGAAACAGCACAAAAGTAAAACAAGAGCATGTGCTGTGTATCTATGTGTGTGTATTTGTCCTTGTGTCCATATGTGCTCGTGTGTGTGACATTGTTTGCTGCTTTGTTGTTAACAGCGAAAAAGCAGCAAAACAATTAAAAGGCAACCAGAACCAGCTTGCGAGCCGCGTGAGTTCGTGAGCCAGGAAGCGCGTGATAACACAATTATCAAGAATTCCCTGGCACACCGGACTCTATATTGTCCAATTTTTAGAAAAAATAGTTTGTTTTAGTGCTGCCATATGATAAATTTGATGCCTTTGTTCGCTTTGACCAAGGCAAGCTTTAATGAACGTAGAGTGCAACATTACGTATACGTAATGCATATGCATTACAGCTTATTAGCTTTGATTGGATTGAAATTTTGACAAAGGTATTTTGTGTAACAAATGCTTTTAGGCAATAATTATTTTTGTGTATATTAATTATAATGAATTAGGCCTAGTAATATGAGCCGCTGTTCAGTTTCATAAGATTTGCTACGAACAAATTTTTGGCCTAGCTAAACATTAATTGACTTAGAGTGCAACATTACGTATACGTAATATTTTGTATTATAGCTTATTAGCTTTGATTGGATTTTTGAAATTTTGAAAAGAGTATTTTAATAACAAATGCTTTTAAGCAATATTAATTTATTTATACGTATACGTAATTTTTGACTTTGTATCTCATAATTTTTGAGTGCATATTTGAAATTGTGCAAATTTTATTTTGTTACTAAGTGCTCTTAAGCAATATTTATTTATGTAGATATTAATTATATTAAATAAGGCGTATTAATATGAAGTGCTGCTTAGAATCATAAATAATTAGAGAAATATTTTAACTAAAAATATGTAAAATAAAAAAAAAAAATTGTTCTACATTTTTTTCGGTTGAAACTTTTTTGCGGAACTAAAGCGGACACAATTACTGAATAAATCATTTTTTTTTTGCAGAGATAATAATAAACTTAAGCTTCAAGGTGATGTAGAATTTAGTAGAGATCAGTCTAACGCAAAGTTGATGATTAGAATTAGCAGTTCGTTAGCCATATGTGCATTAAAAGGCAAAGCAGCTGGATGAATTTTGAAGACGATGAAGATTTAAGTAGTGTTGAGAGATGATAATTGATTTGAGATACAAGATGATGTGGAATTTAGAAAAGATCTGTCTAATGAGCAGTTCGCTAACAATATGTGCACTAAAAGGTAAACTAGCTAAATGAATTTTGGAGATGATGAAGATTCAAGAATTAAGAAGAAATGATAATAAACTGAAACTGCCAGATGATGTAGAATTTAGTAGTGATCAGTCAAATGCAAAGATGATGATTAGAATTAGTAGTTCATTAGCCATATGTGCATTAAAAGGCAAAGCAGCTGGATGAATTTTGAAGACGATGAAGATTTAAGTAGTGTTGAGAGATGATAATTAATTTAAGGTACAAGATGATGTAGAATTTAGAAAAGATCTGTCTAATTGAAAGATGATTAAAATGAGCAGTTCGCTATATTGTTATGTGCACTAAAAGGCAAACTTGCTAAATGAATTTTGGAGATGATGAAGATTCAAGTAATGAGGAGAGATAATAATAAACTGAAACTGCCAGATGGTGTATAAATTAGTAGAGATCAGTTTTATGCAAAGATAATGATTAGAATGAGCAGTTCGCAAGCCATATGTACACTAAAAGACAATAAAGCTGGATGAATTTTGGGGATAATGAAGATTCAAGTAGTACTGAGAGATGACAATTAACTTAAGCTGCAAAATCATGAAGATTTCAGTACAAATCAGTCAAACGCAAAGATAATGATTAATAGGCGCAGTTTGCTTGCCATATGTGCACTAAAAGGCAAAGCAGCTGGCTGAATTTTGGAGATGATGAAGGTTCAAGTAGTAATGATGATGAATAATAACGTGAGCTGGAAGATCATGAAGATATGAGTAGACATCAGTCTAATTGGAAGATGATGGTTAAAATGAGCTGTTCACTTGCCATATGTGCAACACTTGGCAAAGCAAATGTGTCAATTTTGGAGATGATGAAGATTCAAGTGGTGTTCAATCAAGATGATGTGAAAGATGAGCTTTAGATTGAAGAAGATGAAAGTCTGCATGTTTTATCTTCATCTTCCAGTTGCATGCTTATACAGATAAATTAAACTCCATCTCTGAGATCTAGGCGTTCGTATGGAAGGACCGACAGTCACATGGACATGGGTATGTCGACTTCTTTAGTCACCCTGATCACGTTTTAGTTAACATTGGTTGGTCTACAACGACACCTTCTGTGGGTTATATACATTTTCGGCTTGCACAAGCTGAATGTACCCTACGGGGCATAATTATGAGATAAATAAGAAACAAAAATTACGTATACGTAATGTTCAATTAATGAGATAAATAATATAAAAAATGACGTATACGTAATGTTGCACTGTCTGTTAGGAAACTTATTTTTAGGACAACAGTAAGTAACTAAACGAAGCAAGTAATACAAAAAACAATTTGATAAGCTTATTTAGAAATCATCATCAACGAAGTTAATTAAAAAAAATATCTATTCCCAGTAATCAAAGAGATTGTTTTTCAAAGAGTAATCCAATCGTTTCACTTATTTTCCCCCACATGTACTAAATATAAATATAAATAATATAACAATAAATGCCGCCGGCAGCTCGCGCCACGTGAAGCCAGCAGGGGTCGAAGTCACCTAGTCAACTGTTTTAGTAATTAATTTTAAAAATAAATGCTCTTTAATAGAGCTTTTGTTGCGTTGCATGCAACCAACGTGTTGCATTCTAATGCATAATTCATTTGGTATTTCGACATTTTGATTTGTAAGCTGTTTTTGCATTTAATTTGGTTTATTTTCACTAAGCCGTCGGATCCTTTGAGAGCTTGCAAATAAATTTCCATAACCAACATTTTCGAAATTTGATTTTTTTTTTGGTCAAACATATTTGCTGTTTTCGAAATATTAATGATTTGTGGCTGGAGGCTGGAATATGGCAATATTTGGTTTGTGCTTTGATTTGTTTTGCTGACGTTCAGCAGCTGTCACACGGCGTATACGTAACAATTGTAGAATTGTACAAATGCATTACACATACGCAGTGTGTGTCGGTCTGTCAATGGCAGACAGGTGGGCATAATCAGTTTACACACAGCAATGTAATAAATAGAGGGTGTGCCAAAGAGGTGGAAGTGCTAGGAGGCGGTTGATAGTTTGTTTTGTTTTGAAATGCACAAAATGGAATCCTTGTTGGAATTGTGTGTCAAAGGTCAGCAAAGCAAACATTAAATGACACCTTGTTGAAATTGTATTCAGTATTTGATTTATTGTTTAAAGATGTTTGCAGGTACTTTGAAAAGCTGCCCTTGGGATATCTACAGCTTTGTGATGGCTTCAGTTTGAAGTGCTTTATGCAGATGATTTAGATATGATGTAACAGAAACCTTTACGAGTGCTTGAAGGCTATATGGCAAGGCGAGAATAAAGCAGAAACACTGCAAAATTAACTAAAATTTGTTTACAGAGATAATAATAAAGCTGCAAGATGATGTAGATTTTAGTATAGATCAGTATATTGCAAAGATGATGATTAAAATGTGCAGTTCACTTGCCATATATGCAACACTAGGCAAATCAGCTGGATAAATTTTGAAGATGATGAAGATTCAAGTAGTGATAAGAGATGATAATTAACATGAGCTGCAAGATGATGTACAATTTAGTAGGAATCGGTCTAATGCAAAGACGATGATTAAAATGAGCAGTGCGCTTACCGTATGTGCACTAAAAAACAAAGCAGCTGGATGAATTTTGGAGATAAGTATGAGATAACTAGCTTGAGCTGCAAGATGATGAAGATTTCAGTAGAAATCAGTATAATTGAAAGATGATGATTAAAATGAGCAGTGTGATGAGAAATGATAATTAACTTGAGCTACAAGATGATATAGAATTTAGTAGGGATCAGTCTAATTGAAAGAAAATGATTAAAATGAGCAGTTCACTTGCCATGTGTGCGACACTACGCAAAGCAGCTGGATGAATTTTGGAGATGATGAAGATTTAAGCAGTAATGAGAAATGATAAATAGTTGAGATGCAAGATGATGACTATATTAGTAGAAATTAGTCTAATTGGAAGATGATTATTAAAATGAGTAGTTCACTTGCCATATATGCTACACTAGGGAAAGCAGCTGGATGAATTTTGGAGATAATCAAGATTCAAGTAATACTGAGAGATGATAGTTAACTTAAGCTGCAAAATCATGAAGATTCCAGTAGAAATCATTCTAATGCAAAGATAATGAATTAAAGGGGCAGTTCACTCGCCATATGTGCACTAAAAGGCAAAGCAGCTGGTTGAATTTCGGAGATGATGAAGATTCATGTAGTGACGAGAAATGATAATTAACTTGAGCTGCAAGATGATGAAGATTTTAGTAGAAATCAGTCTAATTGGATGATGATGATTAAAGTGAGTAGTTCGCTAGCCATATGTGCACTAAAAGGCAAAGCAGCTGGATGAATTTTGCAGACGAGAGATGATAATTAACTTGAGCTGCAAGATGATGAAGATCTTAGTGGAATCTAGTCTAATTGGAAGATGATGATTGAAATGAGCAGTTCACTAGCCATATAGTATGTGCAACATTAGGCAAAGCAGCTGGAAAATTTTTTGAAAAGATGGAGATTCAAGTTGTGTTCAAAAAAGATGATGTGTCAGATGAGCTATATACTTGCCATCCAAAATGCCACAAACAAAGCAACTGCTTTAGATTAAAGATGATACAAGCTTTCATGCTTTATCTTCATCTTCCAGTTGCGTGCCTCTACAGATAAGTTAAATATTGTTTTGTTTAAATAAAGTTTTGCGGCTTTTGAAAGAGAATCAACTAAGAGAAACCATTTAACTTTAATGTGACTTATAGTGTGGCAAACATTAAAGTTAATGAAGATTCAGATTGAGATTCATTAAAATTAAAAGAAGATGATAAGGATAGACTGCTGGCTAAGTTTAATAATGATTGAAATTCAAATAAAGATCAATTCAATTAAAACAGAAGTGTGCTAAACTTTTAAGTTGATGGAAATGAAGATTGAAATCCTTAGAATCAAATGACCATTAAGATGGAGTGCTGACGAAGTTTAATAATGATGAATATTTACAGTTAAATAATTATGGAAATTTTAATAAAGACGAATGCAACTAAAAGATGATGATTATGATAAGTGGCTAGACTACTAAGACAACGAAGACTTATATGTGGAGATAAGTTTATTTTGAATTTTTCAAGTAAATGAAGATCCCGATTGAGATGATGAGGCTGGTTGTTAAGTTTAATAAAGATGGGAATTCAAATTAAGATCGATTCAACTAAAAGATGATGATTTAGATAAGTTGCTAAATTTTGGAGATAACGAAGTTTGAAGTAGATTTCAGTTGATTTTGTAGTTGATGAAGATTAAGATCATTAAAATCGAATGAAAGGTGAAAAATTAAATAAACAACAATTTAGTTACAAAATTATAATTTAGATAAGATAAGCTGATGACTAGACAGTACAGCAACTGAGTTTAGAAATTATAGAGATTAAAGTAGAGTGCAAACGGTTTTGTAGATGATGTAGCTGGCTTGCCAGCTTAGTGTTAAGAAGCAAAACATCTGCCTTAAATTGAAGATGATCAAAGTCTTAATTAAAAGCAGCTTAGTTGAAGGGAAACAGATCAATACAATTGAAAGATGCTTATTGAGTTGATCGCTGCCAGAAAGTAATTCAGCGAGATGATTAATGTTAACAGCAGTCTTTTTAGTTTGAAGATGAACAAGTTCCTAACAGAGAGCAATTTGATGACATAATCCTTGTCGAAACAGAGATCAGCTAGAAGATGTCGAGCTCGGCGAATTTAAAGAAGATTAATGTTTAAACAGAGATCAAGTTAATTTAGGGATAACAAGTTTGAAGAAGATCCAGGTCGAAATAGACATCCCCCGCATCTTTGAATTGACAAACTTAGCGAGTTGAAAGAAGATTAACGTATAAACAGAGTGCAGTTTAATTTAAAGATGACAAATTGAAGAAGACCCAGGTCAAAATAAAAATCAAAGAAGATTAAGGTACAAAGAGAGTGGAGTTTAATTAAAAGAAAGTTAAAGTTTGAAGAAGATCCAGGTCAAAAGAGATCAGATGAATTTAAAGATGACAAATTTAGCGAGTTTAAAGAAGATTATAGTTCTAACAGAGACAAGTTGAATTTGGAGATGATAAGTTTGAAGAAGATCCAGGTCGAAATAAAGATCACCCGAACTCAAAGATGACAAGTTAGCGAGCTTAAACCAGATTAAGGTCCAAACAGTGACAAGTTGAATTTACAGATGACAAGCTTAAAAAAGATCCAGTTCCGAGTAGTGACTAGCTCAACTAAAAGATGACTGAAATCTAAAGATCTTAAAGAAGATGAAATTCCAAGATGATTCTCAAGAAAATTTTTTCGCAAAAAGTGAGTCAGAACCCTATTTCATTAACAATATGAATTCTGGCTCAAAGCTCAAGGTCCAAACAGTGACAAGTTCAATTAACAGATGACAAGTTTGAAAAAGATCCAGTTCCGAGAAGTGACTAGCTAAACTAAACGATGACTTAAATCAAAGAGTTTAAAAGAGATGAAATTCTAAGATGATTTCGCAGAAAGTGAGGCTGATCCCTATTCCATTCACAATATGAATTCTGGCTCGACGCGTTCAACATTTTCCAAAGACTTAGTCCTGTATTGTTGGAAATCCAGGAACCTCTTTCCCAAGCTGCACCTAACAAAGGCGCATCAGTTAATTAAGGTAAAAAAAAATGTAGAAAAAAAATGGCGCGCAGTCATTCCATTGTTTGTTATTGCAAGGGATGGAAAGGAACAGGGACACAGAGTTGTCCATTGTGTGGGAGTTGGTTATAGTGCGAGGGTGAGGGAGGGGCGGTAACTTGGAAACTTAAGTGCGAAAGTTAAAGTGTAAAAATGGAAAATAATACGGATTTTAAGAAGTTGGTTGTAATGCAAGCCAAACAACTGAGCTGATTGCAGTCGGGACATACCGACTATAATATACACTTTAGACATTCCTGCAGCAGGTTTGAATTTCGTACGGAAAACTAGAAAAATCTTTGGGAAGACTGAGGGGTAGTATACTCAGACAATGCTTCAATAAAACTCTCTATAGCAATAGAATAAAAAAACTGTCTAATTTTGAAAACGATCTGTAATAGTTATTGTTGTGGACCGATTTTATCCAGAATTGCTACTTCTATAATTTTTTCAAATATGGTCATTTCCTAAGAATACCTGACAATGTTCGATAAATTAAAATATCTTCTATAATAATATGTACCAATAATTAAAAAAAAATTATGTTTTTTTTTTTAAATCAAAGAATTTAAGGCTGCCACCATAGCTAATCTTAAAAGATAAGGAGAAACCTGGCTATAAAAACATATACAATTTTTGTAAAAGTTTGAATTCTTATTCATAAGAATATCTATAAGTTAAAATTCATTTACATATTTTGTAACGTAACGCCATATTTTGTTCTAATAGCGTTTGTTACAATTTTTTTAAACTAAATATACTGCTGAGCAAGTATTTTTTTTACTTTTATTTTAGCTTTTTTCTTGCCAAACAAACATAACGTAACGTCACGCCTAATTGACAATCGACATATTCAAAAAAAATTAAAAATTTTATATTCTTAAGATTTGAAAATAAAAGTATTTGTTTAAAGAGTTTTATCGCTTTTCGATTAGGAATATTTAAATAAATAGCATTATTTTTTATGAGACATGATTTCAGTCATCGATTGATTTTACGCTCTGATTATTGGCTAGCAGCTCTACCTAAAAATTAGAGAAATATGTCTTTGTCTAACTTGTTAGAATGCTTCCTGCCGCATTTGTCCAAAAAGGCAACAACTTGGTTAAGTACATTGCTCTTAAACGTTGGCAAACTTATTTGGGGTGTCGTGACCTACTTTCGAAGAAATTTTAAACGAATTTGCAAAAAAGTTTGTCTGACCCCAGCGCCGTTTCTTTCAGGGGAAAACTTTCTGAGACCATCAAAGGCGTGAGAAGTGTGTGCGGGTTGTGTCTAAAAGTTGCATCAGGTTATCCAAGTCCTGACAAAAAATAAGCAACAACAACATTTTAATGTTTATTTATGGTATAACGTAAATAATAATTTAATATTCAATAGAAAAAATTGCAATGCAATTTGTGATTGATTCAAAAAAAAGTTGCTTTTTAATTTGCATGAGATTACACTGTGCAACAAAGATTTTTTTTTGGGTGCAGCATCAATTTTTGTTTAATGAGCAAACAATCTGTCAAGTTGGATTTGTTTGGATTTTTGTTATATTTTTTAGATATAATATATCACTTCATGGAAATTAGTTCATGTGCATTGCTGCAATTATGTTTATTTATTTTTTTAAAGCTGGCTTAATATATTAATGTTGTGTTTTGTTTTAGTGTTATAAGCTTTAAAAAAAATATACATTTTTTTAAAACATTCCTTAATACTACCTACAAATTTATTTAAATCGGTTTGCTTTAGCAAGAGCGCCCTATTTTACTCTAATCGCTTCATCGTTTTTGTCCCTCTACGTAACTAGTTACTTTTGGAGTACTTGAGGCAAGCAGGCAAAATTCACTTCTTGTTTTAAACTCTTTTTTTGCAAATTTCAAATGACAAATTTAAAAGAAAAATCAAATTATTTTTTCAATAGGTTTTTTTGTAACAAAATTATTAACTTATTATAGTTAAATTCTAATTGAATCATAAAAGAATATACTCTCAATATTTTTATTAAAAAACATATACATATATCCAATATTTTTGTTATAAAAATATGTATAAAAATAATATAAAAAAAATATTGCGGAAATTAATTTATATGCATTGCTTTAATTACATTTATTTTTTGAAAGATTGCTTAATTTATAAATGTTATATTTTTTTGTTTTAGTGTTATAAGCTTTAAAAAAAATACAAAATACATTTTTTTAAAACATTCCTAAATGGTAAAGCAAAGAATGCAGTTTTGCTGCATTACTCTATTTTGCTTAAAAAACAGTAGTAGATATATGGTAGTATAATTCCAGAACTTAAAATAATGTAAGTTTGAGATTGCATTTTAAATTACCTTTATAAAAAAGATTTAGGCTTCAGCCAGAATTATATAATATAATTTTGGGCTCCATCCACTACAAGGTCACATTTTACGTCTTCTTGATAGACATACTTCCTTATGATAACAAAAATGTTTTTAAAGGGCATCTCTAAGCTAATTTCAATCAGATTTTGGTCAGAGTTTGTTGTTGGTGACTCCGTATATGCATTATTTTTAACCCTAAAGTATGATTTTGGAGCTTCTGCTCCGCGGTTTAAATCATTACAGAGCTGAAATATCCTGTTTCGGCAGGTAGATCCTTCGGATATAGGACCGAATCGTAGCTGATGTAATTTAATTTGTTTTTCATTTTTATTTCTATACGTGACTAGATCTATCATACGTAGGATCCTTCAACATAACGTTAATATCAGACTCTATTATGGAGGGATTTCCGCAACCAATTTGTTCTAAACATATGTTAAAATTATACCTTATGATCCAAATTATACGTTTTTCATCAAATTCAGTATTCTTTGACCCCTTTTAATAAAAATTTTGAGCAATTGTAGAATGTAGCACATGAGCTTGGGCATACCATTGATATAAGATGGTGTCCGGTCTATGGGATCGTATTGTATATTACGATTCGGTCCTACTCATATTCTTACACAACATGCAGTTTAGTGTTTTCGACCGAGTATTTTGGAAAGTTTTCATGTGATAAGTATTCAACTGCCGGTTGGCCCATTTAGATCATCCTCCAATTTTAGGAAATGCAACCCTGCCTTTGTTTATTGAGTAGAATCTGAGATTTGTTTTAAGAAGTTTGTGATGTCTAATTGAAATAATGAAAATTTTGATCACTTTAAGCCCAGATAATAGGATGCTTTTAATACTTTCCTGCTCTTCGTGCTATTTTTCAATATTCGCAAGCATTTTTGACTATTGTGATATCCTTATCGAAAAATAATTGTCCTTTTTTAATTTTAAATGATTGCTTTTGTATTTGTTAACAACTCTTGAAACTTTTCTAGCAACATTATAGACCTAGTGGAACTCGTAGAGCAAATAACTCTCCATGCACATATACTTATTTGCTATAAAAAGTAACACTTAATTGTGCAAAAACAAGGAAGATTGTTTTATGAAAAATGGACACAAACGGTGTCTCCAAAAATCTGCATACTCAAAATTAAATTCCGCTGCTCATAAGTGAGATATATTAAAAAAATTTCTGCACATAAATAAATTTCCATGAGGTATGTCTTTGAGTTCTCAAGGATGACAAGAACTAAGGCCAACGACTTGTCGATTCAGATCCTTATTATGTCACAGGAATCAAGTCTAAATTATTATTTTTTATTATTATGTACTTATAAAAAGAATAATAGTCAGACAACATCGAAAAACAAATGTTGTGGTTTTTTTTTTGATTTAATCAGTCAAGTTAAGAGGCGAGACCATGTTGTCTATACGTTCTTGGGATTTCTGAATTGGAATCCAATAATTTAAACTATTTATAGTAATAGTATAGGAGTAATACCAAAAAATTAGTTCTAATCGAGGTAATATTAACTGATTTAAGAAATCGAATAATTTCTGTAAAAAATCACACAAATCAAAACTATTTTTTTTACATTTTTCGATATTCGAAGGTTATACTATATCGATTCCATGGGGGTAAATCAGAAGAGCTCGAAAAAAAATTAAGATTGATTTTTATTTATTCATCTTCTTCTCTATGTATTTTTTATTTCTATCCTTCTCGATTGACGCTACAGCTAAAGTTCAGCCTTCACCTTCCTGAACGACATTTCTCAGTTCCCACACTCCTTTTCTGGTGATATTTTTATTAGTGTAAGGGGTCAACACCCCTAGAATTCTGAAGTCAGCTACTTCGGAATATTAGGAAAGACACCATCTTTACGGGAACTAAAATCTAAATTGGAATTACGCCTTAGTATCTTTAGGAGCAATAAAAATTTCTTATTATTAAAATTTTTAGAACTCAGAGCCTTGACTGGAAATTAATTTCCCTTAATATTTAATAAAACTCATATTTAGACTCATAGACCTGATAATGAGACTTGAATTAAAAAAAAAAAATAAAGCATTTCCAGAAATTGTGACTTAGAAAAAGTAAGAAATGCCGAGTATTTGGGAAATCCATTCGATTAGGAAGTGGGCTGTCTGGAAAAATGCGCTAAGAAAAATGTTTTTAATTGATTTTATCAGATTTATTTATGTTGAAAGTGATGTGTTACTCATATTAAAATTAGCAGGATACATCTGCACCACCGCGACTTATCAAAATCCGACAAATCCTCTAGAATTCTTGGGAGGGTTTAAAAAACTTGCAACTAGAGAGGCTCCACCAGATTTTTATCAGTAGAAAAATACTATTTCAAAAAGTTACAAAAAAATCCCTTTTTCTTCTGAACTTAGTAAGGCTTGAACCCATAAATACATATACAAAATCAAAAAAACAAACAAATTTAGAAGCCCTCAAAAGGATATTATAAAATGCTAAAGTGCCATTACTGAAACTATTTTTTAAAAATAGTTTCTTATGCAAATACGAGCTATCCTGCTCGATTTATGACTAATGACGCCCAGACGAAGATGGAAGCACTCAAAATAATCCATCCTAAGTGTTTCGTTCTATTAATATTTATTTCTTTTAGCTGCTCCTAAATTGCATGTTATTCTTGGCATAAATCTGTTTCCCTTGCAATTGCGTTTAGCTAGCTCATAAATAACTATTTTTAGATTACAGCGGAAATGCATAGAAAAAATTTGCTACAAAAAGCTTGCACTAACTGTATTAAGTGTGGCAATTTTCAAAGCAATGCAAATGGCAGCAACAGGACATGCAGAACATGGGACAGGACTGTACCTGCCGGCTATGAGTTGTCAAGGCCTCCTTGGGTTTTATTATTGTGCATCATAGTTGTAGAGATTAACCACAAAACAGAGTTAGGTTCACATTTCAAATTTTAACCAGATTTACTTACTGCATGCAACATGTTCTGTCAGCTGCTAAGTCCTCCTAACCATAACATACAACCTTTTCAAAACTTGGTTTTTGTTTTTTTAAATCATAGCAGTCAGCAACAGTTGAGTAACTTCCCATGTTAAATAAACGGCACTCCGAAAGTCCGAAAAAGGAAAAGCTTTTTGTGCTGTTATAAAAAGCAAAGTTTACAACGCAGTCTGTTAGGAATCGCTGTTAGCTGAAAAGCTTTAAGCTATGTGCACACGTACGAATTGCAGAGAGCTTTAATTGGCAATAAAATTGTTACTTATCAAAATTGTTGTTAATTTCAATTCCATTTCTGTATTGAAAGGATTTATTTGTAAGGAGATGTCTGAGAGCTCACTTTTCAAGACTTGCAGTATAAAAAAGACTTGAATACAGCCCAGATTTTAAGAATACCAAACCTTATTGCTTGCCCATTTATATTGTTCACCTATTGATATAATGTTAAGATAAAAGCTAATTCCAAGCTATCAAGATTTATAGCCAGAGCAACGTTGATCTTCAAGCGAGTTAAAAAATTAACATGCAGCATATTTTTATAATTTATTTTATATTGCCGTATCGCCTAAGACCAATATTCAATATGTTTTTGATCAAATTTGTTTCCTTTTTTATAGCTCCCACCCAACCAGTGGCAGGTCTATGGTGTGTGCTGTTTCAGGACCGGCAACCAATAAAACATGGAGAAGTGGTTTGAAACTATTTTGCGAGGTCTGATAGAGTTGAAGCAATTCCTAGATCTGCACCTGTCTCTACCTAAAATATAAGATCGCATAAATTAAAGTTCGACTATAAGTAAGATCCAGTGCCAGCAAATGTCTGTAAGTATCTTTATAAGGTCCTGATGAGACCGAAACATATTCTCCCATCCATAAGTGCCAATGAGAATACAAAATCGAATCAAAACTTCTTCACTTTAATAAAAAGAAACTGTTGGTATGAAGACTTCTTTATTCGAGTGATACTCAGCAGTAAATCCATGGTGATCCAAAATAGGTCTTCATAAATTTTCGCATAGTTATACCTGAACACCTGCTTACAAAGTACTTGGTCATACGGCAGATTACTGTGTTAATAATCTTACTATGTGATCATAATCTGAAAGCCTCTCCAATATTAGCAGACCATTAGGATTACCTTCTGAACAGACCACAAGCGAATTAAAAAAAAAAATTATATCTTCATAATCGAACATTTTAAGGCCAGTACGCAGCGTCGAAAAATACTACTTTTGAGCAAACATAATTTTGATCACGCGAAAATTCTAGAGGGAAATGCACTTATTCCCGAGAATAAAGACTACTGCATACCGCAGGAACCAACCAGGGAGGAGTGGAGTATAGGTGTACCAGATCCATCTGGCTCGATTAAGATATGCCCGTATGGTTCCAAGCTGGACAACCCTCTAGGCGGAGGCGTTTATGTCAACGTCAGAGCTGTTTTCTAACTCCCGCATCACGGCAGTGTTTTTCAGACGAGGTCACTGCAATCCAGGAGGCTTTGACAACAATAAGAAACCTACAAGTACGGAATGAGAACATCTGTATCTACTCGGTCAGCTAGGCGGCTATTAAGTTCCTAGCTTCGCTGAGCAGTTTTCAATTCATCTCATATGGGTCCCAGGCCAAAGGGACATAGAGGGCAATTGTATTGCGGATGAACTGGCTAGACGAGATACAAACAGCATCCTTCTTCAGTACAAGGAGGGTTTGGGTATACACATGGCCAGCTGCAAACTGAGAATATGAAATTATTTCGCTCCTTGTGCAAACAGAACCTGGAATCGGACATCGTACGCGTCCAGAGTCTCGGGGCAAACCTGGCCGACATAATGCATTAAAAGAAAAAGGAACTTTCTGTCTGAATAGAGCCCCGTGGTCAACTGTCATCCGTAGTATTACAGGAAACTGGCTGGTGGGGAGTTATGCATCCTGGCTGAATGCTTCCCACCATGACTTCTGTAGAAGCTGTGGTGATGAGGGAAGCTGGAGACAGTGGAGCGCTTTTTCTGTCACTGCTCAGGGCTGGGCAGGAAAAGATTCCATATCCTAAAGTCACACTTTCTTGATGAATTTTCTCAGCTTTTCGAACAGAGTCAAAATGCCTCTTAAGGTTTATTCAGGCTGCCGTGTGGCTGTCTTACCTCATATGGGGGACCTCTTGGGAGGGAAAGAGTTGTGAATGGCCCAACGTAGCGGTATCACAACGAGCCTATTCTTGGCCTAAGTGAGTTGGGACGTCAGTCTCAATTTCCGCCATAACCTAACTTAAGCTAGACCCTTTCGTACGCAGTTGTTCGATTTTCTTGTCTATATTATAGATCTTTGGAAAATTAAATATAGCCTGGGATTTGGTTTCGTTTAAAATTGCAAGTAGTGAAGATGGAAAAGAGATTGTCTTCATCATCGTCATCTTATGGCCATTACAACCCGCTCTCGGGTTACGGCCGACCTCAGCAGCCTTCGCCTGGCGCCTCTGCTTTGCGCGCGCCTTCTCCAAATAGAAATATCAAGGGAGGATAGGTCCTCCTCCACTTGATCTTTCCCGATGGAAACCGATGAGTCGTGGTCGTCCCCGTCGTCTTCCTTCGTCGGCTTTCGCTTCGAATACCTTTTGCCCTGGAGCATCGAAAAGTCTTGTCTTATATTGCCAAATTCTGGGCTGATATCAAGAAGGTGGAGTGTTGTTTAAGACCTGTCCACAGGTAAAGCTCTTGCAATGCCAGTTATCTCTTTGGTGTTACTTTTTAGGTCTTGGTTGATGTAGTTTCTATAAAAAACTCCCTTAACCAAAAAGTCTCATAGTTCATCCAAACTAAGTACCCGCTCGACTTGAACATTTTGCCTGTGTGACCGTAGCTAATAAAAGCTAAACAGTGCGCAACAATTGCATTTAACAGCGCTGTTAACAGACTTAACAGCTTGCTGGCTGTGGACTAACAGACTCTAGCCGCCTGCTAAGTGGATTTAAAATAACGTGTCCTTTGGCTCGGAACTTCAGTTCCTGTTAAGCCTTTGTCGGTTACACTTTGGCCTAACAAGCAAACACAAAACAAAATCTCAAAATATTTAAATTCGAAAGCGGGAAGCAAATTTGAAAATTTATTTGAAAATTCTAAATTATTAACATTGGACAAAGTTTGAGATTGTCGTAGTGTGTTTGCGTGTGTATAATTTTTTTAAAGTTTTTTTGCGAAGAACGTTTGAAGAAGGCGCCAAAGTAATTAATATCAATCAAAGTGCAAGTAATAAGTTAAGGCTAAAAAATATTCAAAACTTGGGAATCGTTTTTTTTTTGAAACTTTTTTTGAAGTGTGGCAAAGTTAGTGTGTAAACAACAACAAACAGAAGCCAGAGGACAACAACAAAAGCGAAAGTATATATAAGAATAAGAATAAGAAAAATACAAGAAAACAAAACAAAAAATATAACCAAGTAAAAAGGGAAAAGCCGCAACTTTGGTAGCAGCAGCTTTCCCCTTTTAGACATCTTTAAGACCTTTGCTCTGTAAGACGCTTTGTTCTCTGTAAGTATGTGTGTGTGTGTGTGGATGGCTTGGTGTGTGTGTGTGGATGGCTTGGTGTGTGTGTGTGAGTCCGCGTTAATAAAGTGTCGAGACGCCAACTTTTGACGCTAGGCTGAAACTGCGGCTCGGGTTATGCCTGCTTGCCACACTTTCTTACCAAAACAGGGGGCGCCACCCCCTGCGCACCTGCCTATTATTATCAAGCCATTTTCATGTGGTTTACATTCTGTTTTTTTTTTTTTTGCCTTTTGGTTTTCATTATTTTCACTTTTTTTTTTCGTTCCCCCCGTTTACGTTGTCGATTTCATTTTTATGCATACGTCTGCAAGTTTTCCTTTTCTCGTTACGTTTTTCGTTAATTTTTTTTTGGGGTTTTCAGGCGGGCTGTGTTTGGCTTTTCAGGACACACACTCTCCCATTTTTATATATTTATGTATAGTCATATGTGAGCTGCTATTTCTGTATGCCGAAGGACAAAGGACTTACTGACTGACTGTCGACTGGCTCACTGAGGGATTGCCGGGTTGTGTCCGTGTGTGTGTGTTTCCGTGTCCAACAGGCGAACAGAGCACAGCAGTCCCGTCCAGCCCGTTGAAGGCACAGCGGCACAAACCATTGACCACGCTCAGCTGGACAGCAAAACATGGCTAAGCTATGCCGGCCCAACTCAGCCATTATGCTCAGCTCAAAACTCATCTTTATGCACTGAGCGAAAAAATCGAGCAAGTGTAAATAATTAGACTTGTTGCTAAAAGTTTTAAAAAGTTGAGCAATTTTTATTGGCCAATTTAATTTTTTTTAAATATAATTTCCCACTCTCTCACTGTTTTCAAGCATTATTAATATATTTTATTTATGCTGATTACAAATAAGTTTGGCCCTAAGGTCTTGGGATAAGGAAAGGGTCAACGCGAATTTGGGAACTTTTGCCTCCGTTTCATTCGATCATAATGATTATTTATAAAATGTTAAAAAATTAAGAATACAAATTTTAAATACTAGAAATCTGTAAAGCTCATTATAAAATTTCTGTGTTAAATGAAACATGACAAAATTAAAAATACTCCAAAATCTTGAATCCATATTTTAGTTTTGACCGAAAATTTGTTATCAGTTACTTATAAATGTCTAAAAAAAGTAACTGCTTAGATTTTTACAATCTCTATAATATGTCCAGCTGTTATGTTAACGAAATTTTTTTGAAATTGGTGAACATTTTGTCACCTGGATTTTTTTAGGGGAGTAGGCTAGACTGTGTATGAGGATAGCCCTATTAGCTTTGGATACTTGGAAAAGGCTTTAGATCCGGGTTCATGCGCAAGCTCTTTAGGCTCCAGATCCGAATCCTGGGGAAAGCTTTTAAGGCTGCAAATCTGCGTCCTTGGGAAAGCTTATGGGACAGCAAATTTTAAAACTTCAAGTTTTTGAATTTATAAAAAAATTTTGAAAACTTTTTTGAAACATTTTAGTTTTTTTAACTGAACAGTGAGAAATAAAACGGCGAAGATAACGGCGAGATTGTCATCATTAATTTTTTTTCGTGTTCACAACTGCCCAAACAAATTTAATCTTTTGTTTTTTTTTTGGAAATTTTGAAATTTTTCCAAAATTAGCCAAATCTTTATTTAATACAATTTCTAAACGAGTGTCAAGGCGCTTGAAAACCCCTTTTTAAAAAAATTTGCTTTTTTATATAAAATCATTAAAAACATTAGAATGTTCTACTTACATATAACAAAAATAATAGAACCCATTTGTATGGCATTATAAACAAAAAAGTTTGGTTAAAAAATATCAGCCAAAAAAGTGACTCAGTTAATATTATAAGTATATTATATTTACGACTAAGCTAAACAAAAAAATATAAACTTATATTTTTAATTTCATTTTGAAATTTATTTAATAAATTTGAAATCTTTTTTATAAACCAAAATACAACTTATGAATTATTATTTCTATTTAATTATATATTAATTTATATTTTTAATGCTTAAGATTTTTTTAATTAATTTATAAATGATTGCAACTATATTTTTGCTTTTACATTTTAATTTAAAAAATCAATCAATTTTTAGACAAAAATTTGGAATAAAAAAAAATTAAAAATACTTCAAAAAATAATTTAAAAAAATTACAAATAACTCATAAAGTTGTATCTAAAACACATGATTTATATTTTTATGACTAAGCTAAACAAAAAAATATAAATTAATATTTTTATTTTAATTTTAATTTTAAAATTTATTTATAAACCAAAATAAAAATGATGCATATATATTTTTAATATTTAAAATTGTTTCGAATTTAATTTATAAATGATTGTGATTATATACAAAATATATAAATTCATTTATGAGAGCTATTGCTTTTTTATCTCAACAATTAATATTAATTAAGTATTTAATTTATATTTTTAATATTAAAAATTTTTATAATTAATTTTTAAGAACTATTGCGATTATAGTTTTCCAATAACATAATTATTTATAAAATAATAAATAAATCAATCATGTTTTTTAGATAAAAATTATGAATTAAAAAAATTTTAAATACTTCATAAATTTTTATCAAAAACACATGATTGATTTATTTATTATTTTATAAATAATTACGTTATTGGAAAACTATAATCGCAATAGTTCTTGTAAATTAATTATAAAAATTTGTAATATTAAAAATATAAATTAAATACTTAATTAATATTAATTGTTGAGATAATAAAGCAATGAGCTCTCATAAATGAATTTAAAAAGTGCACATTAATAATTAATTTTCAAAATTTTTTTTTAAATTTATATTTATATTTTTAATACTTAAACTTTTTTTAATTATATATAAGTGATAGTGACTGTATTTTTCTTATTACATTTTAATTTACAAAATATGTGTTTTATTGAGTTTTAAATTAAAATTCATGAATTATTTTTTATTTTAGTTAATTTTTAATAAAAAAGGTAAGAGAAAAAACAATAAAAACGAATAAATAATTAACTGATATTAGTATTAGTATTGTTGTATAAAAATTTAAATAAATTTAAAAAGTGCATAAATATTAAACATAAATGATTCAAAAATTAATTTTTTTAATTAGAAATGTAATGAGAAAAATACAATCCCAATAACTCTTATACATATCTACAAATATTTTATATCAAAAATATTAATTAATAAATCATTTTTATCCACTTATATTATATTTGCCATAAAAATGGTGCATTTTTTTTTTTAAACTTTTATTTTTTTTTAAATTAACACAGAATTCAATAAATAATTGTTATTTAATAATTTTTATATTTATATTTAATAAATAATTGTTATTTAATGCTTTTAATATTTATTATTTTTAAAAAACATAAACATGATAAAACCATTTTTCTAGAAATTTTCTTGTCAAATCTATGACGAGTTAAGCTCAATATAATTAAATATTTCGCAAGTTGGCAATTTTTGCTATTAAACAGTGTGACCAGATTAGTACAATAATTTAAGAAAATAAAATAAAATAAAGCAACAATGCTACGAATTTAATTCTGTATGAATTTTAAAGCCAAACTTCTCAACTAACTAAAAGGAAAAGCATTCGATGCACATGGCCGCCTACACTTCGTTGGAATTTTCGAGAAGAAGATTTATTGGCGAAATTTGCAGCGTCCAATTAGCGGACTTACATTGTCTTTCCGTATTGTTTGCTGCAAAATAAGCCGGATTAACTTTCATTGTCTTGTAATGGCTTGTAGATTTGAAATCAATAAAGATGCGTTTCCGCTGAATGCATCTCAAACAACAAGCCTTCTATAGTATTATATTTGTTTTCGTGGCTTTATATGCCTACATAAAATTTAAATATCTGCAGCAGGCACTACCAGTTATGCTTTAATTTCAACTGGCAATGCCAGAAGAATCTCTAGAGGCCGGAAATATAGAATTTGACGAAAATCATCTGCACTACACTTGCCAAAAATTGCCGAAAAACTTAATGGAATCTTAGGCATATTGCTATATATAAGAATGCGAACAAAACCTTTAGTTCTCAAGAAGTTTTCCTAGAAGAACGCCATGATAAATGAAGATGATATGTCACAGATGTCATAATGCCAGAAAAATCTTTAGAGACCAAAAATAAAGAATTTGAGAAAAATCATCTGCACCACACTTGCCAAAAATTCCCAAAAAAACTTATGGAAGCCAAAGCACATTGTCTCATTAGAATATGATCAAAAGCTTCTGTTGTTAAAAAGTCTTTGTAGAAGAACGAGATACTAAATGCAGATGATATGTCACAGATGTCACAATGCCAGAAAAATCTCTAGAGATACAAAAATATAGAATTTATGGAAAATCATCTGCACTACACTTGCCAAAAATTCCCGAAAATACTTATGGAATCCTAGGCATATTGCTATTTATAAAAATGTGATCAAAAGCTTCAATTGTCAAAAAGTCTTCTTAGAAGAATGAGCTGCTAAATGAAGATGATATGTCACAGACACTACCAGTTATGTTTTTCTCTCAATTCACAATGCCAGTAGAATCTCTAGATGCTGAAAATAAAGAATTTGGGGAAAATCATCTGCAATACACTTGCCTAAAATTCCCGAAAAAACGTTGGGAGTCCTAGGCATATTGCTTTTTATAAGAATGTGATCAAAAGCTTCAGTTGTCAAGTTGTCTGCCTAGAAGAATGAGCTGCTAAATGAAGATGATATATCAGATTAGTATAGGTCTGAATTCGAAATGAAATTTACCTAAGCGGAAGCGGAGAGATGCTTTAGTTGTCAAGTAGTTTTCATAGAAGAACGAGATGCTAAATGAAGATGATATGTAAGATTGTTTTACATCTGACTTTGAGATGTAATTTTATATATGAATATTTAAAGAAGAATTGACAATTTTTTCCGCATTAATTTGCGAAATTAATAATATAGAAACGGTCACTCTAGCGGAGGCGGAGAATAGTTTCCGCTGTCAAGACGTCTTTATAGAAGACCAAGATAAAAAATGAAGATGATATGTCCGACTGTTCTATGTAAATTTTATATGAATATTAAAAGAAGAATCGACAATTTTTTCCGCAGTAATGTTAGAAATTATCAAAAAAGAAATGTCACCCTAGCGGAGATAGAGAGAAGAGTCAGCTGTCTGTAAGAAGTCTTCTTAGAGAATGAGCTGCTAAATAAAGATGATATGTCAGATTGTTCCATATGAGACTCCGAGTTGTAAATTTGTATGCATGAAAAGTAAATTAAAATCAATATTTTTATTGCATTAATTTACGAAATTATTAAAATAGAAATGGTTACCCTAGCGGAGGCGGAGAGAAGATTTAGATCAGAAGTCTTTATAGAAGATAATTATGTAAATGCAAATGAGCTTATCTCAGTTGAAACGAACCGTAGATGATGAACGAGATGATAAGCTGGGGCAGAGTATAAAGACTGTTTAAAGATGACAGGTGTAGAAAATAGAATCATTAAAAGATGATGATTGAGATCAGCAGCATTGACTAGCGCTTTTTAAAAAATATCCTTAGTAAGGGGTCAAATATGTCAGATTTTTGCAAATCGGACTCCGAGTTGTAAATTTTATGCATGAAAAGTAAATAAAAATCAAAATTTTTTCCGCATTAATGCGAAATTATTAAAATAGAAATGGCCACCCTATTTATGTGTCAAGAAGTTTTCATAGAAGAACTAGATGATAAATATGTCAGATTGTTCCAAATGAGATTTACGAGCTGTAAATTTTATTTTATTTTAACAAAATTAAAACTAGTATTTAATACTAAACTTAATACTAATTTTTCGAGCTCTAGCTACTGTGGTCTTCGACTATAAATTTATATAGGAACAGTAAATTAAAATCAAAATTTATTTCCTCATGTATTTCCAAAATTATTAAAATAGAAATGGTCACTCTAGCAGATACGGAGAGAAGATTCAGGTGTCAAAAAGTCTTTAGAGAAGAACAAGATGCCAAAAATGTCAGATTGTTCCACATCAGACTCTGAGTTGTAAATTTACATATGAAAATTAAATGAAAAATTTTTTAGCATTAATTTGCTTAATTACTAAAATAGAAATGTGTTCTCTAGCGGAGATTAGTTTATAATTGGTTGAAAAAGAATAAAATATAAAATCTAAAATTTTTTTTCATATGTAAGAAATCAGTTAGAAAAGTCATTGACTTTTTTGAGCACCTGATAAACCTTTATCCCTTTTCTCCTGATACAGTTAGTGAAAATTTTTTGAATTTTAATAATGCTACTTGGAAGACTTTCATGTGAGCTCAAAGCTACTACGGGAAGAATTCTGTGACTATGAAGAAAAACGTAAGAGTTAGGGATCTTTTTCCCCATTCACTCTCTTTCACAATTTTAATTCTTCTTCATTTAGTAGCTGTCTAACTCCATAAGAGAGTATTATCGCTAACAGCTGTTTGTAATTAGAAATATTTAACCGTTTCTTTGTAGCACAATTATTGCTATCTGGTCACACTAAAATTTAACAGCCGCAACCAACATTTCTCCTACTAAATTTCATCAAACGAAAGCAACTCACAATCAATTTCGCTCAGTGTACTCATTGCTCTGTTGTCATTTCCCAGCTTAGCTGCTCTATGCTTTGGTTCGCATTTTATTTTTACTTATTTTTACTTACTTTGTGCCTCGCTGTGCTTTTTATTCTTCTTTCTCTACTCTCTCTTTGTGCTAGTCTCTCTCCCGCTCTAACTCGTTGGCTTTCAGCGCCTTTTGTTATGCCGGGCTCATCATCATCATTCATATGCAAATTTCTCATTATCATGTGTGTAACACTCACACACTAACAGAGTCCCATACGCGCGCATACACATAAATGCAGCATGTGTGTGTGTCTCTGTGTGTGTCTGCTTGTCGTCTGCTAAGCCAAGTTTTCTCATTGTCAAGTCCAAGAGAATTACCTTCAGTTTGATGACAGATTAAACTTTCACCATCTCACTTTCAATGGTAACATAAACATGCACAAACCTCTCCCTCTCTCTCTCTCTTGGTCCGCGTCTCTTTCCCTCTCTTTTGTTATCTCTCGCTCGTATTATATAACTGACCTTTGAATTCAATTGTTGAGTTTTGCTCGACTTGCATATATTGTCATATGGTGACCCTGGTCTGTCATTTATCATTTGCGGCCAAGTCTGTTTTTCCGGCTTGCATTAATATTTTCCCATACATATTTCTGGTTATCGGGCTATCTGGTTTAACGGCTTGTTGACTAATTTATCTGTGTCCGATTGGCAATCTCTCTAATCTAATCGCTGACACGCCAACATGCCAAACACTGTCAACCGCAATGCCCATCATCAACTATATTATTTAAGCGTATACCCTTACAGCGGAAATATGTACGCATCATCTGGAAATGTGTTTTAGCCTTAAGCTTAGTTATCGCAACACTTGTCTCTAATCATATCAATGTACCTCTCTTCAGGCCATTTTGCAGCAGTTTTCATCATTATGATTAAACGGGTCATGTCACTGACATTTAAGCATCATCTCACGTCAGAACGTTCTACAACTGCTCTTCTTGAACGTCATCTTTGATTATTATTATTGATTTGATTAGTTGATTGAATAAGGTCTTTTGACAACTCAACAGTTGCATCCCTTAAGCATCATCTTAAATATGATCTTTAACGTCATCTTAAAGATGATCTTTATCGTCATCTCAAAGATGATTTTTATCGTCATCTTTAAGATGATCTTTAACGTCATCTCAAAGATGATCTTTAACGTCATCTTAAAGATGATCTTTAATGTTATCTTAAAGATGATCTTTAACGTCATTTTTGATTAAGCGTAGTCTGCCGTCTGGCCGTTCTGCCATAACTCACCGTAAAGGTTTTTTTAAAAAGTCTACTCTGCCGTGTCTCCATTATCTTTTGATTATTTAAGATCATCATATTCTTTCAACCATGAAAAAAGCTTGTCTGTCCTTTCACCATTCTACCGTTCTTAAGCACTCTCTTGAATATGATAAACTGATGCTTCATGTCTCACTGTAGTTCTAGTCTGCTATCTGGTCATTCTGAAATCAACGCATCTTAAATCGCATCATCTCTCTACAGCTGTAGAATGCTCCAATGAGAGATCCAGAAAATTAAGATGACAGTATAATCACGGGTCTAGTCCGTCTTTTGATAGCTCTACAGTAGCATCTCTTAAGCATCATCTTAAAGATGATAATTGCTAAGTCACGCCTCACTTCAAAAGGCTGACCGTAGATCTCATCATCTTTGCAGAATGCTCCAATGAGAGATCCAGAAAATTAAGATGATAGTGATTATTAAATGGGTCTAGTCCGTCTTTTGAAAGCTCAACAGTAGCATTACTTCAGCATCATCTTAAAGATGATAAAATGCTGACTTACGCCTCACTTCAAAAGGCTGATGGTAAATCTCATCATCTTTCTTCTAGCTGCTTTTTTTAGTATCGTTATTAAATACTTCAGAGGGAGATGCAGGAAATGATGATGATGCTGATCGTTAAATAGAGCTAACCCGTCTTTTGTCAAATCAATAGTAGCATCTCTGAAGCATCATCTTAAAGATGATGAGATTGCTCACTTCAAAAGGCTTATCGGAAATCATTATTCATTATCATTATTAAATGCTCCTGTGATAAATACATGAAAAGATGATGATCTTTAAATGGGGTTATACCGTCTTTTGACAATTCTACATTAGCTTCTCTTAAGCATCCCTTTAAAGAAGTCTCAGTACGTTATCTCTACTTATTTTTTTTTTAATTTGTCCGGAATATCTTCAAGTATGATGAATCTCTCATTTGATCATACTGCACCAGCTCATCTGCAGGCTGTTCTGCAGCATTCCATTTCTGATTCTCAGGTTATAATGGCGCTAGTCAATATTTTAGACGCAATAATTAATAGATCTTGTCATCTCTAAACAGTCTTTTTAAATAGTTCAACTTTTTCTGTCCTTTACAAAAGATAATTTTAAAATAGCGATTTCAATCATTATCTTACTTCTATTCTCTACACCTGTTATTTTTAAAAAGTCGTATCTCTTCTCCGCCTCAGCTCATCATCTTACTCATTATCTGTGGCTCTTTTAGTCTTTCAGAAAATATAATTTTTAAAAAGCGATAGTCCAAGCTGTTGATCTCTATCATCATCTTTTAATGATTCTATTCTCTACACCTGTCATCTTCAGCTCATCATCTCGTTTATCATCTGCTGTTCGTTTCAGTTTATCTCAAATATCATTTTCATTTACATAATTAACTTTCAATAGCTAGAGCTTTTGGGCCTCTTGCAGCCACCAATTTGCATCATCTTTCCATAACATTCCATCATCTCTAATTGGTATTCCACTCTTATCCATATTATACCTCTCAATTATGCTAAAGTGTATCGATTTACGTACATACCTCAAAAGTAAGAGTATGCTAATGTTAGTGAGCTGCTTGCAAAATATATACTATACCATTTTGTGTGGTCTGTTCAGGTGTTGATACGATAAATGGGTTTGGGTTTAATCAACGAAGCCATCAACTGACAGTTGCGGGCTAAACTCTTTTCATTTTAACATACAAACATGTTTCTACTACGAGTAAGTGCATTAAATTTATATTATTTTATAATTGAATAAATGACTGGTACTTATTTTGTTGTCGTTGTTGGTGTTGTTGTTGCTGTGCATCAAAGTTAGTTGAGTAGTGAAGGAAGTTAAATTAAATGAATAATTAATGGCAATTTAAACTTTTGTGGTTACGCTTGGGTAGAGTGCTTTAGTGAATAAAACTGATTACTTACTGCGGTAAGAAGAACTGTCAGTAGAAAACGAGTCCTTTGGCCGGTTCTGCATAGCCGCTGGCATTTAGTAAACAGTAGAGTTGTCTATTCGATTTCAAATAAATATTAAAACCAAGTCCATTATTGAGAAATTACGCTTTGAAGTTACCAAAGTGCAACTGTCCAATGAATATTTAAGTAGTTCTGAGTGTGGTCAATACGAATGAAAAGATGAAGACGTAAAGGTATTGTAGGGTTTCTAAATTGTAGGATTTATATAGATGATAGCTTGATTTTCAAGGAAATCTTTAATGACTATCAAAAGGGTGTCCTCTAATGAGATGATGGCTTTTGGTAGAATTTAACCAACGAATTGACTAAATCTTTCAAAGAATCAATACAGTCGATAAGAGATAACATAATTTGAGGTTTAATTTGGGTCATACTCATACTACTGTCATCAAATTGAAAGGATAATTTTCTTGTATTTTCAAAATCTTTATTTATCTAAATCTATTTCATCCCAAAGTAATCACACTGAATAGAAACTAACTAACCCACCAACCCCAAGTTTTCTCTTAAACTCTTAACGTCGCTGGATGTTTTTTAAATGTTTTTGGAATCGCTGAATTTGCATCCATTGTCTAAAAATCTCTAGGATTTGGTTTCTGAAATGGCTTTCAAACTTGGGGTTTTTTAAGGTTACCATAAAATCAAGGCCCGTTGGTCGAAGAGGAAGCTAAGACCACGATACTTTTTTTTGTGAGTCTGATTCTCGATCGGAGAAGCAATCAAAAGCAGCCGATCGGTCCTTGACAGAGAAGCAAAGTGGCAAATCATTTTTATTGGAGATGGGGTTGGAGCTTTTAGATTGGCCACTCCAAAGACGATCTACCGAATTGACAAGTATGAATCAGTCACAGAGCTAATCTTCCTTTGGAAGATGATTTCAACAGAGCTACTCGAAGTCATGATCGACTTTGTTGCAGAGTTATATATTTAAAACATTTTTTCGAGCAGCGTTCACTCCTGGGACTGTTCGGTTGACATTCACTAAAATGTTTAGAAACGTAAAAAACTTCATAGACCTACGTATTTTGAACCGATTGATCCTAGGGAGGTCTATAAAGTGGTGAAGGCTTATAAGCTATTTAAGTCCAATGTTTGATAGCTTCATGTCTTAGTACCTCTGAGATCTAACTCTCATCTCTTAGGCAGTTTGTGGATACCACTTGAAAAAAAACCCACTTCCCTTGAGGCAACCAATGGATTGCTTTCCGGACGTCCTCGTAAGAATCGAAGTACTTTTCAGTGAATATCGGAAGGGGCCAAGCTGACTAAGAGGGTTCGCGGAGCATCTCCCAGTCCCCAAGTAGTTTCGGACCGTTTTTAAGCTTCGCTTTGTCGTGGAAGGGAATCAGCTTGTCATGTCTTTGTTGATAGTCCGGTCATCAGTTGTAGATGTTGTAGCGGAGGGCATCTCATTGTAGAGGATACTCTGGTGTTACCGAACACACAACGTTATATTTTGTTCGAAGCAGAAGTTGTTGATGATTAGCGGGGATCAACCCTGTCGGGCAATTTGTGGATACCACGACAACAAAATTCCTTCTTTTTTGAGGCAAGCCATTCACAAAGCCATTTTCGGACGCCCTCTTAAGAATCGAAGTACTGCTCAGCGAAGAGAGGGATGGGGGAGTAACACCCAGTTGAGTGACTCCAAGTAGTTTCGGACTAATTTTGATCTGTGAGTTGTCGTGGAGGATAATCAGTTTGTCATGTCTTTCTTGATAATCCGGTCATCAATTATTGAAATGAGGGAGCAGAGGGCATTGAGAGTTCCACCACGTTTCAATATTTCATTGTAAAGGATATTCTGCTGAACCCACCGAACGCACAGCTACCTAAGAGGGATGGCGGAGCACCTCCCAGTCTCCAAGTAGTTTCGGACCGTTTTTGAGCTTCGCTTTGTCGTGGAAGGAAATCATCGTTTTCCGTTCAAAACGAGTTGATCTTGTTGAAAGTTTTTGTTGGTTGGCGTGGATCAACCCATGATATTTTGCGTTTAGGATTCTAAAAATATGCCCACCTTTCATTAACTGTCACAATTTGATGCATGAACTACTTTCCGCTCCAAACATGCTGCAACCATTTTTCGATCTATTTAACCCTTCCCCACCACATAGACGATTGGAAATAGCTGGTTGGGCGTTGGTCACCACACAATTGCCCAACAAGCATCATTTTTGCTGTTGCGAATTGTCCTCCTCCAAAAGAACCTGCAATTGATGGTCCTCAACCTGTTTGGACCAATTTTCACGCTTCTTGTCCCACACGTCAAAGTGTCGTTCTTAGAACCGGCGAAACCAATCCCTGTCACCAAAGGCCTTCAAGATTTCGATGTGATTTGATTCCGAGAACATGCTGTGATTGACTTTACAATGTGATTGGGCTTCAATTGCCACAGCTGTTGCTGTTGCAGACAGGACTCCCCTGGGGGCGTCAATTACCACGGTGCTAACCGCAGCTGCAATCCTAATGGCCTGCAATTGGTAACAACTACGCTGTTCATTCATTATTTTCCAAGCAATCAACTTTAACATTGACCAATGAGCCCATCAAGTCAAGAGCACATCAACCATTAACTAGGCAATCAAGCACTGTCAGTTGGTCAGCTGGTCCGTTATTAACTTGGCCTAGAGTATTGGCCACTTGTTGCCACTGTTGACACATTAAGTGCATGTTAATTTGTTGTCATTTATATTATTTATGAGTGTGAGTGGGTAACTGTTGTTCTTGCTGCTGTTTTTGACTTTTATTTGGCAGCGCAAAGATGGCGTCCAGCTCAATAAGATTAGTTGGACGCTGCTGCTCCTAACCCGAAATACTTCCCATACCACCAAAGTTTTAAAGGTCTACCGCAGTTTGGCATCAGCTTAAGCCGCTTTTGTGCTTGGGCTAATAATGAAACCAAAAAGCAAAGAAAGACCTTAACAAACCTACAAAATGGCGGCTAATTTAAGGCACACACACACACACATACACCCTGGTCCAGAAACAAAAGTCTAAGCCGCTTTGCAAGCCAATTAATTTGCATTAATTTTCTCCCTTGTTACTATATTTATTTTTTTTGTTGTATATTTGATACCCTGCAGAGGGGGAAATCCTTATGAAAACCCTAAAATGTTGACCAAAAGAGAGAATAGCGCCTAAATCTTCTGAAACTCGACTTAAGATTGTCGAAACATTAGATTTACTTAAAAGTTTTTGAATTTCCATTTTCTCTCGATTACAGATAGGCCGAATAAATTTGAAATTATCAAGCCTATACGGACATTGTCCTAAATTTACATTTATGCTCCTCCGTATGGAAGAACATATTATATAAAAATCGCCTAAACTTCGTTAGCGTTCGGAGTAGAGGTTTTTTCCTCACAGTCTGAAATCGTTGACCACAATCGACGAACTCCGAAATATAACTTCGATCTCCGGTCCTCCGATTTCAATAATTGCGTCGACAAAATCTTACAAGAATGTCCGACATCTTTCACCAATATTTTTATCCACCAATCAGCTAGCTCCGATTTCCGGGCCTCCGATTTCAATAATTGCGTCGACAAAATCATATAAAAATGTAAACTTCGTAAGCGCTCGAAGAAGATATTTTATGCTCACAGTCCAAAATCGTTGACCAATATTTTTTTCCTCAATCAGCTAATCCCGAAAGATAACTCCGATTTCCGTTCCTCCAATTTCTGGTCCTTCGATTTCAATAATTATGTCGACTAAATCTTACAAGAATGTCCGACATCTTTCACCAATATTTTTATCCCCCAATCAGCTAACTCCGAAAGATAGCTCCGATTTCCAGTACTCGGATTTCCATAATTGCGTCAGCAAAATCTTATAAGAATGTAAGCTTCGTAAGCGCTCGAAGAAGAGATTTTTTGCTCACAGTCTGAAGTCGACCATTATTTTTATCCCCCAACCAGCTAACTCCGAAAGATAACTCTGATTTCCGTCCCTCCGATTTCAATAATTGCGTCGACCAAATCTTATAAGAATGTAGGTCCAAATCTCTCCAAAAAATTAGCCGCATCAACTCTCTAGACACCTTCTAATGTCTTCACTTTGCACAAATATTAGAATCTCTAAAGAACTTGACTATATCGTCCTACTTTTTATTTTCTCAGCTTCTATTATATCGTACTATCGTAACTCATAAATCTTAGAAAAACTATCATTACTATCTGGACAGGGTTTTCAAAAGGGTCAACTTTTGCAGACACAAAATCTATGGAAATCTTCCGATTTCAAGTTTCCCCCCCCAAAAAAAACCAATTAATAAAAAAACATTCAAAATCAATTTTTGAAAATTCTTTTTTTTTGGACCAAAAGTTTTCTGTAGGGTATCCCACAATCGTAGAACTCTTAAAATTCTGAATAACTATCATTATTATCTGGACTCTCTAAAAAATGATTTTGGTCGTTTTTGCTTCAAAACAGAGTCAAAAGTTCAAAGTAGAGCCCTTAGTAGAGAGATTCTTAGCGAACTCTATCAAATAACCTTTTTAAAAGCAATAATTGAAGATGTGTAAAATACACTTTTGGAAAAAATTACAAATAGTTGTTGCAGGGTATCCCACTGTCGTACAAATCTGGACACCCTATAAAATGACTTCTTCAAAGAAAAGCCCTCTTCAGACGGATATATTCCCAAAATTTTTATCACACTCAATTAAAGAAAACATCTCAAAAGCTTTTATTAAAAATTATCATAATGCATTTTTGGAAAAAGATGTTTTGATTAAAAAAGTTGTTGCGGAGTATCCCACTGTCGTACAACTAAAATACTTTTGGTCAGTTTCAAAACGTCTTCAAAATAGAACCCTTTGCAGACGGGAATCCACATAATTTCCAGCAAACGCAATAAAAGAAAAATCTCAAAAGCTATTTATAAAAATATTGGAAATGGAAATATTAGTTGCAGGGTATCCCACAGTCGTCCAACTCTCGACACTATGTAAAATGTTTTCTCTCAGTTTCAAAACGTCTTCTAAGTAGAGCACTCTGCAGACGGGATTTTTCCATAATTTTAGCAAACTCAATCAAAAGCAATTATTAATAAAAATGTTGGAAATGCATTTTTCCAGGGTATCGCACAGTCGTACAACTCTGGACACCCTATTCCCATCATTTCCATCGTACTCAAAGGCAATTATTAAAAATGTTTTAAATTTTCTCTTGGAAACATTTTTTTTTGCTAACAAGTAGTTGCAGGGTATCCCACAGTCGTAAAACTCTAGACACCCTATAAAATTCTTTTGGTCACTTTCAAAAATAGACTTCTCAGTAGAGGCGGCTTTTCCCTTCATTGCCTGCTCAAATGCCATTATTAAAATTGTTCTAAGGAAACTATTTATTTTTCACCCAAAAAATTGTTGGTTAGGGTATCCCACAGTCGCACAACGCTCACCAAATTGATTTACACTTTTTTGTTGTCTTCCGTTTTGTTCTGTTTGTGTTTATAATTTCGGGTTTAAATTAAAAAACAATTAGAGCACATTTGGCTTGAAGTGTGGGCAGTGCTTAAAAGGGCGCAGGCAGTTGGGATGGGGCTGGGGATTTGACCAAGTTTTGGGCCAACAATTTATGCTTGAAGCTTTTGCTGTTGTCCGCAGGCCAAAGTCCAAGTTGAAAGCAAAAGGCAAAACAAATCAAAGCGAACAAAACAAATAAGCAGCAAGATGACCGAAAGGCGGGATAAGAGCTCTCCACCAGCCACGCCGTCAACGTCGCAGTCGGCGCCACAGCCGCAAAGTGAGAACAACAACAACGGCAGCAGCGAAGACATAGCAGAAGCGGTCGCTAGCACCAGCAGAGGCGCAGCAGCAGCAGTAGCAAGTACAAGCAGCGGCGCAGCAGCAGCAGGACCATCGACAAGCAGCGGCGCAGCAGCAGCAGGGCCATCGACAAGCAGCGGCGCAGCAGCAGCAGGTCCATCTACAAGCAGAAATGCTGCGCTGGAGCTGGAAACAGTGGAGGCGGGAGAGCTGGAGCAGCACGAAAGAGACAATAATTCGCATGGCGAAAGGTGAGTGACTGCCGTCTTTTTGTTTTTGCTTTTGTATATATGTATAATTATAACTACTTATACTATATACAGTAGATGCTTGAATTATTCGTACACCTTTGAGTTTTAAGTTGAAGGCTGCGTAAATTAGAGCAAGGATAGCCATAATAAAAGAATTCTATAGCGAAATTTATAGCAATGAAAATTAGTGCTGGAGAAATATCGATGTTTTCGATATTTTTTAAGGTCGGTACACCATTTTTTTAATGTTGACCAACATCAATGTTTTCGATATTTTTCAACTAGGATACATCGATGTTTCGATACGTCGAAGTTCATTTAGCTGCTATTTTTTGAATGCTTAAATTAATTCAGAGTGGGCCATCTGTTTGTTTGGTTATATGAGTATTTTCAAATAATAAAATTTAGTTAACAAATAAACCAAGAGATAACTATATTGTCATAATATACATTTCAAAATTAATTACATTTTAGAGAAAAATAAGCAAAGAAATTATAAATAACAATCTTAAAGGTTATGCAAAATAAAATTGTTGTAAACTTAACAGGTGACAGAGGCATCCCTTATAGATTTTGAGCAACCGAATACCAAGTCCAAAAAACTCCTTCACACACGGGTTGTGGATAACCACCAAAAAATTCCCCTAAAACGAGATAATTGGCATATTATATAAGAACCTTTGGATCGTGGTGTTTTTGGACTTCGGATTTAGCTGTCCAAAGTCTATAAGGAGTGCCTCTTGTCACATGTAAAGTTTACGCAACTTTTTTTTGTGAAACTGTGAGTTATAGCAAAAATAGTTATTTTTCCGTCAGAATTGCTGGTCTCATAATCTTTAAACTAATTTGAGATTTATTCATTAAGGTTTTTAATAAAATCCTGTGAATATTTTTTTTTGATTTAAGCGAACTCCGCTTGAGGTTCAATAGATTGGCAGCCTTGCTAAACTTGAGCTCGCTTTCTGTGGATGTTGCAGGAATACAGAGGTATGTTGCGATAATCGAAAAAAAATATCGATGCATTGCTATAACATCGATGTTACTTCCAGCACTAAAAGAAATATACATATAAGAATTATTTGGCTATTTTTTGTATGTAGACCTTAAAAAGTATTATCTTGTAAGTATTAGATCAAAAATCGTTCTGACGGAAGATCTAGTTTGGTATGAAAAAAATATTCCCAGCTTAATTAATCATAATCTCAATAAATATGTAAAAATTTGAAATGTTTGGAAGTTCTAGTAATAACTCTCATATGACCCTACCCATTTTCTCCAGCCCTATAACAATTTCTATTTTCAAAGATCTTCCAATTCGTAGATTCGTAGTAGAGTTCTGTTTGCAATAATTAATATACGCCTTCCGAAACAAATTTAACAATATTTCCTTACCCAGTCTCCAACTTAAAACATTCAGCTGTATGAATACATTTTGCAGCTACTGTATATAGGCAGACATTTAAATATATAAACAAGTGTTTATGTATATGCGATTGTCGTCGAGTCTGTTGGTTTGTTTGTTCATATCAATTAGCTAATTGTGTGTGTGAAATTTTGGCAGGAGCTGCTTAACGGTCAATATCGAGAGACCGAGTACCGTTAGCAACTGCCGGTAAAATTGCGTTAAGCATGTGTGAGCACGCGTTTGTATGTGTGTGTGCGTGTGTTTATAGGGTTATTATATAATATCTATATAAACAAGCAGATAAACTAACAGAGCTGCCTACCAGTGTAACCCTATATATAGTTTGGGCATGATCTAATTTAGCCCTAACTTTTATTGCGTGCATCCTTTGAAGTAGTTTTTGGTAAAACTTTAAAGCTGAAAAACTATATTAAATAAAAAAAAGCCAAAAGTGTGTTAACTTTAAAAGTTATTCTTAAAACTATTAAAACTATATATATATACATATATGCCTATAAAATATACTCAAAGCCCTCTAATTTATATAAAACCTTAACTATTATATATAAAAACTTGTTGGTTATGTATAAAAATTATTGAATGCAACTTTTTTATAAGTTGATAAGAAAATTAAGTCTAAGGCGCAGAACCTTAGTTATATTAAACCAGCTCTATCTGGTATATGTCTGGGAAAACACAAGTTATCGGCAACGATTTCTTAAAAAAGCTATCACTGCTAGAAGTTCTTTTGTCCTTTGTAAAAGCCTTCTATATCATTTGGAGATATGAAGTCAGCTTTAAAAAAAATATCGGAGTTTTGGAGGAACTATAGTAGCGCAAAATGTTAACCAACTCCTATGTTTTTTTAATCATAACAACGGTTATACTCGAAGTATTCGAGATAAAATAAAAGCATATACTAGGTCGTTAGGGTTATCGCCAGCGCTCATTTTTAAGCGGCTCGGATCTCAGAAAAATTTTCAAATGATAAAGTCCAAAAGTTTTTGGTTCATTATTCCACGTATTCATTACATTACTTCAAATTGAAAATCTGAGGTAAGGATTATAATATTTTACACGAATATCCTTGGAAAAAATATTTTTAGTGTCTTGGATCACGAGATATTAGCGAATAACTGAAAAAAGTGTGCCGAAACATGTTTTTCGAAATAAAATCTCGAAAAGTGTGCTTAAGAAAAAAGATACTGTGAATTTTCGTATTTCTTGACCCAAAATTACACAAAAAAATACTTTGGTGCGATTGTTCACTCTGTGTCCCTTAAATTTTTAGAATTTAAACAAAATTTATTTATTCAAAAACTATACTAGCTAGGAAACTAGTCTAATATGGGATACAAAAGATCGCTAGCGTCTCAACCAGCAGGGGGAACCTTGCAGTTGGGACACTCCGAATTATCTCAATTTGTTGCTCCACGAATCGTATTGAGAATGGCATTAAGACACCCCCCAACAAAATGTTTTCTTTTAGTATCATTTCCGCTCATTTTAAAAATAAAAATATTATTAAATATTAAAAAAATACTAAAAAACTACTTAGTAAATTATGGTTTGTTCCATAATTGTAGAGTTTGCAAGATTCCTAGGATTGCAGCTAGCGGGTGTATCCTATCTATTCGGACAACCTCCAAATTTTCACAAGATAATACTGAAAATATAAATTTGTGCTTCTCTCAAAATATTTTTTTCCTTTATCATTATTGGTTGATACCCAAAAAAAGATCGTTAATATCTGAAATATAAAAAATGTATACTTAAAGATATTTATTAGAGGGATAGGGTTTTTTATTGAAAAATTAAATGGAATGGACAGTTTTATGTTTAATAGGGAACACAATACATCCTAGGGATCGTACCGGATTGGCAACCCAAAATATCTCAAGTTCACACTGAGCATGAAATGTGAGCTCCCCTAAAAATTATATAAATCTAATGAGATAATGTATTCTATCGATTCGGACACCTCCAAATTTTTAAAGATTTTACTAGAATGAAATATCGATAAGATAGTTTAAAAAATGTTGAGATTAAAAGCGGGTGTATTCTATCGATCCGGACACCCCCAAATTTCTCAAGGCTTTATTTCGTAAAATGTTATAAGCTGACGGCTCTTATGTTGAGAAGAGCACAAAATAGATCCTAGCGGTGCGGACAACCCGAAATAGCTCAACATCACACTGCGCATAAAATATAAGCGTCCCTAATATTATGTAAACTAATGAGATTAGAAGCGGGTGTATGCTGTCGATTCGGACACACTCCAAATTTCACAAGATTATACTAGAATGAAATTACCCATAGTCCAATATTTTTTTTTTCGCTAAAATATAAAATACTCAGCTTAGAAGACATATCTTTGAGAAAGGGTAGATCGTAAAATGAAGGGTCTTATGGTTAGAAGGGCACACAATAGATCCTACCGGTTCGGAAAACCCCAAAATACCTCAAAATCAAACTGAGCATGAAATGCTAAAAATTATATAAAATAATGAGATTAGAAGTCATATCCTAGAAATAGGGCTTTTTATCGTAAAATGGTATAAGCTTTAGGATTTTATGTAAAAATGGGCACACAACAAATTCTTGGTGTACTAGCGCTTTGGACAAACCGAAATATTTCAAGATCTCACTGAGCGTGAAAGAGCTCATCTAAAATTATTTTTTTCCAATATGATTTTATATTGGTAACATGAAAACAATATTAAAAAATGGCGGACGTAAAGTCGGGCGCGGACGACTTTAGCAAACCCTGTACCACTAGCTTGTAATAAAGTCCGATTTCTTCACAAAAAACCAAAAACAGAAGAATTTTTAAGCAAAAATTTTTTTTGACCGATTCTTCCTATGGGAGCTATATGATATAGTCAACCGATTTCAATAAAATTTGACACAGTGCTTAAATACCTTAAAAAAGATATGAATGCCAAATTTATTTCAAATATCTTTACAAACAAAGAAAACACATCGAATTTTGTATAAAAAACGTGTTTTTGGACCGATTGGTCCTAGGGGATCTAGTCAAACGATTTGGATTAAATTTAGTACAGTGCTTACTCACGAATGTCAAATTTGGTCCCAATATCTTAACAAACAAACGAAACACAACAAATTTTGTTAAAAAATCGATTTTTTGGAAGATCGGACCTATGGGCTATGGGAGCTATATGATATAGTCAACCGATTTTGTTCAAATTTGGCACATTGCTTAAGTGGTTTAAAAAATTTCCAAACGCCAAATCTGGTTAGGATATCTTTATTTAAAAACGAAATATAGCGAAGTTTTCTTTAAAAAAGTTATTTTGGCCGATCGGTCCTATGGGAGCTATATGATATAGTCAACCGATTTCGATCAAATTTGGTACAGTGATTAGGAACTATAAAAAACTTTCGAATTCCAAATTTGATTATGATATCTTCATAAACAAACGAATTATTCTTCTAAAACGCTTTTTTTTGTCGAGGTCGTCTCAAACACCCCCATGGGAGCTATATAATTTATCCCCGATATCAAAAAAATAAAATAAACTTGCTTCCTATGGAATAATATGGGATCTAATGTGAAAGTTTGGTAACTCTAGTTCTTACCATCTCTGAGATCTAGGCGTTCACACGGACGGACAGACGGACGGACGGAGAGACGGACAGACGGACATGGGTATATCGACTTCTCTATTCACCCTGATCATATTTTAGGTAACTTTGGGGTGTCTCCGACGTCTCCTTCTATATGTTACATACATTTTCGGCTTGCACAAACTTAATATACCCTTGGTACCATACGGTACAGGGTATAAAAACAGATTGGAAGATATTACTTAAGAAAGAAATTTTTTTTGGGAAACCTTACAAAAATTTGTTTTCCATATTATTTCATACTGATGCCAGAAAAACTTTGGTAAGATACTAATGAAATATAAAATAAAAAGATTGGAAGATATTTCTTAAGAAAGGACGTTTTTTCGAAAATATTACAAGCTGAAGTGATATAAGCTTAGAAGGACACTAGACCCTAGTTTTGGTGCCTCCAAACGTTCAATATTAAAAAAATTTGGTTCCCATAGCATTTCATACTGATGCCATTAAAACTTTGGTAAGATACTAATCTCGTCTCCTTCAAACGTTCGACCCCCTCGTCATAAGAAAGTAGAGAAAATATTTCTGAAGGACTATATTTTTTTGAGAAAATTATACCACCACCAATAGGAACTAGAGCCGAGAAAGCATCCTAACAGCCCGATGATGATTCATAAACTCTATTATATTATTATTATATTACATTATTATTTTATTATATCACTCTATTATCGTTACTTTTCTTAATTTGAATTTTGTGAAACTCTATTGCGAGCAGTTTGCTCTGGGAGGCTACTTCCCTTCGAAGTGTATATATATCTTCGATGTGAGGCAACTTCTCCGAGCAAATCGTATATCCTCACCAGTTTACGAGCTTATGTAAAGTGCGGCACACGAAGAAGTCTTTCAATACGTGGTTATAAAATTTGTGAAAAAGATAACAATTGAGGATAGTCAAAAAATAATTTCAAATATTTTTTTAAGCATAATTTTCGATCAACATTTATTTCACGTAGTTAATAATATTCCGTTGGGAAATTACTTTTATTTTAATAGAAATAATGGATATTTTTTATTTTATTACGTAATGGTTGAAAAAAATTTTTAAATTTTTCGAATTTTTATTTTTTTTTTAATTGCTAGGACTTTCGAGTGGCTATGTGATAATTAGGGAAGAAAGGGGAGAGTCTTACTACGCTTGGTTACCGTAGGGGTGGTTTAAATTGGGACACGGGACCCACGAGGGGGTTTTCGGGTTCGGAACCCCCCCTTCGGGATCAGAAAACCCTAATAAGAATATTAGAATAGATTAAAACTTCTCGGTCGTTTCCGCGCGAACCGAGTTTCAAGGCGCGCGCTCACATATCCGGGCTGAATAATAATAATAAAAATTATAAAAGATGGATTTCTCTGGACAGATTTCTCTGGAGCCCCCCTTACCAAAATCCTGGATCCGCCACTGGGGACACGTAATTTGAGTACAGCCGCTATATACTTAGTTCCTTATATTATATATAGCTACCAGAAAAGCTGCAAATTCTAATTAATAAATTCTTGAAGCACTGCGTATAAAATTCCTTATATGTCATGGCTCATATGATGGATATTAAAGGATGCCTGATAAAATTTTAAGTATATGGTATTTAGAGGTAAAAGCCCTAAGCCAAGTTCAAGTTATGTGTCAACTTATTACGAACTTGAAACTTTTAACTAACAAAGTTGACGAAAACTGTCAAAAACTAAGCAAACATTTTAAGCCAAAAACTCTTTCCGGCTTTTGGCTTAAACTTTAAACAAACTTAAAAACTAAAGCCAGAAAAATATTCCATATCATAATTAATTAATGCAGATTATGTGTGCGTGTGGGTGTGTGGGTTTTTTTTTATATTTTGGGATGCAGGAAACCTTCCTGTAGAGAAAAAGGGTCAAAAAATTTGTAAGTTAATATGGAGAGGCAAAAACGAAGCAGGAAAATGAAAAATTAAATATAAATATGTAATCAAATATTGCAGACATTTTTTTTATATAGTATATAGGGGTTATATAACGTAACTAAAATGAACGTAAATATTTTATGTTTAAACGCGTTTAAAAGCTTGCGGGCTTAAATTTATATAATTGAATTTTTTTTCTGGGTTCTACTCTGACATTTAACAGGTAACTATTTATAGGTTTTTATTATTTCCGACTCATTATGAAAAGCTTGGGATTATATAAAAGTTAGTTGGCTGCTTTATATATACATATATATAAAGCTATCACCTATTTACTGCACCCTCGTTTTGACAATGCGTGGGATATCCTGGCGAATTGTTTTCCTTTTTTTTTTTTGTTTTTGTGTGAAGCTTAAAATAGCAGCATAATCTCTTAAGCTCTAAGAATAGATTTGTTGGTAACGAAACGTGGCCAAGTTATGGGTAAGGCGCTTGATTTGTTTTCTTAAAAGATAAAAATATTTTCATCTTTTGGCATTATTATACTATATAGACATAGACAAATAAAAATCAATCTTTGATTTTATATAAGAAAATGTTGTGCGTAGGAAATGAATTGTATAACATAATTATAAGCAGGAACTTCGACGCGGTTAGGTTACAAATTAAAATCCAAACTCGCTGTTTTCTTTAATTTCCAAAGAACACATTTGGCAAGTTGATAAAAAAAATTAATTCTCACCCCTCATCAGAAAGCCTCAGGCATAAAAATAAATTTTTCTACGTCAGCTCCAATAGGTGGCGCCTATTCCCAAAGCCATAGACAAAACCTAATCGGATTTAATCATCATTGTGCTAGATGAGTTAGCACTGTACTCACACACAGCACATTTGTATGGCAATTTAGGTCAGCTTATTCAAATCCTTGTGGCATGTTCACATGTCCTTTGACAACAGCAACAAGTTCAGGAACAACATCAAGCGAAAAACATTTCCATTGACTGGAGCTCGTTTGATTAAGCATCTAACAATTAATAGCAGCAAGGACTTATGTCACTAGGAGACCCCACGCACATGGACTAATCAGTACCGTGGACGTGTACGGAACGGATTAATCTTTAGTGCCTGAAACATACTAGGTAAGGAACAGACCAGACTACGTCGGGTTTCTGAGTGTTTTTTTCCTCTTAGTACTCCTCCAGGGAACTTCGGGCTTCTGCAAGTACTTTCCACCGGACTTTATTTGGCGCAGTTTGCTTAACTGTGTCCCAGCTGATGTTGTGTAGGGACAATTCGTTTAATATTGCACGTCTGCCAGGTTGCCTTTGGCCTTAGGTAGGTAGGCGGAAGTGGTTGTCTTCCGACACACCTAGGCCTATGAAAGGCCCATTGTGATCCCACTTGAGTTAGTTTCTTGCTTTTCTGTATCCTCTTTGAAGCTGTCGACTTAATAAGAGAATTAATCTTATTTATTCTGATTTCTACGAATTTTGTAATATTCCTAAAAGTTTCGGAACCTAGTGTATTCAGTCTCTTCCTGCATAATGCCATTTATCCATACAGGATGTGCTCCACTGTTTCCTCCTTGCCTTTGGCCTTCCCACTCGTCTGCTTTCTTGGGGGTTGCACTCCAAAGACATCCTGACAATACTGCTTCGATTATTTCTAACAACATGGCCGATCCAACGCCATTTGCGTGTTCTTATCTCAGTGCACATAGGAACTTCACTTGTCATAGTTTTGCCTTTGATATCCAGTTGGGTCAGAAAATTCCGTATATAAACCTTAGGCGCTTGTTGACGAATGACAGCAGTTTCGACATCCATCTCTGCGGGTTCAGCCAAGTTAGGATAGATTTCACGCACGCATTGAAGATTCTCAGCTTTGTTCTTCTGCCTATTTGCTGGTTTTTCCATATGCGGAACAAGCGTCTAAATGCTTATCGCGCTTTGTGGAGACGACTCTCTATATGCTTATCCATCCAACCTTTTTCTTCTTCTGCTTCAATATCCATTTGCTGTTAGGCGTCGGGGTAGCCTCGGGATATCCATCTTCTCCAATTAGGTCGGTGCCGGCCCTGTCTTATCATCCCTGCCAGGGTTCATCCGTCCCCACATCCTTCCCACATCCTGGATGCGATTTTCCAAATTTTCGGGGTCTTCCTCTCGTTGCATTGCCTTCCGTTCTCATGCCCTGTACCTGTTTGGCTTTTCTTGACTCGTCCATCCGATGTAGATGTCCGAACCATTTTAGCTGTCTCTCCTCGATTTCTTGTATAATCGACTTCTTCTGTCCTTCATCCATCCCACCACTGACGTGCTGGAATTTTTGAGACTCGTATTCGGATGCAGTGAACGCAACTACATATGGAAGACTTAATGTAGCTCTTGTAGTCTCCGAGACCTAGGTGTTCACGGACAGACGGACGAACATGGCTCAATGGCTACTCGAGGTTATTTTGGTCTGCTTGGATTTGGGGCCTTTGTACTTATATGTACAGGGTATACAAATTTCCAAAAAATGATTTAAAATGTTTAAATACACATATTACTTGACGGAATATGAATGTAAAGTTTTTGAACACGATCTCAAAGTAGACAAACGTGGAACAATCTTTTAGTGCAGCTTTGGGCAATCCATCCCAAAACTGTCCATCTCACGCCAAAGGCACGATGCTAGGTGGCAATTGACGCCATTTCATATAAAATGCTATCTACTGAGCGTATTTAATACACACAGTGCGTATTGAAAGCTAGACAATGATCCCATCATGTCCTGTACAGGATTCTTGGCTACGAGGTTGCTTTCTGTGTTCGACTCAATGTCTTGTCAGTGCCGCGTGATTTTCACTTTGTTGCTAATTAGCAGCTAATTAACTGACACATACATGGATACAAACGCACACACACACACACAAACACACACATATTTAGATAGCATCTTAAGGTCTTAAGGAATTAGCCTAAATCCATAAGTATGCATTTGGCATACATCTGTTCTTATTTATTTGTTTCTTGGCGTTTTTTTTTGGTTTCTGGAGGTTGCCAAAGGCAACCAATGCCATATCCTGGTAGTAGATTGGAGATGGAATAGATAGCTTCATTGGTCAACGACATGTTAAGATTTCCAGCATTCGAAATCTTGTTTGAAATGTTTAGTTCCAAAAAAACAACTAAATTGGTCATTGATTCAGTTAGCATTGATATGACCTAATTGCCATACCCGGGCCAATCCTTGTTCGATAGCGTTGCCACCCTTCGAAAACCGCAGCTGAACAGCTGATTTTTTTGTTGTTGTGGTTTTAACACTAAATGATAATAAAAAAAATTCTTTTTTGTGGGTTTTACTTTGAAACAAAGCAATTATTAAATGGGAATTCAGGGAATTTTTAAATGCTTTTTAACTAAATTAAAATAGTGAAAAAATCTTAAACTCTAGTAAAAAAGTTAAAACAAAATACAAATTTGTGATATTACTAATTATTCAATGTTTTTAAAATAAAACAAAAGTAGCGTGAAGTGTTAAAATTCTAGGGAACTAGATTGCTAGAAAAAAAAATGGCTTACGTAAAGTTGCGCACGAGCGACTTTAGGATACCCTACATCACTAGCTTGCAGATAAGAAGGGAACTCGGATCGTTCCATGGGTCAGTAAAGCAACCGACGCAAAGACACAGACACCGAGGCCGATTGTTCTTCACACGGAAACACGTGCGATGGCCGTTCCTCCATGGGAGCTATATGATATAGTCAACCGTTATTTCAGATTTACCTGAAAGATCTCGAATGCTCGATGATTTTTTTTCACAAACAAACGAAACACATCGAAGTTTTGTATCAAAAACTTGTTTTTTGACCGATTCGCTTCTATGGGAGCTATATGATATAGTCCACCGAATTTGTTCAAATTTGGTACAATGCTTGGGTTCTTTAAAAATCTTCTGAATGCAAATTCTGGTTACGATATCTTTATTAAAAAATTAAATATAGCGAGTTTGGTATAAAAAAAGTTATTTTGGCCGATCGGTCCTATGGGAGCTATATGATATAATTAACCGATTTTGATCAAATTTGATACATTGCTTAAGAACTATAAAAAACTTTCTAATGCCAAATTTGGTTACTTTTTGGTTCTTCATAAACAAATGAATTATTGATCAAAAACTTTTTTTTTTCGAGTTCGTCCAAAACACCCGAATGGGAGCTATATAATTTAACGCCGATATCAAAAAAATAAAATAAACCTCACCTTCTTAAAACATAATCTTTATAAAGTCCTGATGTGGGACATCTGAATCTGAGATTAACAAAAAAGAGCTCCAAAATACCTCGGGCTTATTTTTGGCTCGAATTCGGATTCCGTGATCCTAAAGATAAATAAGAGACATGATGTGGTCTCCGAAACTGAAAATCCATTTTTTGATGTTTTTGCGGTAAAGATAAAATCAAGACACCTTTGGCCAACTTTGTTAGAGGATTCGACTTCAGATCGCAATCTCATTTTTTTGAGGTTGTTTTAATAGTTTAAAAATTGGAACAAAGAACGAATAAAAGAGGATGTAATACATAATGGAATTTTTCGGGACCCTATGTTACTTAAAGGAATTTAATGGATGAAACACAATCTATTTATCTAATAATAATTTATGTGACTGACTATTTTGCCAGCCGCCCCTGTGCAGAGCATGTTTTCTCTAGAAAACAGGGATCTATATCTTAGAGGTAGTAATATATGTAATAAATTTTCGGGAAAGGTGCCTCAGTATTGTATTTGGTTGAACTTCAGAAAAAGGACGTACTTTGGTTTTTCTGCCCTTTTATTAGGATTAAGCGATCCCAAAAAATATGCAGCAATAGTCCCCAAGCACGTCAGGGTTTAAAGATTACCTCCAAAACTCCTTGATTTTAAGGTTATGTCAAAATACCTCCAAAATTCCTCGATTTTGAGGATACGTGTTTTTCCCGAATGCTTATCCGAGCTCCATCTAGGGTTCAGCTAAAATATAAAATATTTTAGCATTTTTTAATTTTAAAGATATAAGGAACGGATCGGTTAATTTTTTAACCTTCTCGTAAGTTACAAAAATTTCTGAATAGTTCCAAATTTTTTTTAAATTTAATGTAATAAACTATAATGTTGGGAACGTTTTTTAATAAGCGTCCAAAAGTCAACCCAAAGAATAATTATACCTGAAAAAGTTATCGCATTATTCTCAGGAACTGGAAAAAATATAACGGGCAACTCTATTTCATAGGAAGAACTAAAATTCGAATTGGGAAACTACAACTAATCTTTAAATATTAACAAATTTTTGACAGTTTTGCAGTTAGCCTCTTTGAAAAATCGGTAAGCTTAAAAAACTGTTGTTATGGTAAGGACTGTTAAGTAGATGTGTAGGAATTGGAGGAGTTTCCATAATCCCGAAATTCTCTAAGCAGACAGCGAAGATATAAAAAAATATGTTTTATTCGGTTAACCTACAAAACATGCGGCTGAACACCGTCTCGATTTATTCTAAAAAGCTCAAAATTTTCAAAAAAAAAAACAATTTTTTTTTGCGTGTTTTCCGAACTCCAAAAATATCAGATCACTCATAACTTTAAAAATATGCTTAATTTCAAATTTTAAATTTATACATTTAGGCCATGTCCAAAATCTGGTCTCTATCTAACCTCTGACATTCCAGATTTCCATTGTTATTTGCCGTAAATTCAATGGCTTTAAGAAAACAACGCGCCTGTTAGTGGCGCCACCTTGTGACCGCATGAGCGACCACGAGATTTTAATCGTCGACATCTTGATTAAGCGCTTCTTAGCTGCCCTTTGTAGAGTGTTTCAAAGCTTTAGCAGCCGTGTGTGTCCAAGTGAGTGGGAGGGGAATTAGTAGCCTGTATATCCGTATACATTTGTCCGTCCCATTTCAATTTAATTATCTGTGCTGGCAATGCTAGCCAGCGGCTACCTAAAATGTATCCCAGTATCTATATCAGTGTATCTATGTGGCTGCCACGTTGTGCAATCAGCCATTCAATTGGTTTGGCCAAAACTCTGCTGCTGGCTAATTGACCAGCGGTTACCATGGTAGTAGTCTGACTACCTTCTACCTTCTCTAATTAACACCATTTGTTTAATTTGTTACCGTTGAAAAGTCTGAAAATGTTTTTTTGACTTGTTGTGGTCCTTGTATAGTAATACCCTTTAGCCATAGGATTAGAAGTAGTCTTGATTTGTGAAACTTGTGCAACGGGCAGCAAAGGATTGCTCACTAGCTTCAGAGATGAGCTTCGAGCTGGTTGGAATAGAGCCATGTTCATATTTGCCAATTGCGCTGGATCTAAAAATTAATTAGTTATTAAGACTCCTCGCCTCACATATTTGAAATTGTCTGGTAATTTTCTCGGTGTCTACCAACTAGGATCCGGAGCTCTGCGATTAGCTAATACACTGGTATTTTGGAAATAAAATCAGAAGCGCTACTTTTTGACTTTGGATTCGGCCTAAGCTACTCCAAAAATATCGGACAAGCGGTATTGAAAAAAAATATTGCGGAATTTTCCAGAGTTGCCATTTACGCTAGATCTGTCTGGAAATTTTCTCGGCGTTTACCCATTATGATCATGAGCAGCTGAATCCCAAGGGTTAAGCTCCAAAAACTTTATAAAACAAGGTATTTTGGGGATTACATCAGAATCCGGACGAGCTGGTTTTTATATTTTTTGACTTAGGATTCGGCTTAACTTATTCCAAATGAAATATATCTTCGGACATTGCAGGATTTTCCAGAGTTGGCTAGATCTTGATTTTTGTATTAACTTTCTTTAATTTCTCGTACAAATTTGAAATTGTCTGAATCCCAAGGGTTAAGCTTAAAACACTTCGTAAAAAAAGGTATTTTGGGGATTACTTTAGAAACCCATTTATTCTTTGACTTTGGATTCGGTTTAAGCTACACCAAAAACATTTGAAATATATCTCGGAGAATCGGGGGTCACATGGTCTGACCTACTAACCCAAAAAGTTATAAACTTCTAAGTATTTTTGGGTTCACTGAATTCAAACCGATGTTCAAAGAAGGAAGCTATCTCGGAACCGTGGTGTTCTACGGTTTTTGTAGCTCCGAATCAGATTCAGGGTGATCAAAATTTTAGCCCCTAAATATTTCTTTATTCCGCACCGAACCAGTTCGTGAAAGCGAGTTTTGAACGATAAAGCTGTGCGGAGTGTGAGTTAGAAAGGGTATCCAAAAATGTGCCAGATGTGATGAAGGTTACGTTAACTTATAAGGCGGCACTTAGGACGTGACGCCCCCAACTCACTTAGACCAGGAAATATGGCCGTTGTGATACCGCATTGGTGGACAGTCCTCCACATTTCCACTAGAGAGTTCCTCTAGATATTCTAGTTCACAGCCTGAATAAAACTCGACTCTGTTCTAAGAGCGGGAATAAGTCATTTAGGAAGTGTGACTTGAAACCTTGTTCTATACAATCCCGAGCAGTGGTAGAAGAATTGCTCCACCGTCTCCAGCGATGTATGTAAAGAGCTGATAAATGTAAACATCAGTTGGCTGTTTGGAAGCTCAGAGTTGGATCTTAGTAGACCTTTAGTTTGTGAGGCTTATTCGAAACTCAGAACTCTTCGTTAATAGACTAGGTTGATAGCAGCCAATCAAAAATTGAGATAACCCGAAGACCATGAGCTCCATTTTGATAAATAATTATGGAAAAGGGTCAAAGGGGTCAAGGAAAAGCGTGCTTCCGTGGGTCAAAAGCTGGTATGCATTCCTAGTCGCCTAAATCTGTTTCCTTTCCGAAACATTTTGAGAATTCGACAAAAGATGACACATCTGCCAGACTGCCCAGGCCTTCAACAAATGGTTTGGCCAGAAACTGGGCTCGTCTTCTTAGAAGAGCCGGATAATTACAACGCTGCTGTTGAATGCTTTCTGTCTGCTTCTCATCTGAGCTTAATAATAGGATTTAGACAATGGTGATAGTTCGTGGAACTATTATTGAGAAGGATGTTAGCTGTTGGCAGCTAAGAAGGACTTTCTAAGTAATCATCTGATACGGGAGGGAGGACTAATGGGCAATACAATGTGAATGGAAAACATTGACGACGAGGATTTCAGGACATCGAAAGCGCTTAATACGTTCATTTGTGAAGCTATTGTGGTGGAGTCAGATCTCATTAATCCTTGTGATGTCTCTAGGGGTGATAAGGGTGATAGTTCGTAGAACTATTTTTGAGCTTGCTACTGGATGTTAGCTGTTGAATGCTAAGAAGGACTTTTAAAGCAATTATCAGATACGGGAGGGAGCTTTAATGGGCAATACAATGGGCTTGGAAAACATTGTCGAAGTTGACGCCAAGAATCTAAGAAGTTCGAGAGAACTTCTGAAGTTATTGTGGTGGAGTCAGATCTCATTAATCCTGGAGACGTCTCTAGGGAGCTAAATGTCTCTATAAGAGCCCTCTCCCTCTTATATTGGTTTCAGTAATCGTCCGATCCGGTGATTGGAGCAATGTGACGTAGTTGACTTTTTAAGGCTTACTTTAGTTTGGAGCTCTTTTATAAAGGATATGCTCAGCTCGATGACGTCAAACGAATATACATAAATAGTTAACATTGCCCCAAAAGTGAAATAAACAATATTGTAACTTCCAATATTAAATTGCCAAAAGGGCTTAAGGATTTTGCTTTCAAAAAAAGCAGAACAAGTTGTCAACACATTGAGTAACAAGAGCGCACTGGCAAAAGGCAACAGCCCTAAAGGATTCAAAGAATTTGAGCTCTTGTTCAAACGGTGTGCTGCCTGCCTTCAGCTTTTGTTAACCCCTTAGGTCCTTAGCTGATTCATGTGTTGTTGGCCATGTGGTCATTGGCTTGGTCATTGCCGGCCATGTGTCAAACAATTGTTGACTTTATGCACATCAATTTTTCAAAAACCAATAGTATCAGGACGACCTCCACGACCCCGTTCCAGACTTGCGGTTGACTTGGCTAGGCCAAATTGTTCTTGGCCAAATTGTGGGTGGTTTAAGGCAGGCCACGAGCTTGTGGCCTGCCAAGCAGCTCGTTTAGTTATGGCAAGCCAAGCCAGAAAAGAGATACTTTTCAAGCTTTTATCCTTTGAGAGATTTGACAAAATAATTTGCATGTTATGTTGTTGCTTGTGTATTGTTTGAGCCTTTATAGACGCTTTTGCCTGCATTTTTGGGTCAAAGGATTTGAGCAAAATCTAAAGATTTATTATTGTATGGCATTAACAACATCATTAACTGGGCGTCAGTGGTAACCCCCATGGAGCCACCTAGGCAGCGGTCGGCACTTTGGGTCAGGAAGGAAGACGTCGTCGTCGTCGTCTCTGGCACTGGCGTTATGTCACTTGCATAGCCAATGAGCTCGGCGCGACTTGGCTAGAACGTGAGCGGACTGCCTGATGTTGATGATGTGTAGCCAAAACGAAGCCAACTACCAACCAACTAACTACATGGCAGTAAACAACAAAAACAATTCCCAAGTCCCAAAACCAATCCCAATCCCAAGTTAGCTGCCATGTCAGACAACGTCATCGAGCGTTGGAAAATTGTTATTATAAATTATTAGTTGGATGTTTTGCATATTTGCTATATGGCTAAATACACACACACAAACACACACATACACTGGTGTACATAGACACCCATACACACAGACTAACACTTATATGCTTATAGAGCATATCTCATGCATATTGATGTGTGTTTGTTCTATATAATGACAGAGCTTATTCCATTTTATACTCCCGAATAATTGAATGTTATAATTTTATTGAGGACTCTGGGAATGGAGGTTAGAGGGAGCGGAACCAGTGCAAATGGGAGAGAGCAGCAGATAGCAGCGAATTAGGAGTCGACGGTTGTTGATGAAATTCTAGCTTCATGTTGAGTGCTATTCGAATTTTGACTGAAATGCTGGATTATGAATTATGAAATAAGTTACATAATGGAAAACAATGTTATCAAATGTCATATTGGTAACAGCTAATTATCAAATAGAAGCTAATTAGAGGGCTTTAATGAGAGTTCCGCTTTTGGGCTTAATGCAAAGTGTATTATTTTAGAGCTCCCAAAAGAGTTTTAACTGAAAACCCCTCATGGACCTGTCAGTTATGTATTTCAAATTATTTTATTCAGTTTTTCGGCATAGCCATTTAAGTTCACTTTTTCTTTTCTAAAAATGAGCCTAGCCCAAATTAAGTAAAGTTTTTTACAATTTGAGCAAAGAAAACTCGAAGTTTAACGTTTAGCTTTAAGGGATAGATAGTCGAAGAGTGAGAACTAAAAAAGTTTTTGTGTATGATTTCGCCTTCAAAATATGCTTTTATATTTATATAGAAACTTTGGTATTTTATGATCTTTGTGTATACAAATTATGGGGTATTCTTCTTCTTCAATCCCCATTTGCTGTTAGGCGTCGGGGTAGCCTCGGGATATGCATCTTCTCCAATTAGCTCGGTCCCGGCTCTCTCTTCTCATCTCTGCCAGGGTTCTGCCGCTCATCCTTCCCACATACTAGATGCGATTTTCCCAAGTTTTTCGGGGTTTCCTCTCGGTGCATTGCCTTCCGTTCTCATTTCCAGAACCTGTTTGGCTTTTCTTGACTCGTCCATCCGATGTATATGCCCGAACCATTTTAGCTATCTCTCCTCGATTTCTTGTATAATCGACTTCTTCTGCCCTACTTCTGAACGTATTCTTTCATTTCTGACCATATCTCTCCTGGCTCTCCTTGAAATTTACTCAGATGTTTCTCTAAAAGCGGCAAACACTCGGTACCGTACAGTGCTATTGGTTTATGGGGTATTCACGGCCGAATATTGCGTATTTTAACCAAGCTGGCCAATAAATTGACAGGCGATCGTCTTTCATCATCTGGTCAGCAAACTTATATTCTTTCTTTTAATGGATCTTCTCCGACAGACAATAAATTTTGAAATCTTTTGAAAGTCTTTTGCGAGGTCAGATATACATACTCTGCGAAGTGGGTCCTCATCTATATAGAAAGGAAGCTGGGTTAACGTGCTGCAAGGACATTTCATCTGAGATAAGTTTGGCTGTTGACTGCGGAAAAATATCTGAAAAGTTGATCATCTGATCATCTGTTCGTATACAAAAATATAGATCAAATTCCTTCAAACAAAGATGATCGTTATTCAAATGCAGCAGATTTTGTTAATTTAATTATTTTTTTTGAGGATCTTCTTTGACTAACAAATTTTAAAATCTTATTATTTTTTGTCTATAATTATCTATCAATTGGGCAATAGGGTTACATTTTGGGATTCATTTTAACTGTTAACTGCTAAAAGTGATCTGGAAAGATGATCATCTGTTCATATGAAAATTTACATCAAATTCAACCAAAGGAAATCCGAAATTTTTTTCACTTATTTCTTTTTTGTGGGATCTCCTCTAACTAGAATGTAAGCTATGAAATCTTATTTTTATTCGCCAAAAAACTATCAATTGGGCCATCTGCCCGTCGCTTCGTAGAAGACGAATCCAATTTCTGGGTAAACCATTCTTTGAGGATCTGGATAGCCTAGTTTTAATGCCCACAGCGGACCTGGCTGCTTTTGTCGAATCCCCAAAATGGTTTTGCAACATGAGAGACTTACGCGAATAGGGAAGTTCAATTTTGGATCCTACTCCACTATCCCTCCTCCACTATCTCTCCTCTACTATCTCTCCTCTACTATCTCTGCCTTTCTTCAATTTCTTTCCTCCTCTCACAATTTGGCAACACAATGGACCTCATGGTCTCTGGGTGATCTCAGTCACTATCTGAGCTGCCAAAACAACCTAACCTATCCTAACCTAACCTATCAATTGGCCCATTCGTTTGCAAGGTGAGCTCGGTTAAAGGGCTGGAAGATCATTTCTTCTGAGATGAGTTTGGCTGTTAACAGCGGAAAGAGATCAAGGAAGGATCTAAGATCCAATAATTAGAAAGGCACGCAATATCCTTCTTTATTCATGTCTCTAAGAAGTAGGGAGCGTAGATTCAATTTTTGTATGGCAGCCGTGCTTATATAGAGGCAATGCCTATTTTTGTTTTAGCCGTAGCGAGCTTAAGTTCTAAGTGCTTATTAACTACTATAACCACAAAATGAACTAGCTTGTCAAAATCTGCTAATTAGAGTAACTAAGAGTAGCAGTTCCATTTCCACTAATTTGAATTCAGGTTTTTAAAGTTAAGCCAGATCAGAGATTTTTGAGCTTTTTAGTGTTTTTGACAGATGTCAACTTCATTTTGTTTAGCATTTCACGCGGCTTACTGACACACCCCCACACACACATAAACGCACACACTCACACACATTTGCACAGTCACTCAAACACATTGTCACAATTGTCAAGCATCATTTGCCACATGCCATGAAATTTATTTTCCAACGATTTCCCGCGATTTGGCCAATCATCGTTAGGAGCGAAAATGTCAGCGTATGATAACATGGCGTATGCGTTATTTATATTTAAATAGTTTTTAATGCGATGATGCTTTAAATAATGTCGTGAGAAACTCGTGAGCTGAGACCAAACTGAAATACTACTTGGATGCTTGGATGATTCAGAATTGGAGAATAAAATATTCACTTGCAACAAATTTATGAAAGTAATTTTGGGTAAGAATTCTGAAACGATTTTTCGAAATATTTGTGGATGTCGTTATTTTCTCAAAAAAGTTCGTTTACGGGATGGGATTATCTCTACATTTGCAGATCATAATAGAAAATTTGCCTTTGTTATTATTATTATTGGGTGCAGACGAGTACTGCGACCCAAGTGGATCTATTGTAACCCCTTCATGGCTCAGAGGCCTGCATGTATTCCAGTATTTTGCTTGGACTTTTGGTAACAACGTTCTCCGGTGGGAGAACGTACATGCCCAGGAGCTTGTTTCTTTTACCGGCGAGTGCCATTCATTCACTTAATACATGCGAAGAAGTTTCTTCCTCCATGCTACAGAAGCGAGTCCTCTATCCGCTATGCCAATTTTGTTTAAGTGGTTGCGGAGCCTACAATGTACCGTCAAAAGGCCTGTCAGGATTCTCACGGAGTTCTTCCCGTGAATTACCATGACTTTGAACCTCTTACGGTTGTAGTTGGAGAGGAGGGCTTTTGACTGTTTAAGCCCAGGTATCTGTGCTCAGTGAAGCCGTCGTTTGTTATTCTCCTCTATTCTCTGTAGGTCCCGTACCATGTGGTTGCCAATCACATAGTGTGATTCAGGACCGATTAGCGGTGTTGCTGCAGCGGTCCTTGCAAGTTTATCTGCCAGCTCATTTCCAGGAATGTTGTTATGTTCTGCAACCCATCTAATCGTGTGCTTATTCCTGCATCCTTAATTATCCAGTGACGTTCTCACTTCTTTGACCAGCCTTGATGTGATCTTGGCTTTGCTTAGTGCCTTTTTTGTTGCTATCAGACTATCAGACAGGATGGAGATATTCTTGTCATGGTAGTTCATTTGTGGATTGAATTCTTCACATCTTCCAATAGCACAGACTTCAGCTTGGAAAATGTTGGAATGTCTGCCTAGTGCCTTTGTTAGAAGCTTAAGACATCTCAAATTCCCTCTACCATGCCGCCGCTTTGAAAACCCTACGCTAGTAGATATGCTCGTTTTTATTTTCAAAGCAGGGTATTTAAATTGCTGCATTGTTTACTGCTGCTTTCTTAGCATTACAGTTCAAACATTTAACGGAAACTTGCCGACATTTTTTGCATAATTCTCAAAGAATTCGGAAAGCGGAAAATGTTAACAAGCAAAAAGTTTTTAGAAAAAAAACGTTAAACAAGAAAACAAAAAAAATAAAAGAAGTTGTCAATTGCTGACCAAAACAAAAACAACTTTTGAATTTGTTGTGCCTCCTCAAACACAATAAAGTCTTGCAAAAAAAACACAATAGGAACCCCGACAGCGGGATACACTACAAACAATCTTCCTTAAGCAAATAATTGTTTACGCTAAATTAAACCTTGTGACATTGTGGATTGATTCATTCACAATTTTGTAAAAAGTCAAATTTCTTTTGTTGATTAGGCTTACAATCCATATTTGATGGATGGGTTCTAAAGTTAGCTTATTTCATCTAAGTGGTAACATCGACAGACATCGACATTCATCTGCGTGGGAACAAGCACCCTTCAAGCGACGGTCCCAATGGAGTCTACGTCAATCATTTCAGCACTTATGCTTTTACGCCACGCCTCTTACTACCCCTGTCATTTATTGCCCAAATCGAATATACCCTTCGCTGGGACATCAGTTATATTCAGACAATTTGCATAAATAAACAGAATACAAAATGTTGTCGCGTAGGTGCATAAGTTTATTGACTCTTCCTAGAAAATACGCACAACTTTGCTTTTCTAATTTGGCGCCACGTGTCCATTTCCCATAGCCAGTCCTTTCCAAAACACGCCGAATTAAATATAGATAATGTTGCTAAAATTGTGACTAGTTCTTCGAAATATGCTGATGAGTAAACAAATGCACAGCGGTTGGAACATCTGGTTGAGTTAGACTGAAAGCCTTGCTTAAATTTTGTTCAGTCGCCTAAACCATAAACCTCTATTAAGAAGTGACAGCCTCCTAGGAAAATGGATTAAATCTAAATATATTGAGAAGTAACGTCGTGTTCTAAGAAATACAAAAGTCTTGTGCAGCGCTACGTCACAGAATTCTGCGACAGACTCGTGCAAACAGCAAAGAACACAATCGGAGAGATTAAGGACGCCTACGGGTATGATGTTTTTGGGAGGGTAGGGATCTTTTCGAAGACAACAAGAGGGCTGGTCGTTTTAAGTAAAGGTTTTGTACGGTAGCTTTAAGTAAATGAATCCCAAAGAGCTTTAAAGGGCCAAAGGAGTGCGACAAGTTTATGCTTTTGGTGAGGGAGCGTCTGACCAAGGCCTCCTCTACACTCTATAGTAAATTTGGCACCGTTGAACTCTTTTCTCTTACCTTGATACAAGTGGTATCTAAAGTGCAACAAATACAACAAATAGTTGCAACATACTCCATACAGCTTAGACCTGGCATCGCCGGACTTCTTCCTTTGCCCTCTAGCCGCGCGCTGTATTTGCTGCAACTCCATACAGTAGAAATCATTCACCGCCAGACTTCTGCTTCTTACTGTGACCCAAATGGTAGCTTAATTGAAACAATTACGTCACAGGGTTGCTACGTTATCGCAATCTCCCAACTGTCCTTTTCTGGCACTGCCGGATTTCTACCTTTTTCCTTGGCCCAAGCGTTAAGTTAGGGCAAACTAATGCAGCACGGTACTGTGATATCCTCCATACAGCCTAGAACTGGCATCGCCGGGCTTCTTCCATTGTCCTTGGCCCGAGCGGTACCTCAAAAGCAATAAGTACAGCACAGGGTTGCCACGTTGCCGCACCCTTTGCATAGTCTAAATGTGGCACTGTTGGACTCTTATCTCTTACCTTAACCCAAGCAGTACCTCAGGAGCAACAAATACAGCACAGGGATTCATTGTTGCTGCAACCCCCCTCATACAGTCTAAATCTTTTACAGCCAGATTTCTACTTTTCACCTACCTATGTGGTAGCTTACTTGAAACCACTACTACACAGAACTGCCACGTTGCCGAATCCTACCTACAGTCCTTATCTGGCAATGCAGAATTTCTTGTCTTTCCATAGCCCAAGCGGTACATTAATGAAAACAAATACGGCACAGTGTTGCCACGTTGCTGCATCCCCATACAGTTTAAATCTTTCACCACCGGACTACTTCCATTTCCCTTGACCTAAGCGATAGCTCAGTTGAAACAAATACGACACAAGACTGCCATGTTGCCGCACCTTCCCATAGTCCCTATCTGGCATTGCCGAATCACGTTCTCTTTCCTTGGCTCAAGCGATAGCTCAATGAAAACCAATTAAGCACTGGGTTGCCACGTTGCCACAGTTCCCATACAATTCAAATCTTTCACCAACGGACTACTTCCATTTCCCTTGACCTAAGCGATAGCTCAATTGATACAAATTCGGCACAGGGCTGCCACGTTGCCGTTCCTCTACAGTCTTTATCTGACACTGCTGGATTTCTTGATCTTTCCTTGGCCGTAGCTGTAAGTCAAGGGAAACTAATACGGCCAACGTGCTCGGAGTCGCCCAACTTCTGTTCAATAGTGGTTTTCGCGTTCTTGCAACATGACCGGTCCACCAAAGACTTTGTGACTTGACATAGGCAGCTAGATTTCGGTCGTTAGTTCCGTAGCTCTTCATTAGCGCGAATGCGGTAAAGGATCCATCCTAATCTTACCATTCCCTTTATGAATTAATTACTTTCCGAAACTTCCCATACTTTGGGAGTCTGCGGCAGATGGCGCCTCCCTTTGTAATACACATTTTGAAAACCAAGCATACCCTATTGTACCTTGCAGGGTGTACAAGAAAGAAGTTTTGACAGCGTCAAAGCTGCATCGACAGCCATCAAAACAGAGCGCTGACAGTTTTTAGTTCACTTATTAGAGAGCTTCTATTCTTTTCAGCTTGACGTCTAATGACAAAGCCCTCAATTCGGTATTAAATTCCTGAATTCATAGGCTGCCTGCTGGCCTTTGTCCCTGCCTTTGTACCTGCCTTTGTTTCATTCAATGTCATTGTAGTTCTCATAGGAATCCCCATAATATTGATAGTTTATGTTTTTTCCCAACTCAGCTGCTTTGAAATCTTGTTAACAGATGCAAAGCAAAACGAGTCTAGAACCTAATCCAGTTGCAGGTGCATTAGACAGGATTTTGTTACAGGTAAAAGGCGGTGTGAACGGGGCATAAAGTTCCAAAAGAAAACAATAACAACAGCTGTAAAACGTAGAGTGCAGTGGTATAAAGAAAGTTTAAAACTTAAGAGAGCAATAAAAGCCTGAGTAAACATGCTCAATGATGGTCACGATGGGGTTGTGCCAGAAATCTCTAGACTGTGTAAAAAAATTATTTTCCAAAGAAAAATTATGGACGAATTGAGGTCGGTGGCGGATCCACGGGGGGTTTTCGGGTCCAGATCCTCCAATCCTCCCCTCCTCCCATAGAAGTTAAAAAAATGAGTTGAAAGTCTTTTGCGACCTCTGATATGTATATACTTCGAAGTGAAGAACTTTTCCTAAGACGCTCCTACTTATGGCACTTTGGCTTTGATGTCCAATCTGTAATAGGCACAGGTTAAGGGATACTTTGGATACGAAATACACTTCCAAACTGTTTTGATTTATTCCATAATTAAAATAAAACTAATTTTAAGGTTTTTGGGAGATGACAATAAATAATTTTTTGCCGTTTATGAAGAAAGTGGATAAGAAAGACGAAAGCACACTCCCTTAAGTTCAGTGGTGGATCCACGGGGGGCTTTTGGGTTCAGGAATCAACCCGCCATGCCCCCACTAAAAGTAAAATAAAAGGGTTGAAACTCTTTTGCGACCTCTGATATGCATACATTTCAAAGTGAAGAGCTCCCACAAGACCAAATTCTAGATCCGCTCCTGCTTAAGACACTTTGGCATTGCTGTCCTATCGTCACGAGAACTGTGTCCTCTACACGACCCTGAAAGAGAGATTTCCAAGTAGTGACATAAGGATTTGGTATTGCAGATCTGATTTTTTGTAGCAATTATGGACGCACTAAGGCGGTGGTAGATCCACGGGGGTTTTTGAGTCCGGACCCACCCCCGAGAAGTTGGAAAAAAGAGGTGAAAGTCTTTTGCGAGCTCACATATACTTCGAAGTAAAGAACCCTCCTAGATCAAATCCTGGACCCTGGACCTGTGATTTTCCATCGTTCCGAGAACTCTGCCTTCTACCAGACTCTGAAAGAACGATTTCCAAGTACAAAGATAAGGAGTTGGTATTGCAGATCTGAGTTATTGTAGCAATTTTGGACAAATCAAGGCCCGTGGTGGATCCACGGTGGGTGTTCGGGTCTGGACCCTCCCCCGAAAAGTTGGAAAAAATGGTCTGAAGGTCTTTTGCGAGCTGTGATATATATACACTTAGTGGTAAAGAACCTTGCCCAAGATCAAATCCTGGATCCTGGAGCTGTGATGTTCCATCGCTCCGAGAATTCTGACTTTTACACGACTCCGAAAGAACGATTCGCAAGGTGTGACATAAGGATTTGGTATTGTGAAGTAAAGAACCCCCTTCCCATGATAAAGTTCTGTATTCTGGAGCTGCTATGTTCCAACGTTCCAACAACTCTGCCTTTTACACGACTTTGTAAGAAAAATTTCAAAGGTGTAACATAAGGATTTGGTATTGCAGACTTCAGTTTTCTTCTTGCTGAAATCCATCAAAACCTTGCTCGATATCGAAAAGAAAAGACTTCAAACCAGTTTTCTTAAAATCTATTTTCATGGGTTCAAATCGAGCATGGGTTTGGTCAGACTTCCGACCTTAGAATAAAAATAACTAACGTACTCCATTAACCAAGCACTTGATTTCCCTTAATCATGTGGGAATAAAAATTTTCGAGATATTTTTTTGGGGCATTAAAATTCTAAACCTTTTATTTACGTACCCCAAATTTATGACTACTACGAATTTAGTTACTGTAGAGTACAAATTATAGCTGCAGCGATTTCCGGCACATCACTGTGTCCTGCCTGTCAATGGCCAAGCATAGATAGCGATATGAACTCTAGAGAGATACAGAACGAGTTAGCAAAAAAACGGACAAGTTAAATGGGAGAGGAAGAGAGAGAGAGAGAGACAGAGAAGCATAGCAAAAAAAACTGTGCTAGATAGAGGCAGAATGCGAATTGCAGTTGGGGCAAATAGCATTTAAGTAAAACCCAAAAACGTGACATGATTTCAAAATCAAAGCCAAAACGTGCGTGCGTGCGTGTTGCATGTTGCATGTGGCATGCGGCATGTTGCAAGCCGCTTCTATGGCAATCGCCACGCAAATCAAATAAAAATGCACTCAACAATTTTTGTTTCTTTTTTTTACCCAGTTTATTATGCACTTGAGTTAGGGTATACGACATAAGGCAAGGCTGTGATTCTTTTGAAAAACCTTTAGGGACTTAATTCGATTAATTGTGGAAAAGTCGGTCAACTTGGTGCAGCAGTTTTTTAGCGATCGAACTTGTTGCTGGGGTTTTGGGAATGAAAGTATGTTCATCAATTTGGATGGCCAATTTTCAACTCTTAAATTTTTAGTAAAATATTGTCCAATCACTTAAAGTAGATGAGCTGAAAGAATTTTTCATAAAAAATTCGGAAATTATTTAATTTGGGAAAAATGCTACAAGGTGAAAGGAACTATTTCAGAAAAATGTTATATCCGTCACTGAACCTAGATGAACTTAGAGAAGTCTTCAAAAATATTTTGAAAATTTCGTAACGATTGCCAAATGTACTACCCTCAAAGCAACTATTTTAGAAAACACATATTTCCTTCACAAAAAGAACTTGGATTGCAGCAAAAAAGAAACTTATGTCAGTAACACCTGCCATATACCTTTCATTACCTTTATCGTAGAAACGTAACGTCACGCCAAAATGGAAATACGCATATATTTCCATTTTAGCGTTTCTAAGCAGTTTAAAATACTGCATCTAATATGAACAAATTTAGTAATAGGAAGATGTTAATTTTAATAAAATTCCATCTGTAATCCTTAAAAAAACCTTTGCCATAGAAACGTAACGTCACGCTAAAATGGAAATGCGCGTATATAAGCATAAAATACTGCAAAAAATAAAAAAATTTCGTTATAGAAAGAAGTTCTTTTTAGTAAAGTTCCATTTGTAATCGATTGCATAAGCCTTAGAAACGTAACGTCACGCTAAAATCGAAATGCGTATATATAAGCAGCACAAAATACTGCATCTTATATAAACAAATTCCGTAATAGCAAAATGTTTTTTTTTGAGTAAAGTTCCATGTGTAATTGATTGCATAAATGTTATCGATCAGCAATGCGAGTTTTGAGCTTTTTTTTCGGATAGACCACTCCAAGCTTAGAAATTGCAAGAAAAAATTAGAGGAAGCAAGAAAACTCAGAAATTATGACAATTTTTTCCTATCAATTTAGTTCCTTGCAGTCTATTTTAGAATCTCAAAATATTGCAGTGAACTAAGAAACTTTTATTCTAAATAAATCTTTTATTTTTGGTCTAAAAAATAATTTGAGGAACTCGCAAAATCTTTTTTTAGAAAAATCATCATTACTTACGTAAAACGTTTTATAGCATAGTTTAAGGAATTTGTGATTGAAAAATCAAAAAAAAAATCCTTACGATACTTTAATAATAAGGAAAAATTGTTGAAATTCTTTGATATAAATATATTTTTCATAAGGCTGGCAATATCATAAAACGGGCTCCAAGAATTGGTCAACTTTACTGGGCATCTTTTGGTGAAGATTCAGATCATAACTTGTAGAATCAGATTTAAAAAAAAGGTATTTTTTAGACGATTTATTAGATTCTCATCAGATTACATTTTCCCTAGTGGGGCATAGTGGGTATTATTATTATTTTTTTCTTTCCCAAAGGGTTCCTCTCAAAGAGGTGGGTTACTGCGACCATAAGATCATTTGTACCATACCCATTCATTATTGCAAAATACTTTCCGCTTTCCGCTTGAACAGCAGTAGGTCTTTCGTTGGTATTGACCTGAGATGGAAGGGACTAATCCGTTCGTTTCTCATGTGACAGGCTCTGTCCCATACCAGCGCAGGACAGTCACAGAGAATATGTCTGGCGGTTTTATCGTTTTCTAGACAGAGTCGGCACTCTGAAGAGTCCGATAGGCCAATTTTCTGTAGATGGTATCTAGCAGTTTGGTTGCCAGGTATTTATGCTACCAGGAGTTTCAAATCCGCTCTGCCAAGACTTTTTGTCTTGATCGTATTCAGATGTTTGACAAGCACTTTTGCTTAACGTAGCCCTGGTAAGGAGAGCCAGTATCTCCTATGTTCTCCTGCAGCCCATCATTATGGTTTTGATTGTGGACCAACCAATACCATAAAACGTCGCAGGAGATGTAGTCAGGGTGGAGGCACCCTGTCGTGCTAAATTATCAGCGATCGTGTTACCATCCACTCCCCAGTGTCCAGGTAGCCAACAGAGCTCGACTTTGTCCCGGGAGGACAGGGTTTGGAGGTAACCATCCTGGAGAAGATGCTCCAAGATGATAATGTTCTAATAGCAGCTTGGTTATCTGAATAAATACAGATGTTTGCTCCCCTAGTTCCTTTGTCAAGGATACTAAGGGTGCAGTTTTCTATGGCTTGAATCTCCGCTTGAATAACGCTAGGCCAGATGCCCATAGCGGTATAGATTCGGGTGTTGGGTCCAACGACTCCAACACCTACACCCTGCTCAGTTTTGGACCCATTCGTGAACCATTGTTGCCACCGGAGGCTTCAACAGTGGTTGCCATGAAACCCCTACTGAGCTCTTTATTTGTGTAGCCCTGAGTTAGAATTTTCACTATATGCTTACCAAAGCGCTCCTAAAATCATGCAAAATGGAGGGAGTAAAACTTAATTAAGTGAATCTGCCTACAGAGTATCCCATAGTCGCGTTGTTCCAACTCCATCCGTTCCATTTGTTTTGTTTTACATATATTTTTTTCAAGAAAGTTCAAAATGCAAGTATGTGGTTTGGTATATGTGTATATATGAGATTTGTCGTTGTGTGTGTTAAACATGTCAGCAGCTTGAAAGAGAGGAAAGAAAATACATACAAAAACATTGCATACTTTTGTGCGATTTGAGCAAATAATTACATGCAGGCATGCCAACTTATTTTATTGTTGTGCGCTTCCTTTCTCTGCCACTCGCTCTTCTGCTCCATTTCGCTGCGTGTTGGCATGTCTTTGGCTTTTGTGCGCTTGCCTTGCGTTAAAGAAAGATTTAGTTTGGATACACTTTAGTCAAGGCTTTGGAGCATATTAGTTTGGTGGAGCAATATAGCCAGTTGTTTTTACTGCCAAAGAAATTGATTTAGCTGAATTCTGTTTATCGACGAAGCTGCTGATTATGCCTTGTATTCAGTTTTTAACGTCTAATCGACCAATTCAATTTAGCGGCTTAAAAGCGCTTGGCAGCTTAAAATTTATTTTTAAACTTGTCGCATGGCTTAAATTTTATTTATATATAAGTCTAAACAGCAAATAAGAACAGCTTTATCGAAATTTTAATTAAAATGTCTGTCAATAAGTTTAATAAATAATAAAGAACTTTATTGACAAGGCCGCACATTAATGCACTTAGCTTCTTATGAGTGGTAAGCTGCACAGTGGGCCATAATGCACACAAATTGGCCAAAATACGCAAAAAAAAAATATGTTAAAAATTGAGTTTTGGATATGAGTTAGGCTAAGGTTAAAAAATTATATGTTTTGAAGAAAAAAAAAGCGTAATTTTCGAAGTAATTTCGTAGTAAACCTTTTTATAAAGGTTTACGCAATACGCTAAGTTTCTTAATTCTATTTCAATTGCAGAAATATATTTCTTATCAAAGTATAATTAATGGAATTATTTTTATGAAAATGCCAGCTTTTTTAAACTTTTTTCGGGTCTGGATACTTAAAGATTGCCAGAGATAGACAGTAAAGCTCAATTGTTCAGGAGCATTTATGAAAAATTTATAACCTTTTTTTTATAAATAATACAAATAATCAATTATATATTTTTATGAATCGCTATATTCAAATAATTAATGACCAATCCAGCCTAGTTACTGGAGAGGGGCCAAATCGGCCCCAAGAAATAAGCAGCTTTTGGTAGAGACTTAGATCATATTTTATAGAAAAAGACTTTTAAAACTTATCTCTTCACCTTTGTTTTTGGCAAAAGGAGTCGTTTTGCCATCCTATTAATTTTTCAAAAAATTAAAATGCTTGAATTTTGCTAAAAATATGAATAGTGTTCACAGTGCAATAGTTTTACGAAAAACGAATAAGAATCTAGGTGGCATCAAAAATTGCATTTATCGATTTTTATTAAATCATTTTTTCATGAGCTTTATGATTTATATATTCCAGTTCTTTTATAAAGGATTTGTAGCCAAAGCAACTCAGGCCTTCATGCTGACTAATTCAGATCGATGTAGCGAAAAAAATTGTTATTTTAAGAATTTAAGTTTTTAAACTTGACACCAGTTTAAATTAGAAAATAGCGATTTTACCTTTTTTTTAAATTTTTGACTAATAAACTGAATATTTCGGAAGAATTTTTTAATATACCAAAAAGTTTCCGGAAATTTCGATTTAAAAGGCGCGCGCAAAATGAATCGGTATATTTCTTTTGAAGTGACAACGTCTTAAATTAGGTTTGTATGGGAGGCACCATTGAAAAAGTATAACGATAACCGTAACGATAAGTCTAGCGATAAATAATCGTAACGATAAGTGGCATTTTTATTTTTGGTTTGCGCTCTGCTTTTATCTATAAACGAACCAGCGACTTTTTGTGAATCGCAGCAACAAGCAACGCACAGCGTCAGCCGCACCGCTTAGCGCTCAGCACCAAACTGGCACTGCTCAAAAAGCGGTGGCTATTTTTAGTTTTGAGTGAGCGCAACTGAATAACTATTTTATTTTTGATTTGCGCTCTGCTCTTATCTATAAACGAACCTGCGACTTTTTGTGAATCGCAGCAACAAGCAACGCACAGCGTCAGCCGCACCGCTTAGCGCTCAGCACCAAACCGACACTGCTCACAGCGGTGGCTATTTTAGGTTTGAGTGAGCGCAACTGATTAACCCCAGCGGCGCATAGCCTCTGCGGTCTGCCGAAATACTGCATTACCTCCGCAGAAAACGTAATTGATTACAAGCGCTGCGTTTCGTTTGAGGGATTGTAAGCGGAGGCAAATAGAAAAGCAGTGATCTGCCAAAAATCTGCATTACAACTGCGGAAAAAGTAATGCACAAATAGAAACTCGCACTGCGCTACCTTAGCAACACAAAATTTTGTTATTTTGTTTGCATGCTAACAAGCATAGTTCGGCCTTTCTTCTGTCAAACCATTCGTTTATACCTTTTTATTTATTATCTACTGCCGAGAAAATTTTATTTTATTAAGAGATACGAAAACGTAAAGTCTGACAACTCGTTTCATAATTTCATGAAATATACGTATAATCTTGATTGCGTATCAAACGTTTCTAAGTCAACTACGTTAAAAGAAACAACCATCGACTTGACTTTCGCAAGACACATTACAGCAGAAACACTTCCTTTCATTTCCTCTTTCTCCTATCATCGTCCTATCCTCAACAAAATCACTCAAATAGGAATTATTATTGTGCAATTTAATAATATTCATATCAATAAATATTCTACCGAGAAAAAGACGTTGTCACGTAAAATCTTCGCCCGTAAAACCGACTTTACAGGCACCAGTTTTTTTGATTAGTTTGGTAGGACTGTTTTTGACATCTTGTCATAATTTGAGCTTGATCCAATCATCCATACACTTCTGGTAGGCCTGGGCAGGGATTGCTTTGAGTTCCATCTTCGAACTTTGTTTGATAATCTCAAAGGTGTCAAAACGCTTCCCTCTTAATGGCAACTTGAGTTTGGGGTACAGGAAAAAATTATGCTACCTATAAAATAAAAAATAAAATTTAGATTCTTAAATTTTTATAATTTAACTTAATTAAAAAAATTTTTTATTTAAGAATTTATGTTTGGTAACTTAACGCCTTATGGTATAATTTAGGAAAATGCGCACTTTTTTTTAAAGTATGACTAAAATACTGAATATTTCCAAAGATTTTTTACTGCAAGCTTTCTATAAAATAAATTTTTTTTATTTATTATTTAATTATTTGTAAGATCAACATTCAATCTAAAATAGTTGATTAATTAAAAAAAAGATTATTCAAAAGAAACCATAAGCAAAATTTTTAATAATTAATAGAATATAAATAAAATTAGGCAGTTAATATTTTAATTTTTATAATCAAATATATTTAAATTATGTTTGCATTATACCAACAAAACAAAGACATTTTTTTATCCCATAAACAAGAAATATATTTTGGTATAAATATAATCAAAAATTATTATCACTTTTGACGTCTTTAAAATAAAAAACAAAAAAGCAAATGGCGTAAAGAGCATTAAATGAAAATAAGCATTTTTGACCCAAAAAAGTAGGCAACACTTTTTTTCAAAGCTTTTTACGGTATTATCAATGCTAATGCTGGCCAAATAATTTAAAAAATGTTTTATAAAAGTTTACTTATATTTTTGAATTCTTAAAATAAAAATTTGAAAAGCTCTTTGGATATCCCGAAAGCAACTTAGATATGTTTTAAAATGTTCAATAGCTTAGTCACAATTCAACACATCACAATTAAAAAAAAGTATTATTTACATTTTAGCTACAAAATATAAAATATTTTTTATTGCATAAAAAAGAAATATATCTTGCTTTAAATATAATCAAAATATATTATAATTTTTGACGTCTTTAAAATAAAGAAAAAAAAAGAAAATGGCGTAAAAAGCATTAAGCGCAAGTAAGCTCTTTTGACCCAAAAAAGGAGGCAGCACTTTTTTTTTAATCCGCCTGTACAAAATCCATGCTGGCCAAATTATTTTAAATACTACCATTTGCTGTGTATTTATATATTTTTATTATTATTATTATTTACCAAATTTACTTATTCTCTAAAAACAGATAGATTGTAGGTTAGGTTAGGCTAGGTTAGGTTAGGTTAGGGCGGCAGTTGGGACCGACATCCCAACTCACTTAGGCCAAGGATAGGCCCTTTGTGATACCGCTAGTGAGCCAATTCACCACATTTCCCCACTTGATGGGTCCCCTACGAAAGTTGAGGAAGCCATCCGGCTGCCTGAATGAACATTAAAAGGCATTTTGGACTCTGTTCAGAGAGCTGAGATAGATCGTTTAGAAAATATGACTGTAGGAACCTAAATCTTTTTTTTGCCAGTGACAGAAAAAGTGTTCCACCGTCTCTAGCTCCTCTTCATCGCCACAGCTTCTACAGAAGTCGTGGTGGGGAGCATTCAAACGGGATGCGTGGTTTCCTACCAACCAGTGTCCCGTAATGGCACGAATGACAGATGCCAGGTTTGCCGCGAGATTTTACACGTGTTCGATGTCCGATTCCACGTTTTATTTGCACAGAGAGTGAAAAAATTTGGTATTCTCAGTTTACAGCTGGCCATGGGTATACCCAGGCCCTCCTTATCTTGAAGGAGGATGCTGGTAGTTCCTTTCCTAGCCAGTTCATCCGCAATGCAATTTCCCCAAAGTCCCTGTGTCCTGGAACCCATATCAGGTGAATTGAAAGCTGCTCAGCCATCTCCCCTAGAGACAAGCGGGGATAAGTGGGTTCCCTTTAAGAATCTTTGCATGACCAAAATCTTGATCATCCTATTTTTTCGCCTCTCTCATGCGTAAAGCTGATAGAATGGCTTGTTGTTTCCCTACCTTGTTCAGTGGTAGGGGATTTAAAATAGCATCTAAGGCTTCATTTGGTGTAGAGCGTAGAGCACCACTAATTGTAAGTTCGGCTGTTCGCTGAACCTTACTTAACTTTTTAAGGTTAGTCCCCTTATCTAAAGTAGGCCACCAGATCGAGACTCCATACATGAGTATGGGTCTAACAATGGCAGTATACAGCCAGTGGACTATGTTTGGGCACATGCCCCATTTAAGTCCAATGGCTTTCTTGCATGTGTATAAGGCGATTGTGGCGTTTTTTCTTCGATCCTCTGTGTTTAGGTTCCAGTCCAGTTTACTGTCTAGTAATAACCCGAGGTATCTGGCTGAGTCGCTAAATGGTAAGGTCGTACCGTTTAGCTTTGGATAGATAGATTGTAAATAAATAAATAATAATTTATTAAGTTTTTCGATGTCTTTTAAATACAAATTGAAAAACTTTAAAGCTTATTTTAAATATTATCCTTGGAAATTTGCTGTTTATTTATATATTTTTATTATTATTTACCAAATTTACTTGTTGTCTAAAAACAGATAGATTGTAAATTAAATTAAAAAATATATAAATAGATCAAAATTTATTAATGTTTTCGACATCTTTAAAATAAAAATTGAAAAAAATCTTTTAGATAGCTCTAAAGCAACTTGGCCAGAAAAAGGCTTTAAAATGTTCAATAGCTTAAAAAAATTATTTTCATTTTAGCTAAAAAATATTAATTTTTTTAACAAATTAACCAGAAATATGCCTTGTATTAAATACTATCAAATTTTTTTTTAATTTTATAAAATATAAAAAAGTATTAAAAAATTTATCAATGTTTTCGATATCTTTAAAATAAAAATTGAAAAAAATGGTTGGCTAAAAAAAGGCTCTAAAATGTTCAGTAGTTAACAAAATTTTTTATTACTTTAAAGCTACAAAATAGATAATTTTTTTTATCTCATTAATCAGAAATTTGCCTTGTATTAAATATTATCTAATTTGATTTAAATTTTTTTTAGAGGCGTAAAAAATTTAAAATAAAATACAAAAAAATTTATTAATGTTTTTGACATCTTTAAAATAAAAATTGTGAAAAAAGTTTTTAGATAGCCCTCAACAACTTAGATAAAATTAGACACAATTAAACACATACACAATTAAAAAAATTATTATTTACATTTAAGCTAAAAAATATATAAATTTTTTATCACATAAACAAGAAATATGTCTTGTATTAAATATTATAAAAATTTGTTAAGATTTTTAACGTCTCTAAAAAAGCTAAGCATTTTTTGTTTAAATCATGATCTACTAACAACTTAAATAAAAAATAAGTATAAATATAAATAAAAAATAATTTCTTCTGAAAAATTCAGTTATTTGGTCACAATTAAATGAAAGGTGATTTTTTTTTTTTTAATTGATTTAAAATAAGTTTAAGAAGTAAACCTTCTTCAAAAAATCTTATTTTTTTCACTTCTGAATCGATTGGCATTATAAGTTCTTTAAAAAAATCCGGGGGCTGCTTTTGTTATCGCATTCAATTAGACCCTTTTAGCAGATAGTTTTTTTTTGAGTGAAATTTTCGTTTTAATTATGATTCGATTATCATAAGTGTTTAAAAATTATTGGCAGCTGCTTTTGGTATTTTATACAGACCCTTTTAAAAGATATTTATTTTTTAAATCGAAGAAGATACATAAATTGTCCTTAACCTAATTTTTAATAAATCAGACTTAACTGCTTACGAGACAAAAATTTTGGCTATTATCACAAAAATTTTAAATCTTAATAACAGCAAATTCGTTTTACTTTTTGGGATTATCTTTTACATCCATTGTCAAGCTAAAAGTCCGTAAATATAAAAAAAAACATCCTCAAGCTTAGAGGGTATTCGGGATGTCGGGATTTCCCCACTTATTTCTGATATGCTAGTAAAGCTGCCTGATGTTGCCATTGTGTTGTTGTGGTTGTTGTTATGGCAGCTGCTTACACGGTTTTTCTTTTTGTTGTTGTTATCGTTGTCGTTGTTGTAGTTGGTTGCTGTCGTTGATGACTGCCATGTTTGCTTAGCACGCCATTTTTACTTGGCATTGAGGCGTGCTACAACTACGTCACAATATATGACGTCACTGACATAAAAACAAACGCACACAAACACACACACTCAGACACACTCATACACGCAGACTGACACACAACCAACTGTTTGGCATTTCACTTGAGTTTTTGGCATTTGGTTAAGTTCCAGGCATGAACTTGAAAACTTTAAACAGTTTGTAACGAAAAAAAAAAAAAGAAGCGCAAATACCAAATGAATATTTTACTAACTCAAAAATCGAAGTCTATTGAATTTTGTAGTTATTTTTTTCGTGTGGGAATATCTGCATTTAAGGGTTCAAAGGAAAAGTAGCGCCTTGGTGTTGTTTTATTTATTTTAGGGTGACCATATTTTGACACTGTTTTTGGTATTTACAGTGTTAGTAAACTAAACAGCTGTTTGTGGAAGTAAAATTCATTTTCTTTAATTAATAACGACTGGTCTTTGAAGTTTCAATTGATACTCTTACTCAGACTATACTTGGCTAATTAAGCGTATACTACGATATTAGATAATTTATGAGTCCCATCAGATTTGGGAAGATTTGCATTTCTTCAGTGCTTAGCTCGTTGGAAGAATTTCTTAATTTAAACTAAATCTTTAAGAATAGTTAAGAGATCATAATTTGTTTCAAAAAGGAGTTCGACTTAAGCTACAAATTGTCGAAAACCTCTAGATTTGCGCAGATTTTCACTTCTTGAAAGTTGAGGAACTTATTGAATAGCTCTTTGGAAGAATTTCTAAATTTAAACTAAGTATTTTAGAATAGTTAAGAGAATATATTTAGCTCGTGAAAGGATTTCCACTTAGAGTTCTAATTGATGGAATCCAGCCTCTTTAAGTACCACAGAAGTTGATTTATCAGATTATTTTGGGCCGTTCCTTTATAGCTTGAATTGTGGAAAAGATCGTTTGCCAGAATCTGAGGCACAAGTTGGACTAAACTGAGAACTGAGCTCAAAATTGTCAAAATTGGAAAGGGTATATGAGGATCTGCATTTACAATAGCTTCAGTTCCATCACTATCAGTACCATTAATTGCATCGCTAATTCGTTCCATGAAAAGGAGAACAGCCACATATGACTCCGTCAAAAAAAATCCCTCGACATCTATGATGTTGGGCAATATTATAGGCTAGGTTAGAGGGGTACACTTTCCCAGTATTCCGGCAGCCTGAATAAACCGTACGGGGTATTTTGAACTCTGCTCGGAGAGCTGAGATAAATCATCATGAAAGAGTGACGTTAGGAAACGATTTTTTTTTCTGCCCAGCCCTAGGCAGTGACCCAAAAAGTGCTCTGCTGTCCAAGCTCTTTCTCATCGTCACAACTTCTTCCAGAAAAGTCATGTTGGAAGGGGCCTTCAGCCTGGATGGATGATTCCCCACCAGCTTGTGTCCTGTGATAGCACGGATGACAATTAAGCACTGGGATCTATTCAGACAGTAAAGTTTCTTAGTTCTTTTACTGCAGTACGCCGGTCAGGTTTGTCGCGAGATCCTAGACGTGTTCAATGTCCGACTCTATATTTGGTTTGCTCAAAGAGCGAAGTAACTTCGTATTCTTACCGCTTACCGCTGGCCATGGCTATACCCAGTCCCCCTCGTCCTGAAGGAGGTAGCTAGTAGTTCCTTGTTTAGCCAGTTGTCTCCGCAATACAGTTGGTCGATGTCCCTATGTCTTGGGACCCATATGAGGTGAATTGAAAACTGCTCAACCAGCTCCTGTAGAGACAAGCGGCAGTTATTCAGTGACTTCATGCACGAAGTCATCGAAGCTAGGGCCTTAATAGCCGTCTGGCTGTCCGAGTAGATACAGATATTCTTATTCCGTACTTGTAGGCTTCCTATTGTTGTTATAGCTTCCTGGATTGCAATGACCTCTGCCTGAAAGACACTGCAGTGATCCGGAAGTCGGAAAGCAGTTCTGAGGATGAGTTCCTCAACACAGATACTATACTTGGATAATTTTTCTGTGCTTATTTTAGTCAGAATCTCGCAGAACAGAAGGTATCTCTTGTTGTCAAGCAGATTATTGAAAATTATAAAACATAATACTCCACCTTGAAACTCTAGGAATATATATGTCTTGCAAAAAGTTTTTTACTGACTATAAATAACAAAGTTTCGAATTTTTCTCCAGTAATAATTGCGTTCTTATAAGGATTAAAGCGACCTGGCTACATATATAAATAGTAGCTCTTGTTTGGTAGCTTTAACACTAAGATGAAAGTGCTAGACTTATGAAAATTTGTATTAAACATCTCTTTCATTTAAGATAAGGCTTAAAGTGAGCTTGGCTTGAAATTAAAGTATATTATTTTTTTTTAAACTAAGTTGGGACACTTTTTTCTCAATTCGTTACAAATTAACTTTCCAAAATTTTACATTCATCATCTTGCGTCAATTAAGTTAATTTAGTTTAAAAGTTTAAAAGCGGACTAGGCTTAATATTTGAAAGCTCTTCTCGTCTTAACATTGAAACAGAAATTGATTTCAAATCGTCCCACATTGAAATCCACAATTTTGTGCTCATCATCTTTGTTTACTTCATCTTCGTCTGCTAAAGTTGATCTAGAATAAAAATAAGATTAACCAGCTCTTGTATGTTTGCCTCAATTGATTTTTTTCTTATTCTCTTCCAACATTTTTTGTCATCTTCGTTTACTTCGTCTAGTTAAGTACGCATAAACTGCAGATATTTACTGCGAACTTCAGATGATTGTAGTTTTTACGCACTTTAGACACAGTGACAGTTATATTTACAGTTACAATCTCTGCTGCTGTCAGGAGCAAAAAACTGAACAAGCCATAACAGCAACAACAACACCAAGAACATTATCAACATCATCATCGATTTTTGTCATGACAACAACATCAAACCCTTCTTACCCCGGACTATTATTATGCTGCACTCTTTTAACCTACTCTCTCGCGCCGTCTCGCTTCCACGCACACGCACTTGTCACAAGCGAGTTGAAGCAAGCAACGGTAATAAATCGTCCATTGAAATTTCAATGTTTTTATGGCGTTGAACGTAACGCTTTTCCGTGTAGCCTTTTCCGCACAGGTGTTTTTCTCTCCCTCCCGCTCTCCCTCTCTGTAACATAGGTGTGCGTGTGTGTGTGTGGACGTGCGAGCTGCCCAAAAGCAAAACAATATATGCTGCACACACATAAGTGACAAAATAAAGTAGATAAACCCTCTTTTACACGCACTCACTAACACACATGTACTCTTTACACACACACTCAGTTACGCACACACGCACACACGCACGCTCTCACAAATAGACAATGACACGTGTGCCGTTATAAGGCTGCTTATGTCGCAGTAAACAGTAAACGAAAAAACGAAAAGCAAATGGCGTAAAAAGCAAAAAACAGCAAGTAAGCATTGTTTGGCCCAAAGAAGTAGGCAACACTTTTTTTTGCAGCTGCCTATAGCAATTATCAGCGCCAAAGCTGGACGCATTGTTTCAGAATCGCTGCCATGGCTCACTTCAGTCCAATTCAGTTCAATTCAATCAGATTTTTTTATTGCCACAGCAATTAATGTCATGTGCCGCCACGTGTTGTATGTACGTATGTTAGTAGCCCTCGAAAGTTTTCGAACGCTTCATAATTACAGTGGCACTCAGCGGTATGTGTACAACGCCAAAGGAAGGGAGTAAAAGTAAAGTATTTTTGTTGGCGATTTTAAGCAAAAATTAATTACTACGCATAAATTTGGTACCCAAGTGGATCTATTGCACCACCTTCATGGCTCAGAGCTCTCCCTAAAGTCCTATGGCCTGCATGAAATCCAGTATTTTTGTTTTGGACTTATGGTAACAACGATCTCCGGTGGGAGAAGGTAAATCCCCAGGAGCTTTGTTCTTTTACCGGCGAGTGTCATTCATTCACTTAACACATGCGAAGAAGTTTCTTCCTCCAAGCTACAAAAGCGACATAGTCCACTATCCACTATAATATAATATAATAATAATGTCCCATCAGAAGTCCCTTCAGGATTTTTGAGATGTTCTTTCCGAGACTTATTATGACTTTGAACGGAGTCTAAAATACCCCATCAGAAAGCCCGTCAGGATTCAATCGATGTTCTTTCCGTGACTTATTATGACTTTAAACCTCTTACGGTTGTAGTTGGAGAGGAGGGTTTTTAACTGCTTAAGCCCTGGTATCTGTGCCCAGTGAAGCAGTCGTTTGTTATTCTCCTTTATTCTTAGTAGGTCCCGTACCACGTGGTGACCAATCCCACAGTGTGGTTCAGGACCGTCTAGCGTTGTTGCTGCACCGGTCCTTGCAAGTTGATATGTCAGATTATTTTCAGGAATGTTGTTATGTCCTGAAACCCATCTAATCGTGAGCTTATTCCTGGATACTTAATTATCCACTGAAGTTCTCCTTTCTTTAACCAGCCTTGATGTGATTTTGGCTTTGCTTAATGCCTTTATTGCTGCTATCAGACTATCAGACAGGATGGAAATATCCTTGTCAAGGTAGTTCTTTTGCAGATTGAATTCTGCACATCTTCCAATAGCACAGACTTCAGCTTGGAAAATGCTGGTGTATCTGCCTAGAGGTTCGTAGTATTTGGTCCTGGGTCCTACTACCTCCAGGCCACTTCCTCGATCAGTGAGTGATCCGTCTGTGTACCACTTTATTGTATGTGGTTTCAAAGCGTGAACTGCCGCAAGAGAGGTCAAAGCATCCCTTGTGCTGAGTTTGGTATCAAAGTTTTAATTGAACCTGTACTCAGCTAGCATTTTATCCCTTGGCTGCAGAACCATAGGCATGTCCTTTGCTAGATCAGTAGCATCTTTCTTGGTGAGGCTCAAATTATCCACTTTTAGTTGCCCCAATATAGTCAAAACTAGGCTTTGAGTTATGTTGCTTTATTTGTGATCTCTCTATGGATACCTTTCAGGCACTTTGCTCTAAGTAGGATCCTAAGTATGGCTCTTTCTAATTTTTTTTGTTAATTTTTTTTAATTGTTAGTAAATGTCGTTGATTTTTCAAATTATTACAATGGGACTATACTAGCAGATCTTTCAGATCTATTTGCTTCTGCTGTCAAAACAGGCATTGGATTTATTCAAGAGCATTGCGAAAGTTGCACAAGTAGGAACCAGTTTCCAGATAGCTCGGAGGAAGAATTTCATAACATACAAAAGGATGATTGAGGGCCCTTTCATATTTAAGTAATAATAATAGGGTGAGATGAAAAATTAACACAAATATTCATAGAACCGCAGGAAACCTCAGGAAATAAGGTATTTTAAAATTCTCAAGTTTTTGGGAGAATTCAATGGAAGTATTAGAACGCAGTTTCATCAAGGCTAGTGGGGTGAATACTGAAGAATTTTTTCATTAAGTTCTCGAAGGGACAAGAAAATATTGTCGTCAAGGGCATTGAATTAGCTCCATTCTGTCAAAATTTCAGAACGATACGAACATTGTTTATCAGTTAGTTTAAGCTTCGAGAAAAAATTTATCAAATTCGTTGTTTTCTATTTTTTTGAAGCTAATACGGAAATTAAAAAATGGGAAAATTCGCCCAAAAATTTGATCGCAAATATTTTACTTTGATGTGTCGTCAAGGGCACTGCAATAGCTCCATTTTGTCAAAATTTCAGAGCGATGCGAACATTTTTTATTAATTAGTTTAAGCTTCGAGCAAAAAATATAAAATTCGTGATTTTCGATTTTTCGGGGTTAATCCGGCAATTTAAAAATGATACAAACCACCTCAAAACTTAATCGCAAATATTTTATTTAGTTGTGTCGTCATCAAATAAGCTCCATTCTGTTTTAGAGTCTTACAATGTGCAATAAGTTCCCACAAGTAATTTATGATAGCTTTTCCAAGGCAACAGCAATTTTCAGCTTTGCCACGCATATTTTTTTTCAAGTGTACGACAACTTTTGGCAGACAGTGTCTGTCATATTTGCTTGCAATTGTTTTGAATTTGCTTTGGTTTTGAAGAGCGCGCTTTGAAGTATGCAACAGTTTTTGCCATTCTATATTGTTGTAATTTTTGGCTTCACAGCTGCTGCTATTGTTGTTGTTGTTGTTGTCAACAGCTGTGTCAAAAGCAAGCAGCTAATGATACACACACACACACACACATACACAAACAGCCTCATAACATTTACATCAACGTCAACTCAGTCACCTACACTCACGCACACAATTATCGATTGTTATCGATTAGAGCACAGCGTGCGTGCTGTAACCAGACAACAACAATAAAAACAAGAACACCAAGCGCCACATAACCTGACCAAGCGATTGATATAAGCTTTTTTTTTATTTTATTATCTATTTTTAGATCCTTTTAGGTTATATTAACTGTGTCCCACTCTTTGTAATCCAATGAAGTTGGCGAACGTGCAAAGGACTTTGCGCACCTGAACGCCGAAGCTGATTGCATTACATTTTGCTTTCCAACACTGTTTCGACAATTTGTCAATTTATTTTTATCGCCTATGATCAGGGCTACGACAGAGTTGAGTTTTATATATTTGTGGGTTGCCAACAAAACCAGTTAGGAGCACTTTCAAAAATGGCTTTACGTTAAGCTTACGATTTTCAGTCCAATTTTTTTTTCGTCTTTTCGACGAGCAATGATTTTAGTGTGTTAAAAATAATGATGACATGCATTATAAAATATTTTTCTTCATTTATTGAAAGTTATAAACAACATTTTTGTCATACTTGAAATGAAAAAAGGTTAAAAAATGTTCGTCGTCATTATGACGAGCGTTGATTTTAGTGTACTAAAAATAATGCTGAAATGCATTGTAAAAAATGTATCTACATTTTTTGCAAGCTTTAAACATTAAACATTAAAAATTGTTCTTCGTCATTTCGACGAACGTTGATTTTAGTGTACTAAAAATAATGCTGAAAAGCATTGTAAAAAATGTATCTAAATTTTTTACCAAGTTAAAAGTTACTCAACTTGTAGGCAGCTATTTTGTGCGTCATAAATTTTTTCTCTCTGTGTATGTTTGTGTGAGGTCAGAGTTGCTCTGAAGCGAAATTATATTGACTTGAGCTTTAACAAAATAAAAATGGGGAAAGAAATTTACAAGTTTTGTTTTTAGCTTCATTTTTCTAAAGCCATACAATGGCAAGCAAGTAAGCGCCATTTTGACAGCACACCATCTTAGCTCTCTGTCATCTGTCGTCTTTTATATTGGTCTTTTGATCTCATTATAATATTCCATTTTCATGTTAATATTAATGTCTTTTTATAGTTATTGCCATAAATTTCGATTAAAAACCCTCGTCAGTGTATTTCCAGTTCGTTGCCTCAAAGTCAGCCTGCCAAAATTTTTACCAACACGCAGCGCCTTCAGCCAGTGGGGCACTTAGTCATTTAATCAGTTCGTGTTTCTGTCAGTTCTGTCGCAAACATAAAGCGCAACAAATGTTTCAATGTCATTTGCAGCTGGTGTTGCTTAGGGGGTTCCCCCACCCCCACATAAAAGATACTGTCTGACTAACTGACTTATTGACTCGTCCAGCCCATGGGGTCCCAAGAACCCGCAGTGCGACTTGGGATTTTGGTACCCGCTGTGATTTTGATTTTTTGCTTTTGCTGCTTCCGAAAAACTGCTGTGGCGGCAACTTGGAGCGTTTAAGAAAAAAACTTTAGATATATCTGAAATTGTGGGGTGTACTTGGGCGCAGTTGTGGGTAACCAGATGAAGATGTCTTGAGCTCAATTTATTGATAAGAAAGATATAAAATATGCGTCACGTAGTTTGTAGAGCAGCAGACATGATAGTTGGAAAATAATTGAAGAAAATCAAATAACAGCGAAAGATGAAAGATTATAAAAACAAATTACAGATGATATAACGTATCATCAGCACACAAGATGAATACAGTTTTATGGTGTTGTGGGTAATCCGATGAAGATGTCTTGAAAAAAGTCAATTGAAAAAGAAAGATGAAATATGATCTAATGCATCAGCGCAAAATAATTGTAGTTCATATAAAGATAGTTTTAAAATGATTGAAGAAAATGAACTGACGTATCATCTCAAAACGAATTAAAGATGATATAACGCATCATCTGCATAATACTTAAAATAATTAAAGTTTTTTGGAGCAGTGCAACCAGATATAGATGTCAAAATTAAAGTTATTATAAAGCGTCAACTCAAAAAAATTAGAGTTGAAATAACGCTTCATCTGCACAATACTTAAGATGATAAAGTATTAAAGAGTTGTGGGGAAGCAGATATATATGTCTTCAAAAAAATCAGCTGAAAGAGAAAAGATGAAGAATAAGCATCAACGCAAAATACTTGCAGATGAAATAATGCATCATCTGCACAACTGAAAAGATGATAAAAGTTTTAAGCAGTTGTGGGCAACCAGATTATGTTGTCTTGGAAAAATAAACTGCAAAATGAAAGTTAATGAAAAGGCGTCATTTCAAAAAAATTTAAGACGAATTAACGCATCATCTGCACAAAACTAAAGATGAAAACGTATTGAGGAGCTGTGGGTAACCAGATATATATGACTTCAAAAAAAAAACAAACTGAAAGAAAAAGATGAGATATAATTCAAAGTTCTTCTCAAAACAAATTGCAGATAATATAAAACATCATCACCACATTGGAAAGATGATATAAGTTTTAAGCAGCTGTCGGTAACCACATAAAGATGTCTTAGAAAAATTAACTGCAAAATAAACGTTAATGTTAAGCGTCAACTCAAAAAAGTTAGAGTTAAAATAACACATCATCTGCACAATACTAAAGATGAGAAAGTATTAAAGAGTTGTGGGTAACCAGATGTATGTGTCTTCAAAAAAATCAACTGAAAGAGAAAGATGAAGAATAATCTAAAGCATCATCTCAAAATAATTGCAGCTGAAATAATGCATCATCTGCGTAACATAAAAGATGATATAAGTTTTAAACAGTTGTGGGTAACCACACACAGATGACTGGAGCTAAGTTATATTATTCGTTGTTCTGTTGTTGACAAATAAGATTGGTAGAGAAGCTTCTAGTTCAGTTGAAATGATAAAGATGCGACAAATAGATAGTGCAACCCCTCAAAAAACTACATATGATATAACTCATAAGATGATGCGTGCAGATGGACAAGATGACAGATGTAAACTAAATGCGTCAGATGAAGAATAATATAGGTTATCATCGCAACAAACTGCAGATGACACATAACACCTCATCTGCGCAATACAAAAGTTGATATAACGCATCACGTTAACTGAATGAGTTTTAAAGATGATACAACGCATCATCTTAACTTGTTGTGCTTTAAAGTTGATCAACTTATAAAGTGTACTTTTTGCTTTAAATTTAAAGACATTGTAGGTTTTTAATCTTTCTTTCTTTTTTTGGATGAAGAAAGCTGCAAAAGATACAATGTGTGCTTTAGATATTATAGATTTTTCTATTGTTTTTGGTTAATTGATTTATGAACAGTTGCATTAAACTTGCTATTTGTTACAACATATTGCCAATATTCTGCAACTTTTTTTCAACTAGCTTCTTGATGAAGGCTTTGACTTTAATCTTCATTAGAACTTAACTTAAGGTATTTTATCTTGTAAGTCGTCATCACTTTTTGAAGACACATACATATAGAGGGTTACCCTCAACTCCTTAATGCTTTATCATCTTTAATATTGTGAAGATGATGCGTTATTTCATCATTAATTTTTTTGAGATGACGCTTTACTTTAAGTTTTATTTTGGAGTTGATTTTTCCAAGACATCTTTATCTGATAGCTTCTAAAAATTTATATCATCTTTGCAATGTGTTGATGATGCTTAAATCATCTGCAATTATTTTGCGATGATGCTTTAGATTATATTTCATCTTTCTCTTTCAGTTGATTTTTTTCAAGACATCTTCAAGCTTTTGCTATTATTTTCAATATATTTAATGGAAAAAGAATAGTTGACAGTTACTTATTACATAGAACCTAAGAATTAAGGGCAATTATTTTTGGTTCTTTTCTAAAACTAACTTGATAATAATACAATCTTAAATCATCATTAGGATTTTGCGGCTTCATCTACAATATCATCTAGGCTTATCAACATTATCTGCAATCTTTATCTGTAATCTGTCATAATTTATTTTAAGCTCTTAGTTGAATAAATATTGACATTATTTATCTCCCTCTTTTATCATCATCTTAATCAAAATTTATCATCTCGATCATGATAGATTCTTTTCTCTTGTTAATAGCTTTTATCTTCACCCATTTTTGTCACAGCATATTTTTGGCTCTTAGTTGATATTTATTAGTATCGTTTATTATCTCCTGCTTTTATCGTCATCTTTCATTATTTTCATTACGCATAAGAATTATATATTTTTATATACGCCATAATTTTACGTCTTCTTTAATTCAAACAAGACTGAGATTATATAGTTGTTTTGTTTATTTTTTATCTCCAAAGTTGCAATTTATCTTTTTCTATCAACTTGATAATTTTTCGGTCAACTTGACTTTTCACTTTCATCTGCTATATAATTTCTTTGTATTTTAAGCCAGTTCTTTTGTAAACATCATCTTTATCAGAATTTATCACCTCGATCTTTGATTGATTCTTTTCTCCTGTTAAAAGCTTTCATCTTCAGCCATTATCTTTCTCTTTTTCACTTTCTCGACATTTATTGACATCATTTATTATTTCCTGCTTTTATGATCATCTTTCATTACTACTTAGAATATAAAAATGCTTGGGAATTTTTATCTTTGCTGGATTTTTTTATTGTTTTAAGAAAATAAATATTTGTGTTAAGCTTTAACCATTGCTTAAAAAGACTAATTAAAAAAATGTTTCTTAGCTCTAACCGCTTAAGAATAAAAAGATACCAAGTATTAATGCCGTTGAAGATAAGTTTTTTAAATTTCACCTTTTTTATTATAAATCTTAGCAGAGCCCAAAAATATGTGCAGAATTTAAATATAAGCTAGCTTTATAAAAAATAAAATAAAAATGTTCAGAATTAAATTTTATATCAAGCTTGACAGGGAACATAATACGCAACAGGTTGCTCCAGCGGCGAAACCTGAACTTTGCGAACTTTGTCGACTTTGCAGTTGACATTGACCTGTCGTCAAGGTCATAGGGCATATAAAAGTCGTGCAGTGCCAACTGTACTTAAATATCGATTACGCTTCGATTTAAAATTTACTTATTCGATTTAAACGTAAAAAATTTAAGCCCTTTTTCGCTCGTTTCGGTTTTTTACAAATTGTTGAGTTTTTGGTTTCATAAAAAAATAGATGTAAAGTATATTAAAATATAACAAAATCGTATAATAAAAAAAACGCCGAATTTAAGGCACGAGTTAAGGAAAGTAACAAGGTATCCTTTTTTTTTTTTGGTTTCTTTTACTTGCTTTGGTTCCTCATCATTGCATTTCATTTAATCAAGCGCTGTCTCTTACTTTTTTTTTTTTGTATCCTGACGACTTGTTTGTGCGTGCTCTTAGTGCCTTGGGGACCTTTATCAATAGCCTGGTTTTTGGTGGAACTCAACTGAGTGGAGTGTGGACTGAGCTGGGGCTAAGCTTATCAAGGTTCACTCGCTCCGCTCCGTTTCGCTTTGGCCACAGAAATTAATTACCGGATTAAGAGAGCGAACTTCGTGGCCTGGAGGCAGCAGGAACTCTGCTCTGGAACCATGAAACTGTGTGTGCCCAATGCCTGGCCTGGCCCTGACTGACCGACCGACCGACCGACCGACCGACCCGTTGTCATTTTCACATTTCTGCAGTTGAGTTGTTATTGTTTTTTTTCGAGCTGTTGTTGTTGTTGCTGTTTATTATTAACATTTAATGAAAAAAGGTCACGCACAGGCCCAGCAAAAACTTGACTCGAGTCAAGTTGATGCCAGATCTCCGAGAGAGAGAGACAGTATCAAAAAGTGCGGGTGCCCGGGTGGGCGTTTGGTCGGTCTGGTGTGGGCTCAACTGAGGAACTTCTGGCCAACTTTTACTCTACTCAATGTATTGGGCCAATTGGAGTCTTAGTCCCAGTCCCAGTCCATTGGACTCTCTCTCTCGACTCTCGACTTGGGCAATATTTCAGTGCGCATTGCTCTGCTGATAAATTAAGTGCCAAACTTAAATGTAACTCGAATTAAACATTAATAGCGTACTTAAAAAGTTTTCGCTTAGTCAGTTTACTTTTATTATTAGATTCGCTTTGTTGTTGTTCTCGTTCTCGTTGTTGTTGTTGTTGTTTTTTGCTTTGTTTTCGTGGTTGTCGGTTCTTGGTTCACCTCGCTCTTCCGAGTGGTTTATTTGGTGAGATTTTGATTTTGAGTATACCCTGTAGCTGAAGCTTAAGGGCATATAAGCTTTGTAGAAATGTATGTAACACAGTGCCAATGGTTATATGAAAGTTCTCATCATATGGTCCGGAGAACAAAAGAAAGTGTTTGTTTATACTATACAGATCTTGGAGATCTTTGAAGGGCTAAAGCAACCAAGTTTTTACCTTTTGTCACACTATTTTTAGCCCCAAATTTGCAAAAAGCTCTGTTCAAGTTTTCTTAAGTTAAGCTAAATAAAAAATACTTTTGATTAATACTAAACATCATTATAATCGTAATATAAACATGTGAAATAATCGAAATTCGGAATTTTTGAGGCTTTTTTTTCAAACATTTATGTAGTGACAATTAACCGATAAATTGAAAGGTTAAAATCCAATATTGACATAAAATTCCTCATTTTTTATATCTCTCATTTGGGCATAGTTCTTAAGGGTTGAGCGCTTGCTGGGATCGGGTCCGTCTGTCCGTCTGTCTGTCCGTCCGCCTGCCCGTTTGAACGCCTAGATCTCAGAGATGGTAAAATCTAGAGTAACTGAACTTTCACATTAGATCCCATATTATTCCATAGGAGACAAGTTTATTTTATTTTTTTGATTTTGGAGATAAAGTATATAGCTCCCATATGGGTGTTTCAGACGACCTCGAAAAAAAAAGTTTTAGATGAATATTTCGTTTGTTTATGAAGATATCGTAACCAAATTTGGTATTCGAAAGTTTTTTATAGTTCCGAATCACTGTACCAAATTTGATAAAAATCGTAAGCTCCCATAGGACCGATCGGCCAAAATAACTTTTTTAGAGAAAAATTCGCTATATTTCGTTTTTTTAATAAAGATATCGTAGCCAGATTTGGCGTTATTTTTTAGAGCACTTAAACAATATGCCAAATTTTAACAAAATCGGTTGACTATATCATATAGCACCCATAGGGCCGATCTTCCAAAAAATCGATTTTTGAACAAAATTTGATGTGTTTCGTTTGTTTGTCGAGATATTGGGACCAAATTTGATATTCGTGAGTTTTTTTTTATAGTTCCTAAACACTGTACTAAATTTAATCCAAATCGGTTGACTATATCATATAGCTCCAATAGGACAAAACGTTTTTTATACAAAATCCGATGTGTTTCATTTGTTTGTAAAGATATTTGAACTAAATTCGGCATTCAGATCTTTTTTAAGGTATTAAATCACTGTGTCAAATTTTATTGAAATCGGTTGACTATTTCATATAGCTCCCATATGAACGATTGGTCAAAAATTTGGTTTTTTGTGAAGGAACCGGATTTTATTGCAATCTAGTGGTACAGGCTATCCCAAAGTCGTCCGCGCCCGACTTTACATAAGCCATTTTTTAATGTTATTAATTTTGCTTATATTTATTTGTTATTTACTTTTAATTTAATTTTTAATTCACTTTATTTAAAATTTTTTTCACTATAGTAAGTCGACCGATACTCATGTCCGATTCCCATTTTTATTTAATTTTTGTTTATTTTGTATTTTTATTTATATTTATTTGCTTTTTATTTACTTTTTAATTAAATTTTCAGTTTTATTCGTTTTTATTTATTTTTTTTATTTTAATTATATTTTTTATTACTATATCGAGATTCCTGTGCGATTTCCAGTCCAGGCAAATTTTGTATATTTTTATAAATTTGTTCATGTTATTTATATCTATTTGATATTTATTGTATTTACTTTTCAATTCAATTTCCAGATTTTTTTTTTTTGTTTTATTTATTTTTTTATTTTATTTATATTTATTTACTTTCTTATTCAGTTGTATTGACTTCTTGTTTTTTTTTTATTTATTTTTATCGAAACTCAGGCAAATAATTTTTTAATATTTGTTTATTTAGTAGGTTTATTTAAATTGATTTGTTATTTTTTAACGTTTTAATTTAATTTTCAGTTTTATTTAGTTTTTGTTTTTTTTGTTTTCCTATAAATATTTTTTACTACATCTCGATCGAGACTCCGCTTCGATTCCCAGTCGAGGCAAATATTTTATATATGTATTTATAAATTTTTGTATTTATTTGGTATCTAATTACTTTTGAATTTAATCTTCAGCTTTATTTTTTTTTTGTTTTTATTTACTTTTTAATTTTATTCATATTTATTTTGTTTTATTAACTATTTTACTTATATTTTAGTTTTATTGATATTTTGCTTTTATTTATTATTATTTTTATTTTATATATTTGGATTTTTTATTTTTTTAATGTATATATTTTTTGTTTTTATTTATTCGCAAATTAAAAATTTTAAGATATATTTCCACTCACATATTCGTAAAGTCAGCTTTATAATATGTTGCTGTAGAGTATCCTAAAGTCGGCCGCGTTCAGCTAAAGCTTTATTCAATTTTTGTTTTTTTTTTGTTTTCTTTGGTTTTACATCTAAACAAAGCCCGAAAATTGTACTCTTCGAATTTGTAAACTTTGCAAGTGTTGGAGAGTATTTTCTTTTTTTTTGTGTCAAAAAGGGGTTAAGTAGCTTAAAGTGAGTGCAACAGTTTTCAAATGAGAGAATCTGCATTACAGTTGTGGTTGCACTTAGGAAACACCCGATATAGTGAACACCTGAATTTTAGAGTGCACTATTTAGTGAACAATCGAAAACCTTTAAATGGTCAACCAAATTTTGAAAGCATTTTCAAGGAGAAACGAACGAAAAAAAACAAAAAGGAATCAGAAACGAAAGCGGGATTTCCCTTAATTGTACTTTTGCTGTTGATTGCTGCAAAATCAGCTGTTTCTTGACATGATTACTTTTTTTGTTTACCTTTTCATTTTAATACAAATATATTCTAATGATCTCTTAGACAAATGTCAATTTTGAACAAATAAAATGAGTAAAAATGTCAACCTTGATATAGTGAACAGCCTTGATACTGTGAATTTATTAGTTCACTATATCCAGACACGACTGTATTTACTTTCTGCAGTATTAAATTCATTTTTAAAGCTTTAAAGAGATGTGACATCACTCAGCTGCAGATATAACCCTATTTCATTTATGTAAAACCTTCTCTTTTCCAACTATAAGAAAAAGCCAGAAGCTTCCAAAGTATTAAGCTTAAAAAATTCTCACAAAAAATTGTGTAAATAAATTGCCACTTCTCTTCAGCCCGCCCTCGCATAGTCTGCTTTTCTTAAGCTGTAATCGGTTCACTTGATTTTTAATAACTTATCTGTCTCTTTACTTTTTCTTCTTTTCAATTTATTCATACATTTATTCCTAAACACTTATTTTGTTTCTTTTGTGCTCAGGGCTTCGGAGTAAATCAAGCAATGAAAACAACGTTAATAAAAGATTATGCAAAAACATGAAGAACAAAAAAATAGAGGCATGGTTAAAAAAAATAAAAATAAATTAAATGTAAAAAAGTCAAAGCTGAAGCTTAATATGAACGAGGGGGTTAAACAAGAACAAGAACAACATGACCGCAAACAACTAAAAGTAAAGGGTGTTTTTTTTTAAGCATTTGGTTTTTGAAATTATTAAAAAAAATGGCGTACGTAAAGTCGGGCGCGGACGACTTTAGGATATCCTGTACCACTAGCTTGTAATAAAGTCCGATTTCTTCACAAAAAACCAAAAACAGAAGAATTTTTAAGCAAAAAATTTTTTTTGACCGATCGTTCCTATGGGAGCTATATGATATAGTCAACCGATTTCAATAAAATTTGACGCAGTGCTTAAATACCTTGAAAAGATCTGAATGCAAAATTTATTTCAAATATCTTTACAAACAAACAAAACAAATCGAATTTTGTAAAAAAACGTGTTTTTGGACCGATCGGTCCAATGGGAGCTATATGATCTAGTCAAACGATTTGGATTAAATTAAGTACAGTGCTTATGAACTATAAAATACTCACGAATGTCAAATTTGGTCCCAATATCTTAACAAACAAACGAAACACAACAAATTTTGTTAAAAAATCGATTTTTTGGAAGATGAAAGCATTTGGGAGCTATTTGATATAGTCAACCGATTTTGTTCAAATTTGGCACATTGCTTAAGTGGTCTAAAAAATTCCAAACGCCAAATCTGGTTACGATATCTTTATTAAAAAACGAAATATAGCGAATTTTTCTTTAAAAAAGTTATTTTGGCTGATCGGTCCTATGGGAGCTATATGATATAGTTAACCAATTTCGATCAAATTTGGTACAGTGATTGGGAACTATAAAAAACTTTCGAATACCAAATTTGGTTACGATATCTTCATAAACAAACGAATTATTCATCTAAAACTTTTTTTTTTGTCGAGGTCGTCCCATGGGAGCTATATAATTTATCCCCGATATCAAAAAAATAAAATAAACTTGTCTCATATGGAATAATATGGGATCTAATCTGAAAGTTTGGTAACTCTAGCTCTTACCATCTCTGAGATCTAGGCGTTCACACGGACAGACGGAAGGACATGGGTATATCGACTTCTCTATTCACCCTGATCATATATTAAATAACTTTGGGGTGTCTCCGACGTCTCCTTCTATATGTTACATACATTTTCAGCTTGCACAAACTTAATATACCCTTGGTACCATACGGTACAGGGTATAAAAAAACTAAATGGAACGATTATGGCCACCCATTTTTGCAACATTTTACAATACTAATGAGCTTACCCCCTAAAAGGGTGTTTTTAGATAAATATTGAGCCGGCCTGCATAAATTTGATATAAGCTCTAAAAATGATTAAATTTATAGATAACACTAGCTTACAAATTTGAAATTTTTTTGGTATCTTTAATATGTTTTAGTTGTTACAAAATTTTTATATGAAGGTTCTTCGAGATATTTCGAAAAAAACATTTTTCGAAAATAGAAGTAGAAATAAAATACAGAGTAATACTATAATCCAATTGGATTGTTTTTGGGGTACTTTTTTTTTCCTCATAAGGGTTCCTCACTGCGCCCAAAAGATCTTTTGTACCATACCCATAAATTGCGGCAAAAGACTTCCGCTTTCCGCATGAATAGCAGAATGTCTTTTGTTGCTATTGACCTAAGAAGGAAGGAACTACTCCGTTCCTTTCCCATGTGACAGGCTCTGTCCCATACCAGCGCTGGGCAGTCACAGAGAATACGTCTGGTGGTTGCATTGTCCTAGAGACAGAGTCTGCACTCTGAAGAGTCCGATAGGCCAATTTTTTAACAGTGTGGTAGTCAGTTAGGTATGCTACCAGAAATCTTAAGTCCGCTCTGCCAAAACCTTTTATCTTGATCACATCCTGAGGTTTGACAAGCGCTTTTACTTGATGCAGCCCCGGTAAGGAAAACCATTATCTCCTATGTTCTCCTGGAGCTCAGTTGTTTATCATGGTTTTTATTGTGGACCAACCAATACCACAGAACGGCTCTGGAGTATGGACTACATAATCGGGGTGGAGGCATCCTGTCGTGCTAGTTCATCAGCAATCGTGTAACCATCCACTTTTGAGTGTCCTGGTACCCAACATAGCACGACTTTGTTTCGGGAGGACAGGGTTTGGAGGTAACTATGGCATTCTTTAACCATCCTGGAGGAGATGCTCCAAGATGATAATGCCCTAATAGCAGCTGGACTATTTAGGTAAATGCGTATGCTTGCTCCCTAGTTCCCTTGTGAAGGATACTAAGGGTGCAGATCTCTATGGCATGAATCTTCGGTTGAAAGACACTGGGCCAGATGCCCATTGCAGTAGAGTTTCTGCTGTTGGGTCCAACGATTCCAACACCTACACCCTGCTCAGTTTTGGACCCATCCGTGAACCATTGTTGCCACCGGAGGTTGCCACAGAGGCTGCCATCAGCCCAAGTCTCCCGACTTGGTAGAAGAGATCTAAATTTCTTGTTATGAAATAATTTCGTGATCATAAGATCTGATCTAGAGCAGATCGATAGATCAGGAAGGGAATATATAAGTGCGGCATGACCATCGTCACATGCTAAGGGTCCAGATATGATCTGGATACGTAGTAGACTCTGCATGGCTGAGTTTTAGATGAAAATGTGCAATGGTGTGAGCCCAAGGACAGACTCCATGACAGCTGTCGGACAGGTACCCATAGCTCCCGAGAGAGATATGCATACTTATCTTTGAAGCTAGCTGCATTTCTTAATGGCCACATTTTGCTCCGTCTTGGGCCACCAAAGAAGGGCTGCATATGTGACGATAGGCCGTCACACGGTATTTCCATTTTATTATATGAGGGCTGCAGACCCATGTGCTGCCAATGAATTTTCTATAAGCCCACATGGCTCGACTAACTTTGGAGAGCATTAGTTGTAAGTCTGAGTTCCCGTTGAGTCGATTGTCTTGGACTACACCACATTTTTCGAAATAAGAAATAGAAATAATATACAGAGTACAACTATAATTTTATTGCATTGTTTTTGGGGGAATAAGGAATATGTTATAATTCCAGACGTTTGGGACGAAATGGGAGCTTGGGGAACACAAAGTTTCTAAGCGAGTGCCCTTTTAAACTTTCTATGGGATTGCAAGGAGAAGCTTTTTATGTTGTACTTTTAAAAATGATGTACAAATAATACAAAATTTTTAATTAATCTTAACATAATTTTTTAAATGAACAAAATTATTTACTTACCAAAAAAAAGCACCCTTTTAAATGCAATATTCATTATAGTTAGCCAGCAAAAGCTGTTATCCTTGTTAAGCAGCCGCAGCTGATATGCCATCTCTTTTCAATCTTTTTTTTTATTTTGTTATTTTTTTGTTTTTTCTTGTTGATTTTGTTGTTGTTGTGCTCTTTTTTTTGCACCCTTTCTTCGTGCTTCGCTTTGTGACATAATTAAATAGAAAATGCGTTTAATTATGATGGAGGAGCCTGAGGTGGGACAAAAGCCTCAGGGGAAATAAAAGCTGATACATGTGCGCTCAACTACAAACACACAATTACACACACACATGGACACACACACACACACATACATATGCATTGATGCGTCGCATTTTAATGATGCAGCTGTAAGGACCTCTTTTTTTCGTTTCCCTGCTCACTATTCAGTTTTGATACGCTCAACACATTAAAAAGGAACCACTTTGGATCTCCCATTAAGTGGGATAGGATACTATGTACTCCGAAATGGACAGTGTCAGCAATAAAATTCCATTTGGGCGCATCAATTTCGCCCGACATGCATTTAGTGGGAAAAAGTCTTTGACCGAAATGTGATACAAAGTCATTTGATTGCGATGACACTTTCGGAGTAAACTAAAATGGTTTTTAACTTTTCAAGAGTACTTCCATAAAATGAGTGCAATTCCAATTGACAAAATATAGCTAAAATTCTGCAGAAAGTCAATGTCAACAGTTGCCATACATATTTCGGAGTAAAATTTGACACTTTCTCACTAAGCAAACATTTTCAACTAACAGCGGCCAATATTAAATTTTTATATTCTTTACACATTCAAGGAACTGCCGTGACCCCCCCCCCCCCCATGGAGTATACTATAAACTCCGAAATGGTCAGAAGCGGCAATAAAATGCCCTTGGGTGCGTGTATCTCTATTTTATGGAGATAAGTGTTTTAAATTTTAACAACTGACCGACTGAAATGTGTTACAAAGTCTTTTACGGCGCTGACATTGAACAGAAACACAATTTCGGAGTAAAATTTAAGGGCTGCATACAATGTTGCTTTACTTTAAAAGTTATTTAAGCGAAATGCTAAAAACTCATAGAGCATGGCATATGCTCCGAAATGATCGAAATATTAATACAAATATTAAAAAAAAAAAAATCGCATTCTTATTTCGGAGTAATATTTAGAACTTCAGACAATTTTTAATTCGTATAATATACATTTAGAAAGTTTAAAGGGCATTAAGCATGCTATAACTCAGAAATTATTGAAAAAATGTAAACATTAACAAAAAAAACAGAATTTTTTTTCGGAGTAAAATTTAAAATTTTTTCCTAATTTCTAATTCGTATAGTTAACATTTACATATTAAATATGAAAGTATTTCGAGAACCAAAATTTCGGGGTAAAATTATTGTTCTATATGAAATCATAAAGCATTCTATATACTCCGAAATGTTAGAATTTTTTTTGCTAATATTAAAAAAAGAAAAATTGCATTCATTTTTAGGAGTAAAACTTAGACTTTCTTCCAATTTTTAATTCGTATAACACACAATTTAGATATTAAATATGAATGTATTTCGGGAACCAAAATTTCGGAGTAAAATTAAAGTTCTGTATGAATTGTAGCTTCCCTCTAAAAGTTATTTAAATGAAAAGTTTGAAAGTCATAAAGCATTCTATGCACTCCGAAATGGTCAGTTGTAGCAAAAAAAATTCCTAATGTTACTTGAACCTCTATTTTAAGGGACAATGTGTTTTGAAAAATATTGCTTACTGAAAAATATTGCTGACTTTCAAAAAAAAAGTACTGCCTTCCTATTTCGGAGTAAAAGTTACAATTTCTGCGCAGTTCTTTCAATATAAATTTTCAATTAAAGTAAATAACTTATTTATGAATTTTTATACATATTAAACATTTAACCTTCATCGTCATGAATTAACTCCGAACCACTTTGAGTGCCTAACTTTTTTTTATCGTAAGATGTCTTTTCAATTCTTGAATTGGCTCACTTTTTATACTTCTGTCATTTAGTAGAACCACAATTTCGGAGTAAAATAAATGTTCTATATGATCATTGTATGTACTCCGTAGTGTTCCAAAAAATATTGCAAATATTTGAAAAAAAAACAATCGTATTTTTATTTCGGAGTAAAATTTCGAGTCCCAGTCAATTTTAAATTCGTATGATATTCGTTAATTTTTATATTAAATATGAAACCAAATTTCGGAGTAAAATTAATGTTCAATATGAAATGTTGCTTCACTTTAAAAGGCATTTGAGTGAAATTTTTGACAGTCATAAAACATTCTATATACTCCGAAATGTTCAGTAGCAGCAAAAAAGTTTCTTATGTCCTTTGTAGCTCTATTTTAAGGCAGTAACGCTTTTGAATAAGAAAAATATTGCTGACATTTCAATAACAAAATATTGCAGTTCTGTTTCGGAGTAAAATTGTAAGCTTTAAGTTCATACAACATAAATTTTGTCTTAATATGAACTATTATACATTTTAAACGCTAAAGAAACTCCCATTGCATTTTTTATGAGGCTTAATGAATTTACTCCGAAATAACTGATAAGAACATTTTAATTCCGTTAGGTAATCTATTTTATAAATGAATTATTTTGAATATACAAACTATTAAAAAATCTGACCACACACTTTCGGAGTAAAATTAATGATTTAAAAGGATTGATTTTGATGAAACTAAAATGTGATACAATTTCGGAGTAAAAGTTCAGTTTTGATAAAATATCTGCAGTGTCACTTTAACTATAAATAGATTTTCGAAGTTAATCTGATATTGATTCTTTTAAGCTATTTAACTTCTCAGTTTTTTTCGGAGTAAAAATGTTGTAAAAAAATTGATTTTTTTTTACTTCTAACGATATTGATTGATTAGCAAACGGAAAACCAAAATGTAATACAAAGCTTTTTTACAGAAAGTACAAGAAAGCTTTAACAATTTCGGAGTTAAATTTCAGTTTTGATAAAATATCTGCAGTGTCACTTTACTATTTGTAGACTTTCGGAGTTAATTTAATATTGATTGTTTTAAGCTATTTAACTTCTCAATTTAATTTCGGAGTAAAAATGTTGTTAAAAATTTATTTTTTTAACTTCTAACGATATTGATTAATAAGCAAATGGTGAAACTAAAATGTTATACAAAGCTTTTATATAGAAAGTGCAAGGACTTTCGGAGTAAAATTTGGGGTTTTAGAAAATATCTGCACTGTCACTTTTACTAGATGCAGACTTTTGGTGTTAAACTCTTAGTGTGTCTTTTAAGCTATTTAACTTCTCAAAGTTGTTTTTCGGAGTAAAATTAGTGTTGTAAAAATTCTACCACTTTCCGAAAGTCGGAGTCAGATATAAAATTTTTAATTCTCTTAGTTTTCATTACGTCTTAGCAGATTTTGCACATCATAAATTTTATAAACCTTTTACACATTAAAGCAACTTCCATACCATAAAGTCTACTATGGACTCCGAAGCAACTAGTTAACTCTATTTTATGCGAGGAACTGTTTAAAATTTAACAACTTGCATAATTAAACGACTTTTAAGTGTACTGACAATTACTGCAACTTAATTTTCGGACTAAAATTAAATGCTCTTTACAAAATGCGGTCTAACTTTTACAATCATTTATAAATTAAAAACTGGAAAATAGAATTTGCTACAAAGGCTTTTGGCAACTGAGGCGTATACTTAACTTAATTTCGAAGTAAAATATTTGATATGTCGGCCTTGGCCTTTGTTTTCATGGAAAACAAATAATAATTAAGAATATTTAGTACCAAAATGAGCCTCCTGTAATATATGTGTGGGATTTGGAATTTCGTCATGAAAGAATTCGTTTGAATTGAAGCTAAATTGGACCAAAAATCTCTGGCATTAAACACTAAATTGGAAATATTAAAATTTTAGATAGTTTCAAATTGAAATTAAATTGAGATATAATAGCAACAAAAGAAGCTTCAAAATGCAATCAATGTCTTTGATTGAAAGTGTAATTTTTCCTGGAAAAACCTTTTTGTCTGCATGACATCAAAAATAGAATCACTTAAGGCTAGCTTACATTGAATATTAACGAGCTGCAGTTCCAGCACAGATTTCCTAGAAACATCATATATCAAATGGCTTTCATTGTGAATAGCAGGATTTAGGAATGTAATGAATGGAATGCAAGTTTCACAGGAAATTATAATTATTTTGTATAATGTATCCTTTTCATAGAATATACCAAATTCTATTTAAATATTTGTGATAATCTCCGTTTATTATATACGTTTATTATATATATATTAGACTTGATACTATTGATATATTCATGACTGTCGATTGGTTTCCTGCAGTAGCAACATATTTGTTTTCCAGGAGCGGATTCAAGGATAGAGAGATAAGGAAATATCAAAGTGTCTTGATTAGATAGCGCTGCAAACAGAATTTATCTTCTTTTGCCTTGCGGTTTTAGTAATGGGACTTTGAACATTATAAATTATTTATTATTTATGACCGCGTTCGTTTTAAAATCTATAACAATATCTTATTTTTCCCATTTATAGTATATAGTTCGGCACAGACTTCTGTTTCCCTACAATTTTTATACTCTTTAGAAATTTTTTTGCATCCCGAGCTGCCTTTACTGCTTGTTTATTTAAAAAAAAAACTTTTATAATATAAAAAAATATTTGTTTCAAAAAATTAAAATTTAAAAAAAAGTTAAAATAAAAATACAATTAATACGAGGGTGGATTGATAAGTTTCCGGCCTGACCAAGAAAAACAAAATTTTTAAGAATTTTTATTTTTATTTCTCAACATAATCTCCTCCACATTTCTCATAGCGGTGATCTAGTCTAGTAATGCCATCTCTATAGACTGATTCGTCAAGCTCCTCAAAATACCCATTTACATCTTCGATTACTTCTTCATTGTCCGCAAATCTCTTACCGCCAAACCATGTTTTGAGGCTAGGAAACAGATAATAGTCACTCGGAGCTAGGTCTGTAGAGTAGGGAGGGTGCGGCATCAATTCAAACTTCAGATCGTTGATTTTAACCATCGCAACGTTTGACTTGTGCGCTGGTGCGTTATCGTGATGAATTCTTTTCTTCGCCAGATGAGCTCGTTTAGTTTTCACCTCGTGGCTCAAACGTTGCAATAAGTCTGCGTAGTATTGACCAGTGATAGTGTTACCCTTTTCAAGGTAATCAATGTATATAATACCTCTTGCATCCCAAAAAACAGTAGCCATAACCTTGTTCGCTGAAAAAATGGTTTTTGCCTTCTTTGGAGTTGGTTCCCCTGGTCCAATCCACTGTTTAGACTGTTCTTTGGTTTCAGGAGTGTAGTGGTGGACCCAAGTTTCGTCAACGGTTATGAATCGACGCAAAAATTCGCTTGGATTACGCTTATACAACGGCAAATTGGCGGTAGAAATGTTTTTCGAATTTCGAATTTTCAAGAAAAACACAGAGGCGTCTTGTTCAGTGTGCTCTCAAATCTAAACTAACATGGCGATCGGGCTGAAACTAAAGCTACAAGCTATCTAAGGATAGAACCCCACCTCAAGGTAGGCCTAGTGGCGCCATCTCTTGGTCAGGCCGGAAACTTATCAATCTACTCTCGTACAGGATTTTAATTACAAACTTTAATAAAAAAAAAAAATATATATATATATATATCTGAAGAACAAAATTAATTAATTTTGATTTAAATTTGCTTGAAATTCCTACATTTTTTAAATTAATTTTAATCAAAAATTTAAAATTTTGCTTACATTTTTTGGAAATTTCTTTTATATTTTTTTGACCTAACAATCAAATTTATAAAATAAAATTTATATACAAATTTTTATTTTAAATAAAGTTTATTTAAATAAAGCAACAGCTAATCAATAATTAAAAAAAAAACAAATGTCAAATATTAAAAATAAAATGCATCTTTGTTAGCATCACAAATTTAAATAAAAAATTTAAAAAAAAATGTTACCTAAAGATCCAAAATAATTAAAATATTTAATTTAAATTTTTGTGAAATTTATTTTCTGTTTTTTTGACGTAACAATTAAAATTATAAAATAAAATTTACATACAAATTTTTATTTCAAATGAAACTTATTTAAATAAATCAACAGCCAATTAAAAATTAAAAAAAAAATTCAAAAATGTAAAATATTAACAAAAAAAATTAAATCAAAGACTTAAATAACAAATTTTAATTAAAAATTAAAAAAAAAAGTTATAAAAATATTTTACAAATTTTGCTTTAAAATTGTTTGAAATTCCTCCTTTTTTAATTGAATTTAATCAAAAAATTAATTAATTTTAATTTATTTTTTTGACCTAACAATTAAAATTTTAAAATAAAATGTAAATATTAATTTTTATTTTAAATGAAGCTTTTTTAAAAAAAAAGCAACAGCTTTGGACTGCAGCTACGTTAAAAAAATATTTTTAATTCCAACTTTATTTTCAACTAATAAATTAAAAATAATGACATTATTTTATAGCCAATTTACTAAATAATAAAAAAAAGTTTTTAAAATTAGTTTTATAGTAATTTAATTTGATTAGTTCAGAAAAAAAGTTATTTTCTGAGTTTGAAATATAAATTGATGCTTAATAAATATTTTATAGTTTTTATTTTTATATTAACAAAAATTCAAAAATTAAAAAAAAATGTTATCAAAGATTTTAATCAAAAATTTAAAAAAAAATTAGGGTTAAAAATAAATTTAAAATTTAGCTTTTTGGTTGAAATTCATCCTTTTTTAAATTGAATTTTATCAAAACTTTAAAAATTCAAAAATTAAAACAAAAAATAATTCTTTAATTTTTTGGAATTTCTTTTCTTTATTTTTTGACCTAAAAATTAAAATTTGAATAAAAATTTTCATTTTAAATGAAAATTATTTAAATAAAGCTATCGCTATAGTATAAAAGCTTCGTTAAAAAATATTTTAATATCCAACTTAATTTTCAATTTCTAGTTAAAAATAAAGACATAATTTTATTTAAAACTAGCCGGCCTCCGTCACGCTCGCTTCGCTCGCTCGTCTAGATCTTTATTTTCTTCCAATGATTTTTTTTTTGTGGCGAATTCACGAAATTGCATTATGTGCAAATATTGATCTGATCATATGTTTTTTATTCAGAAATCGAAACATGAATTGTAAACAAAAATCGCAGAATTCCTTTCTTCTAAAGAAAACTTTCCTGGAAAGAAAATTGTAAATTATCCTACCGAGTTTTTAAATTCACTTGATTTGCCAGGAATGTTGGCAGTGGCAACCCTTATCTCTTAGGGGTATGAAAAATAGATGTTGGCCGATTCTCAGACCTGCCCAATAAGCACACAAAATTTCATGAGAATCGGTCTAGCCGCTTCGGAGGAGTATGTTCACACAAAAACCAATATTCACAAAAATGCGTATATCTCACGAACCAATTCACACAAACACATCCCAATAGGCTTAAAACCTCCGCATTGACCTCTAACACAAGCAAAAATCTGATTTGAAATTCATCGACTCGTTCATGAGAACACCCATAGCACGTAAAACATAAGTTTCTCTTTAGATATAAAATTCTAGTTACACAATGTTAGTTACCATACACCTCCGAAACGGCTGGACTGATTCTTGTGAAATTTTGTGTGCCTCAATAATATAAAATTTATAACGTTTATAATTTTTGTGTTTCCTTTCGACAAAAACAATTAACTAAACAATATTAGTTAATCTGACAATGTAAACAATGCCAACCTAAATTAAAAAAAAAATTTGTATTGGAAAATCAAATTGTCCTTTTTAGTATTTTCGTCGCAATTTTGTTATATTTTCTCAACCTTAAATAATCCTTGGACTTCCATGAACATTTCAAGACCAAAATTAGCCAAATCGGTTCAGCCGTTCGTGAATTTTGACTGTCAAATAATTAACAAATAATTTGCAATAAAATAATAATTGCGACTATAAATTGAGATGTAATCTACCCTATCTTTTAAGTTGGATCAAACTGCACACGGTGTGCAAAAATTGATTCAAATCGGTTCAGTAGTTTATGAGTTCATCGCGAACAAACAACGTGACACGTAATTTATATATATTAAGATTTATTAAACAACAAAATAAGTTAAAGAAACTGTTTCTTAGTAAATCAATATAATTCGTTTAAAAAAGAGTTCTATCCGATTTTTTTAATTAAAATTGATTCCACATTTTAAAATTAAAATTGATGTTTAAGAACTATTTAAACCTAACCTAACCTAACCTGAATGAAAAAAGACTTCAAATTATTTATGATGTATAATTTGAAAATTCTACCATTTTTTAGGTGTTCTTAGAAAAATCCAAAGAGCTTTGGGTACGAAACCCCAAACTCTAAGTATTCTTAAATTTTCTTATAAATGGGCTTAATGCTTTTTAAAAAGCACTCAAGAATAGGGTCAAAATTTGACTGTTCCGAAATATTTTCAGCTTATGCCTCTGGCTCAGAGCTTATCCCTCGTAAAATTCCTATAGAACTTTTGCCTAAGCACGACTTTTCGCCCATATTACGTCGAGCAGCTACTTTCCCGACGAATAGATATAATTCCCAAAATTCTATTCCCGCTGAAAGAGCATTCAAACTTCGTTATGCCAACAAAAGTTTCTATACTGTCCCGTTTGGCTTTCTCCTTCGAACCGTTTGACACTTTCACTAAGAATTTTTATCTGGATAAATAAATTCGCATACACACACACACTCATACACTCTCATTTGATTAACCCAAGTTGTCAGTGTGTGTGTGTGTGTGAGTGAGTGTGTTCCCTTAACAATTTTAATTACATTCGAGAACACTCATACTCTTATGCACTTACACACACAGACGCACACACACACTCACACAGACGCAGACGCACGCAAACAGACGCACACGCACAAAATGGCGGTTGTCAACATTGTTGCCACGCACTTACACACAGACATGTATGAATTACTAACTGTAAATGTGCGCCCACAATATGCAAATGCGCTGCCCCTGCCCCCTACCCCCCTGCCAACGCTCCCACGCATAAACGTCGTCCTTTGTCCCCAGCCATGACGCATACAGCCTCAGACGCACACACACACACACACATTTAAAGGCCACTGTGTGCGCTCTAGTGTACAACATGACGTATGCGTAACTTTTTAATTTATATTTAAATGTTGCCCCCGGCTGCAAAACGCCCAAACGCACACAGATTCAAATTCAGCATTCAGGATTCGCATTCCGATAAGGGATACCCCGCTCTATCGGCCACACCCCCCCGCCCCACGCTGCGCTGCTGTTGCCAGCAAACGCTCTCTGCTAATAGCAAACAATTTCCATTTCACAATGACATGGCGTGTCAGTCGTCAGAGGCGTACGGTGGACACGCCTCAGCGTGCCGCCCCCTGTGTGCCACCGCCATCGCTGCTGCTGCTGCCTTTGGCCAGCTTCATTCTTTCAACGTCGATGTCCTGCCGTCCTGCCAGTGGCACACACAAATGTCATTAGGCTGTCGCCTTCAACTCCCTAGATGCCACCTATATAGAGCAGCAGCCCGCCCTCTCGTCCGCTGTCAACAGCCATTGTCCTTGCGGCCTGTGCTGGATTTGCTGGCTTTCTTTCCTGGTGCGTCGCTCCGGACTGGGAACTGCGGCCTGCGCGCTCGTGCGGCTTTTGTCTTGCAAGTGCAAATTTTTGATATTATTGCCGCTTTGGCGGTCGCTACTTACTGGTCGGCGGCAGTTCGCCAAATCATTTCATATCCTTCAAGCCACAAATGAGATTAGAACATGGCCGTAGCTGTTGAGTGGCTAGCAGAGTGCCAGCAAGTGGCAAAGGATCAAAGGACCAGCGGCAACAGACGACAGACGAACGACAAAATGCGGGCAACAGTCTGATTAGCCCAATGACAGCCATGAAAATAACTTTGTTTGGAACTTGGCATAAAAAAAAGGCAAATTTTTCTCTCTATGAGTTTTATAATGCCTGCATGGACATAAGTATATATGCATGTCGGTATATAGTATAATACATATATGCAAAAGTTTCTAGCTTATATAAAAAATAAAAGTTAAAGTTGAAATAAAATTCCAACTCTAACTCTTTATTGGCTACCAAGCAACTCAAGCGTGTAACTAGTGTGTTGGAAATGTCCTTTTATTTTAAATTTTCTAATTAGTAGAGTTTTAGTTGACGTGGAGTCAGTCAGCATCAGGATGTTATTTGTCTCGTATGGGTACGCTATGGGGTGGGCCAACTATGGGTTGGCTTGTTAATTACATTGTTTTCGCTTATTTTCCCACCGAATTGGGCGAATGTATGCACCAAATGCAAGTTTGAATGCAAAATAGGAACATCGTAATTTGCGATTACTTTTTTTTTTTTAGACGAAATCTCATTTGGTTATTCTGCCATACATTGAACGAATGAATAAGCGATGTTAATGATGGTCCGTGGGCTGCAATTGTTGCGCCATTTGAATCATGTTAGCGTGTAAATGCAAATCTGCATGCAAAATTCGATGCAAAATGGTCCTAGTCGATGTTCCCGGAGGTGTTGTTTTTGCACAGAGCGAGCTTTTTTATAGTAAGCCTATACCACTCCACGATTCCTGACTAAATTGAGTAGTTCTGAACTTGACATGTGGCGAAGAGCATATATTTAGTGCATTTAAGCGCATTAAGAGTGTTTAGCAACCAAAACAGATATCGGGCCACCCTATATCAAACTGTTATGGTATACAAATAGTCGCTTTTATTTTACTGGAAACAAAGCCCGTCGAGAGTGGTGTGGGGAAGAGAACATATATATTGAACAGGCATGCTCCACATTACCAGTGCTTAACAATCAAATCATCATATGGCCCACCCTATATCTAAATGTTATGGTAAGCAAAAGAATAAAAAAAGAAAGAAAATAAAAGCAAAGAAAAAGCGACTTCTTTACTGAAAACAAACCAGTCTGGCCTTTCGAGAGGGGGGTGGGAAAGAGACCCCCGATCCCAGAGTTGTCAAATGATTCAAGCTAATGGCATAATAAAGGGGCAGATACATTTTCACCCCGTGCTCGAATTTTCTCCCTACGGCCTTGAAACCAGATAACAATGGCCTTCATTAGGCGGTTTATATTCTTATATTACACTTTAATTAAATTTTATCATAATCATTTTAATTACATAGGGAATTAAAAAAAAAAACAATTTGTTTATTAAAAAATGTATATTGATTATAAATAATTGCTAATGAATAATTTTTAATAGACTGTTGTTCTGCTCGGTTTGCTGCAGTAAGAGAACTTTTCTTTTTCCTAATAGCTGACTACTCTTTTTTGCCGCTGTACGCAACTAGTTACTTTTGGAGTACTTGAGTTCTGCAAGCAAAATTCACTTCTTGTTTCCAACTCTCTTTTTTTTGCTATTGTTAAAACGCACATTTAAAAACAAAATTATTTTTATACCCTGTACCATATGGTACAAAGGGTATATTTAGTTTGTGCAAGCCGAAAATGTATGTAACATATAGAAGGAGTCGTGGGAGAAATATCCTGTTTTAGCAGGTAAATATTTCGGATATAGGAGCGAGTGTAATATTTTCCTGTGACTAGATACATCACACGTATCAGACTTTATTATAAAGGGTTTTCGGCAACCTATTCGTCACGAAGATATTTTAAAATTATACCTTATGTCTTGTAATTCATTTAAATAGTATGAGAATCATGCAAAGTATACATTTTCCTTCAAACTCTGTGTTATGTGATTGCTTTTTTATAAATACTTTAAGCATTTCTTGAATTTAGTACATGCGCCTTGATTACCATTGATATAATCTGATTTCCGGCCTATGGGACCTTATATTAAGAATCGGTCCACCTCACCTTTTTACACTACAAGTAGTTTGGTAACAATAAGAACTTATTCCGACATAGTATTTTTGAAAGTTTCCATGAAATAAGTATCCAACTGCCGTATAGCCCATTTAAATCATCCTCCAATTTTAGGAAAAGCACCCCTGCCTTTATTTATTAAGTAGATTTCTTCGTATTTTTAAAAGTTGGTGATGTTTATTACTACTTTTAACCCAGATATTAGGTTGATTTTAATCCTTTCCCTCTCTTCGTGCTATTTTTCGATATTCGCCAGCATTTTTGACAATTATGATATCCATATCGAAAAATAATTGTCCTTTTTTAATTTTAAATGATTGCTTTTGTATTTGTTAAAAACTTCTGAAACTTTTCTAGCAACATTATAGAATTACTGGAACTAGTAGAGCAAAAAACTCTTCATGCACATATACCTATTTGATATGAAAAGTAAACATTTAATGCTGGACATGACCTAAGGATACCTCAAGAAAAAACAAGGAAGATTGTTTTATGAAAAATGGACACAAACATTATCTCCAAAAATATGCTTACAGAAAATTAACATTCCGCTGCTCCTAAGTGAGATATATAAAAAAAATGTATGCACATAAAATAATTTCCCTGAGGTAGCTCCCGTAGAACCGATCGATCGGTCTAGAAAGAATTAGTTAGGGCATAACTCAGTTGATTCCAAAGCTATCGCAAACAAATTTGACACCTAAAAGTCTTTCAGAGTTTCCCATCACTCAACCAAATTGGATCAAAATCGCTTGACTATATAATACAGACCCATCGAAGCAATTGGTCAAAACAAAGTATTCAACTTTTCTTGTTTGCTAATAAAAATATCGTAACTAAATTAGGCAAAATAAAAATCTCTTGCAGCTCTTCTGCAACATATCGGATTTAATTGCAATGTATTGATACAAAACCGACCGATCGATCAAAAAAATCGTTTAGGGCATAACTCAGTTGCTTCTAAAGCTATCGCAAACAAATTTGATACCTATAGTAAGAGTCTTTTATAGTTTCCCATTACTGCACCAAATTGGATCAAAATCGCTTGACTATATCACCATATAGCCCCACTGGAGCAATTGGTCAAAAATTACTATTCGACTTTTTTAGTTTGCTTATAAAAACATTGTAACCAAGTTAGGCAAAGATATATTGTCTCTTTTTTTATCCGATTTTATTGCAATGTGTTGCTATAGGGTATCCCAAAGTCGTTGGGGTCCATTTTTATATATATTTTTTTATAACAAATTGTTTTTAATTATTCTCGGTTTGCTACAATAAGAGCGCACTTTTTTCCCTAACCATTGACTAACCCTTTTTAGACCTGTTCGCAACTAGTTATTTCGTGCCTTTAAGCCATATTCACTTGATTGAATCAAATTTATACCTCTCTTAATCAATGTAGCTGCTTGTTTTTAGTTCTATTACATCAATAAATTATGTTCAAATTTGAACATTTACTTAGTGCCAAGTAAACACGTGTTCTGATATTTGATTGCTCAAAAGCATAAAGTTCATTGGAAACTCAATAATATAATGAAAGTAAGTCCCAATCCATGTTGAACATAATCAATGTGCTTAATCATTGAGACTGGACGGACGAAAGAAGTTCAAAGTCTTTGCTTGAAATCTAAATGCAGTCCAATGCACACACACTCACGCAAGCACTTACACTCACTCACTCACACTACACTTAATCACACTCACAAACACACATACGAGCACACACACTCACTCATGTCCACAAACACTTATGTAGAGTAAGGGAAATGGAGATTGTTGAATAAGTGCGATAAACAATTTAAGCGATGTCAAACACATACTCATATACTTACATATACATATGTTCAAGCAGGCAACAGTTATGCCATTTCGGTTTGCGAGGGTGGGCTTAAAAGTTGCAAAGTAGAGAGATATGGAATTGAATGGATATAGCAATATTATAGCTAGTATACCATACCCCGCAGACGTTGTTCTGACCAAACTTTTTGAATACTCTTAAAGTGAATTAAAATCGCAAAATTCTCTAGTTAGCTTTTCTGGAAAAATATAAGATTATTAGATTAGTTCACAGCTCGACTCAAACTTGCACCATTATTTGTCGAATGTCACGCTTCACGGGTCTGTCTTAACCAAATTCATTCATTGCGATCTTCACGTTCCTGGGCAGAACGATTAGATTGATAATTTATTTGATTCGTTGCATTTCTTCCAATTGAAATACATCATGCATTGATCGATTAGGAGACGACTTTCCCAATTGTTCTAATGCTTTATTAGCCATCGCCAAGAATAGATCTTCAATATGAATTTAAGCTTCATTGTAAACTTCCGACGAAAATTCCATCACTGGATTACGTTTTGCTTAACGTGCACGAAACAAAATATCTTCTGATAAATAATCTTGATATTTTATACACAATTCAGTGGGATTTGATGGAAAACATGTTACCAAAATAATCGCAAATAGAACACGTTTTTGATATGGATGAGCAGTAATAGCAGCATCTGCTAAAGTTTGATCCCAGTGCACATCATTTTCTAACAAATTCTATTTTTGGCATATCTCTCAATACGTTGCACACAATACGCCATTCACTGTTTTTAGTGATTGAAACGATGTTGGATCTCGAACATTACCAGTTTTTGTATATATGGCAATATACACACAAAAGCCGATATCCACAAAAATGCGTATATCTCACGAATCAATTCACACAAACACATCGAAATAGGCCTAAAACCTCCATATTGATAACTTCTAACACACGCAAAAATCAGATTTGAAATTCATCGACTCGTTCATGAGAACACCCGTAACACGTAAAACATAAGTTTCTTCTTATATATAAAATTCTCGTGTCACAATGTTAGTTACCATACTCCTCCGAACCGGTTGGACCGATTCTCATGAAATTTTGTGTGCCTCAATAAAATACAATTTATAAAGTTTATAATTTTTATGTGTTTCATTTCGACAAAAACAATTAACTAAAAAATATTAGTTAATCTGACAATGTACACAATGTCAACCTAAATCCAAAAAAAAAAAAAATGTTTGGGGTGGCAACCCTTATCGCTTAGGGGTATGAAAAATATATGTTTTGCTTATTCTCAGACCTACCCAATAGGCACACAAAATTTCATGAGAATCGGTCCAGCCGTTTCGGAGAAGTATGGGCACTAACATTGTGACACGGGAATTTTATATATAATATTAGAAATGGATATAACATAATATAATCATTTATTTATGTATGTACTATTTTTTGCTAACATTTTGTATCTGTTTTGCCATGAATAAAATGTTCTACTTAAATAATAGGTAAAGCTTGAATTATTTATTTGTTTCCTTTAAAAAAGTATTAGCAGAACTTTTGGATTAAAAAAAATTATTAATTTTTGGAATATATAAAATCGAATTTAAAATAATAAATTAACATGAAAACTTTAATATTCAATATAAACGATAAAAAAATGGTATGTATATTTTGTCGACCAATGCATAAATCTGAAAAAAAGGATTTTTTGAACTTTTTCTATTGAAAAGGGTCTTCAAGCAGCTGACACTAACAGGCGAACAGAAATGCATAAAATGCCGAAAGCTTCTTTGAATTAGCAACTAAAAGTATGCTACATTAATTTTACATCTTAAAATTAAAAAAAAGTGCTGCATACTTTTAGTGACTGAGTGGGAAAATCAAATTGTCGTTTTTAGTATTTTCCTCGCAATTTTGTTATATTTTCTTATCGTTTAAACCTTTCCTGAACTTCCACGAACATTTCAAGACCAAAATTAGCCAAATCGGTTCAGCCGTTCTTGAGTTTTAGCGATACTAACGAACGGAAGCTCATTTTTATTTATATAGATAGAAGATAGATAGATAAGCTGCTTTTTAATAAGAACATATTAAAAAAAGAGCACTTAGGAGTACAGAATTCACAGTAATAGTAAAAGAAAAAAGAAAACAGTCGAGGCGGTGCACGACACTCAGTTTTTTTGTCATTGCTGCTTATAATTCACAATGTGTTTAAGCAATCCCAGCCTTATTTTATTTGAATATTATTATAAATGTAGAATTAAATCTAATAGTGGTGTTTGTTATTTTCATCATGAGTTTCGGGGTTTTCTGAAATTGTGCCAATTGTTTGCACCTGCATTTTAAAAACGACAAAATAGTATTTTTTATTGAGCGTCTTTAAAAGTATACAAAAAGCTTATGCACATTTAATTTTTTAAAATTCGCTTTCGCTTCAATGTTTTTTTTTGTTTTCAAAATAAGTAGTTTTTTATTTATAATCTTTAATTTAGTGATGATTGAAAAAAGCTGATATGCAAAAACCTTGGTTATTAAATGATTCTTCAAGTATAATATTTAAATAATCATAAAAAGTTAAAAAGATTTTGTTTTTCGAACATTTTCTTATTGCTACTTAAAATATAGCAATTTTTTCTTGGTCAATAGAGTAGACGCACCAAGAATCATTCATTTTTTGGAAGAGAAAACCTTATTTCTAACTTCACATTATAGTTGGAGTAATTATTTGACTTATAAGAAATAAAGAAAAAATAATTTCAGTATTCAGTACAGCCTGCTTTATCACTTATAACTTCATATATGCGGTCCTTTATAAATTGATACAGGGAGTCTATGTAGGTCGGGGAAATCTTGTTCCAAGCACGCTTAATAGCTGCAGTTAATGTTTCCTTATCTTCGTATTGCTTTCCCCCTTCGTATACCTTTCATGTGAGCCAGCCCCAAACATTTTCAATTACGTAAAGATCTGGAGAATAAGGTGGCCAAGTCATGATATTTACGTTTTGAATCGAAAAAAACGGCATTACTACACGAGCGTTATGAATCGTGATAATAATTTTTAAAACCATCATTGCCATCTAAATTAAAACGTTTTTATACCCTGTACCGTATGGTACAAAGGGTATATTAAGTTTGTGCAACCCGAAAATGTATGTAACATATAGAAGGAGTCGTCGGAGACACCCCAAAGTTACCTAAAATATGATCAGGGTGAATAGATAAGTCGATATACCCATGCCCGTCAGTCCGTCCGTCTGTCCGTTTGAACGGCTAGATTTCAGAGATGGTAAGAGCTACAGTAGCCAAACTTTCACATTACATCCCATATTATTCCATAGGAGGCAAGTTTATTTTATTTTTTTGATATCGGGGATAAATTATATAGCTCCCATGGGGGTGTTTGAGACGACCTCGACAAAAAAAAAGCGTTTTAGATGAATAATTCGTTTGTTTATAAAGATATCGTAACCAAATTTGGTATTCGAAAGTTTTTTATAGTTTCCAATCACTGTATCAAATTTGATCGAAATCGGTTGACTATATCATATAGCTCCCATAGGACCGATCGGCCAAAATAACTTTTTGAAAGAAAAAATTCGCTATATTTCGTTTTTTAATAAAGATATCGTAACCAGATTTGGCGTTTGGAAATTTTTTAGACGACTTAAGCAATGTGCCAAATTTGAACCAAATCAGTTGACTATATCATATAGCTCCCATAGGTCCGATCTTCCAAAAAATCGATTTTTTAACAAAATTTGTTGTGTTTCGTTTGTTTGTTAAGATATTGGGACCAAATTTGACATTCGTGAGTATTTTATAGTTCCTAAGCACTGTACTAAATTTAATCCAAATCGTTTGACTAGATCATATAGCTCCCATATGACCAATCGGTCCAAAACCACGTTTTTTATACAAAATTCGATGTGTTTTGTTTGTTTGTAAAGATATTTGAAATAAATTTGGCATTCAGATCTTTTTTAAGGTATTTAAGCACTTAAGCAATCGGTTGACTATATCATATAGCTCCCATAGGAATGATCGGTCAAAAAAAAAATTTTTGTTTAAAAATTCTTCTGTTTTTGGTTTTTTGTGAAGAAATCGGACTTTATTACAAGCTAGTGGTACAGGGTATCCCAAAGTCATCCGCGTCCGACTTTACGTACGCCATTTTTTATCAGTAAAGACAACCACGTTGAAAGCTGTTTTTCTTTGCGTTACCATTCAGAGGTGTTTTTTTTCTTGATTTTTAGACGCATTTCTTATTGTATGCAGAACAGTTGAAAGTCTTGATTTTACTCCGGCTATTTCCTTAATCTGAGCTGCTGACTTAGTCGAATTGGTAGCAACTCTTATAATTTTGCGCTCTGTTTGCTTAGTAAGTGCTTTTTTTCCCCTTTGAATTGTGTTCCATATGCCTCTAGATCCTTTAAATATCTATCAACAGTTCTGGAACTGCGCTTTATCTCTTTGACAAGGTTTCGATTGGAGTCCTTGCGAGTAAAAGAAGTCTATTTTTTGACGTTCCAATAAGCTCATAACAGTAGCTTTTCCCATTTTTGGTAGGTGCGTCTAACCTTAGATCAGCAGTATAGCAAGTGTTGCAAACAAAAGCTTGTGAACAACCCAAATTGTTGCAAACTCTATGCATCAACTGCAAAGTATTCATTGAGTCTTTGCTTGAAAAAAATTAAACTAATGCATTAACAAGTTATGCCTTGTCAAAGAAAAGTTTACCTGAATGTGCTGCTATCGACAGCTCGATAAATAATCGAAATTTTGCCTGTATTCGTGCGAAAAAAGACGAAAAAAATAAGCCGAAAACGTTGCTCAATACAAAACGGTTGCCATTTTCGTGAATCTCGACCCAACATTTCCCCAAAATATTCAAAGTTTTTCACTCGATGATTCTTAAATTTGTTAACTAGTGTAATTTATCAGCCCTCGCAACCATAGATGAAGATGCAAATGTGTGTGGGTGCCCGTAAGCGTGTGTGTGTGTTTTGTGGCTGCAGCTGAAACTTCATGCAAATATAAATAAAAGCATCCGTGAGATACTCACACACACATAAACACACATAAACTGACATACAGACGGACGCACACAAAGTAACAACAACGCCTTATGCTTGATGCAACCAAACGAGGCAGGATACTGCACTTGCTTGACATGACGTACACACACACCCACCAAACACACACACACCCACCACACACCCACACACCAACACAACCACATTATTGTTGCATGCTCTGTTCAGGATGAGTTTGCATATTTTATGGTTCCTCAAGTGCTGGTTGGCAACGCCCAAAATGCCGCACTTGCTTTACAAAGCGCCCAAACAAAGTGCAGCCCAAAGATGCAAGTGACAAGGGTGGCAACACTGGCAGGCCTTGGCCGCACTTTTTGCTTCCATTTTTTTTACCATGCGAAATGCTTAAATTGGCTTAAGCTTCACACTCAACAAAAAGTTGAGAGACTTCAGAGTTAAGAGTTGAAAGACTTGAGACTTGAGGAATGAGGTTACGGTTGCGGTTTGTACAGGGCCGGACTTGGCTACAAAAGGTGCGCCCACTTTGGGGCTACACTCGTAGAAATTAACAATAGTTTGTGTTGTTGCTAAGATACCATAATAGCTTGAAATGGCATTGGCAGTATTATGCAAATAATTTGCTTGAGAGCTTGTTTTGTTTTAAGTTTTAATGATTATTGGCATATCCTTGGAAATATGTTGCAAAATTGGGTCACATTGCAACCGATTGGCTTGCACATAATCTTATATACATATTTAATGCGTAAATAAACATAAAAACAAAGTTTGTTGAGCAACATGACATAAAAGTACAACCAAAAGCTATATTTGCACGAAAAATTCTTTTTAAAAATTTATAAGCCTGTGGCCTGCTGTCAGAACTTTTTTTTTAGTGACAGTAGGACAAATTGCTGCACTTTTGTCAGTGTTAGTTAACGCCCCAAGGCTCATGTTGCAACTTAAAAATCAATTAAATTAAAAATATGCAATATCAAAGTTTAAATGTTGCAATTAAAAATAAATATCACTGTGACTGTGACACAATTAAAAACATAAGGATAATTGGTGCACTTTTGTCAGTGTTAGTTAATGCCCCAAGGCTCATGTTGCAACTTACAAAGAAATTAAATTAAAAAATTGCAAATAAAATTAAACTTTTGAAATATTGCATTTAATAATAAATATCACTGTGACTGGGACACAATGAAAAACAAAAGGATAATTGGTGCACTTTTGTCAGTGTTAGTTAATGTCCTGAAGGGTAATAATGCCGCTTAAAAAAGAATTAAATTAAAAATATACAATATCAAAGTATAAATATTGCATTTAAAAATAAATATTTATCACTGTGACTGTGACACAATGAAAAACAGAGCCAGATATTGTTTGGCAATTTTGGTGAAAAAATGTAGATACCTTCTTCTTCTTCTTCTTATGTGGCCATAACAACCCGATTACCGGGTTACGGCCTGCCTTAAAACGTCTCTCCAGGTGCCACTGCATTGCGCGCGCTTCTCCAGTTGGTCACACCGAGCGAAGACAGGGCCCCTTCCACTTGGTCTTTCCAACGCAGACACGGTCGTCCTCTCCGCCGACGGCCGCTGACTACCGCATCGAACACACGTTTAGCTGGAGCATCCTCGTCCATCCGAACGACATGTCCGAGCCAGCGAAGCCGCTGGATGTTGATACGCTGAGCAACGTCCATGTCGTTGAAGAGCTCATACAGCTCCTGGTTGGTGCGGATGCGGTAGTCATCGCCAACTCGAATAGGACCAAAGATCTTGCGCAGTACTTTCCACTCGAAAACTCTCAAGGCAGCTGCATCAGTTAGCGACACGGTCCAGGTTTCCGCGCCGTAAAGAAGCACTGGAAGGATGAGTGCCTTGTAGAGTGATAGTTTTGTCGCGCGAGAGAGGTCTCTACTACTCAATTGCCTATTGAGACCGAAATAGCACCTGTTGGCAAGAGTTATTCTGCGCTTGATCTCCAGGCTGACATCGTTGTCGGTGGTAACGGCGGTGCCAAGGTAGATAAATTCCTTGACAACATCGAAAGTATAGCTGTCGGCCGTAATCTGGGACCCAAGCCGCCGCACGTCCCTACTTGTCGACAGCATATACTTCGTTTTGCCCTCATTTACCGCCAGACCCATTTTCGCAGACTCCCGTTCGATAGCAATGAAGGCCGCGGTGACATCTCGCTTGGTACGCCCAATGATGTCGATGTCGTCGGCATACGCAAGGAGCTGGACACTCTTGTAGAAGATAGTGCCAGTGCGATGTACGCCGGCCTTCCGCAGAACGCTCTCAATGACGAAGTTGAAGTTGTAGCTACCTAGAAAAAGAAAATGGAATATAAATTTTTAACATTTTTTAATTTTAAATTAGGTTAGGTTGTATAGGCAGCTCAGATGGTGACTGAGATCACCCAGAGACCATGGGGTCTATTATGTAGTTAAGGGGTTGAAAGGAATTGAAGAAAAGGAGGGATTGTGAAGGAGTATCAAAAACTGTATGACATCCTTAGTCGCCTTAGTCACTCATGTTGCAGAACTATTTTGAGGATTCGACGTAAGCAGCCAGATCCGCTATGGGCATAAAGAATAGACTACCCAGATCCTCAAAGAATGGTTTACCCAGAAACTGGGTTCGTTTACTAAAAACCGCCGAGTAGTCGCATAGGTGTTGGATGCTTTCTGTCTCATCCTCATCTCCGCAGCTGCGACAGAAATCGTGATGGGGAGCATGCAACCTCGCAGCCATATTGCCTATGGTGCAGTGCCCCGTTACAATACCTAACACCATCCTAGTTCTGTTTTTATGAAAGCGCAGGATTTCTATTGTACGCTTTGAATCATATCTCGGCCAGAGTGGTCGGAATATGCGACAATGGAACATCATGTCCCATTCTCTTTCCACCAGACCTCTAGCCGTCTCCCTGATTTGCGTTACGACGTCGCCCATGCCTTTCAAATCCGAATCCGCTACTGTAATTAGAGTTGGATTGATGATTAGGTTAATTGCAAGAGCTGCTTTATGTATTTTCCAAGGCTTGTGGTTGTATGTGTGCGTGTTTTTGTGTGTGTGTGTGTGTGTGCATGTTCGAGAAAAAAAGTTGCTGTCAAAACTTCCGAGCGGACGCAGTACATTAATGGAGTAGTGAGTTCGAGTTACAGCAAAAAGGTACAAGGATAGAGAAAAATCCCACTTCAAATCCACTCCAAGTTAATCTCTTGTAAGTTCGTTGCTAGTTTGATTGGTTGGAAAGGAAATTCGAACTTTATGTATAAAAGATTTGACAGGTTGAGTTGTGGTTAATCGTAAAAAATCGTTGAGCTTAAAATTCGCTAAACTTTAATGAAGCGGCAGAAGTTTTTGTTAATTCTTGGATTATATGGCTCAGCGTTGTTTGGAACTAATTAGTAAAAATCTAGGAGCAGGTTTTAAGGTAGATAGTCTGTAAATAAATATGCACAGTCGTGTTTCGAATTTAGCAATTTTTGTTATCGAAAACTTTTCATATTTTCTCTGCTCTTTTCGAGAATTTCTTATACTTCCCTTGCTTTAAACAGCTGAGCGAGATTCTTATTTATCAGTGAAAGTATAGCAAAATTCCTTGTGATATGATATTTGTTTTTTTTTTTTTAAGTTCAGGACTCCATGAAGGGCTATGTAGTCTATGTGTGACTCCCTCCAGGGGTCAATCGATGTAACCTAACCTAACTTAAGTTCAGAACAAAAATAATTTAAAATATTTTGCAATAAATATTTTATTTAAAATTGCCATCTATAAACGGGCCTCGCTGGAGTTATAGGATATCTATCCTATAGTTCCTAAAGAAGTTATAGGAATTAAAGACGATCTAAGAACATCAACAATTATTTTACTAGAATATCCAATTTAACTTTAAGAAGCATTAAGTTTTGCAAACAATTAAGGAAGCTTTTTCTGAAAGTTTAGTATCTTTTATGGTAAAAGACGTTTTCAGCTAGTTTTAACCAATTTGGGCAATATTTTTATAAGGATATATCAAGCTTTGTTTTTGCCTAGTTACAAGAGTGTGCACTATTTTTATTATATTTTCTATTTGTATTAATTTTTTAAATTAGTGTTTTTGATATCTTTCTCTTCGTTTTTATATATTTAGAGGTTTCTTAACATTTTTTTCATTTCGCAAGCTTAGTATTTTTGTTATTTTTCCACTGTAAGTGGTATTTTTTTATGCAGCTTTTACAGTCGTTTCTGGTAGTGATAGCAGTTAAATTTCTCAAACATTTTGTAACTAAAAGTTTTTTCCTTTTATTATGTGGCAAAATTCAGTATTTTTGGTATTTTTTTTAAAACAACAATGGCCTTTGAGTCCATATAATCGGCCGAGCTCCGGGGGAAAAAACGAAACGAACTATTTTATTCGGATTCGCTTTTGCGTTTTTTCCAATTTTTCTCGTTTTGCTAGTTTAGTATTTTTTTTATTTTTTCATGTAGTTGATATTTTTTTAATGTAGTTTTTATAATTGTTTCTGGTAATGATAGCAGTTAAATTTCACAAACAGTTTCAAATTAAAATTTCGTTTGGCATTTAAACTGGTTTTCTTTTGTAATTTTGCAAAGTACAGTATTTTTGGTATTTTTTTCAACAATATTTATTCTTTGACTTATATAATCGGCCATGCTCCGGAAATGAAAAAAAAAACAAAAACGAATGCTTTTATACGCTTTCTTTTTTGCGTTTTTTTTTTAAATTTTTTATCATTTCGCAAGTTTAGTATTTTTGTTATTTTTACACTGTAGTTGGTATTTTTTATGCAGCTTTTATAATAGTTTCTGGAAGTGATAGCAGTTAAATTTCTCAAACAAATTGTAATAAAAAATTTGTTTCTGTCATGTAAAATTTTTTTCTTTTGTAATTTTGCAAAATATTTTTGGTATTTTTTAAAGCAATAATTTGCCTTTGAATCAATATAATCGGCCGTGCTCCGAAAACGAAAAAAAAATAGTTCTTTCTGTTAGTGATTGCAGTTAAATTTCTCAAACATGCTGTAGTTAAACTTTTTTTTGTTTTTGGATGTACAATTTTTTTCTTTTATAATTTTGCAGTATTAAATTTTTTTTGGTATTTTTTTTTAACAATAGTTTGCCTTTGAATCAATTTAATCAGCCGTGAAACAGTAAAAACAAAACAAACTATTTTATTCGGATTCGTTTTTGCGTGCTACGAAATCCGAATTTTTTACTTTTGTCATCTACTTATTACAAGGAACATTTTTTTATGAATGAAAAAATATATAAAAATTTAATTTAAATTGTACATGCTATTTTTTTAGTTTGATTTATAAAAAAATTACTTACAATATTTATCAATAAGAATTTTATATGAAATTGACATAAATAGATTATGAGAATATCAAAGGAATCCATAAAAATTTATTTCAATTTGTAAAGCGTACTTTTTTCAAGCCAATTCGTTTTAATTCTCTTTAGCCAACATTGGGCTTTCAGCCACATAAAAAAAATTAGGTCAAAAAATTCGAATAAAATGTGTAAATGTGTAACTTTTGCATAATTTTTGTTTTCAGTTTGAGCATTTATTGGTATATTAAATAATTATTGGCTTTATGTAGACTTTCAGTAGACTTTATTTGATTTTTATTTAATTTTCTCTTATTTCTCAAGAAATCATTATAATAAGCATTTAGAAAAATGTATCTATCATTATAACATGTACCTATAGGTAAAAAGGGTATACTAGATTTGTGTAATGTATGCAACGGTCAGAAGGAGGCGTGGCAGACCCCAAGTTCTGTATACCAAAATGTTTATCATAGCCTCGGGTAGCGTCTGTCCGTATGAACTCCAAGATATCGGAGACTAGAAGAGACACCAAACTGCGCATATTTCCTCAGAAGATGAAGTTTGTTGAATCATGTCAATATCTTTCCCCGATCCCGCGCAGTATATTTTTGTGGTTTTTGGCAGCACCGTTTAGTATTTTCATTTTAAAATTTAACATAGTGGTGCGTTATCTCAAAATCGGACATATGTCTAGCATGAAGAAATCCATATCCAAATTTCATCGATGCGGACCCCACACCCATACCCTCAACATATCAATTTAAAACTTACCGAATATACTTTAAATAGCTGCTTTGACGTAACTTTCATCACAATCGGTAAAAATTTACGGAACTTGTGTTTTATTTAAAAATTATTTATTTATTCATGAATATCTATTTTGTCCCCTTCAAAGTAATCCCCATGAGATATACACTTGTGCCAACGGTTTTTCCAATCTTCGAAGCACTTCAAAAAATCATTTTCTTTTTATTTTGTTCAGCTCCTCTTTCAATGCCGTCTATATCTTCTCAATCGTAGCGTAGCGTTGTCCTTTCATGGGCCCCTTCAGTTTAGGGAACAAGAGAAAGTCATTGGGGTCCTGATCTGGGGAATACGGTGGCTGCGGCATCATTAGTGTGTTGTTTTTGGTCAAAAAGTCGCGGTTCGTGCGACAGCTTCCATTGAGATGATTGAGCTTTGGTTTCCACGTCATAACCGTAAACCCATGATTCGTCACCAGTTATGACCCTCTGGAGCAAATTTGGGTCGTCGCGGACAGAGTCCAACATCTTATTAGCAATGTTCATGCGATGCTGTTTTTGGTCGAAATTGAGCAATTTTGGTACAAATTTCGCGGCGACCTGTTTCATGCCCAAATCATTGATAAAAATCGAGCCAATCGATATGTCTAGGCCCTCAGCAACTTCTCTAACGGTGATTCGACGATTGGCCAATCCCATTTTCTTTACTTCAACAATTTTTTCGTCTGTTGTTAAAGTGCTCGGGCGTCCGGCACGCTCTTCGTCGTTCACATCTTCTCGGCCTTCTGAGAATATCTTGTACCACCGATAAACGTTGCTTCGGTCCAAGGTAGCTTCTCCGTATGCCATAGTCAACATTTGGAATGCATCCGCGCACTTAATTTCGTTTTTCACACAAAATTTGATACAGGTTCTTTGGTCCAATTTTTTTGAATAGGTAAAAATCGAAGACGAGCCCAAACATATGTAAGCAAAGCAGCTGTCAACAATTAAGTGAACATTCAAAATGGCCGAGCTTGTCGGCATAAGTGAGAGATATGAGTACCAACGTAACGCGTCAAAAATATGTAGCTAATTTGGTATTTTTGGAAAAATTTCTGAAGAATTTTTTTGTAATTTTTCCCTCAATATTTTTTAGCTTCGCATCTTAAATATTTTTTTATATGTAACAATTAAAATCTAGTTAGTTTAACTTTAAAATTAGCATTTATTTTAATTTTAATTTAATTTTCTTTGATTTCTGAAGTAATAATGAGCATTGGAAAATTGTTTTTCTTTTTACAATTTTTGTATTATTATTTTTTAGTTCTCCATCTTTTGAATATTTTACAATTATTAGCTTGAAGCTTGAATTTTATAAATTTCCACAAAACTTTTTATTTAATTTTTAAATTTGTTATTTACATTATATGTAAAATGTTCTTAATTAAACTAATTTGGTATTTTTATACCCTGTACCGTATGGTCCTAAGGGTATATTAAGTTTGTGCAAGCCGAAAATGTATGTAACATATAGAAGGAGACGTCGGAGACACCCCAAAGTTACCTAAAATATGATCAGGGTGAATAGAGAAGTCGATATACCCATATCCGTCTGTCCGTCTGTCCGTCCGTCCGTCCGTCCGTCTGTCCGTCCGTCCGTCCGTGTGAACGCCTAGATCTCAGAGATGGTAAGAGCTAGAGTTACCAAACTTTCACATTAGATCCCATATTATTCCATAGGAGGCAAGTTTATTTTATTTTTTTGATATCGGGGATAAATTATATAGCTCCCATGGGGGTGTTTGAGACGACCTCGACAAAAAAAAAGCGTTTCAGATGAATAATTCGTTTGTTTATGAAGATATCGTAACGAAATTTGGCATTCGAAAGTTTTTTATAGTTCCCAATCACTGTACCAAATTTGATCAAAATCGGTTGACTATATCATATAGCTCCCATAGGACCGATCTTCCAAAAATCGATTTTTTAACTAAACTTGTTGTGTTTCGTTTGTTTGTTAAGATATTGGGACCAAATTTGACATTCGTGAGTATTTTATAGTTCCTTAGCACTGTACTAAATTTAATCCAAATCGTTTGACTAGATCATATAGCTCCTATAGGACCAATCGGTCCAAAAACACGTTTTTTATACAAAATTCGATGTGTTTTGTTTGTTTGTAAAGATATTTGAAATAAATTTGGCATTCATATCTTTTTTAAGGTATTTAAGCACTGTGTCAAATTTTATTAAAATCGGTTGATTATATCATAAAGCTCCCATAGGAACGATAGGTCAAAAAAAAATTTTGCTTAAAAATTCTTCTGTTTTTGGTTTTTTGTGAAGAAATCGGACTCTATTAGAAGCTAGTGGTACAGGGTATCCTAAAGTCGTCCGCGCCCGACTTTACGTCCGCCATTTTTATTTTTTAAACTGTGCATTTGAAAAAATTCTTAAGCCTTTTTTTAAATTACCTTATCATATTTTTTAATTACGTACATTAACTATTTTTAAATATTTTTCAATTTAAATCTAATCAATTTAACTTTCGCAAATCGCATTTTAATTTCCATTTAATTAACTTTAATTTCTCCACTAATTATTTATGTGTGATTTTGTACAATAATTACCTGTCCCCGTTTTGGCTTACATTAATGTTTCGCTTTTGGGTCCTGCACTTGGAGGGGGTGGCGTATACTTAACGAACTTAATCACACGCAGCCTATTTAAGGACTCGCCATACACGTGGAAATGTTTGTTGTACCGGCTTAGATTTTGTTGTTGTTGTTTTGGCCGTTTTTGTTGCTTTTGTTGGTATTGTTTTTAATGCTTTTGGTTTTTACCATTAACTTGTTTGTAAGTAGCGCACTTTGGCTTTTATTGCAGGCTGCAAGGCCCAAACACTCAGCGCTTTAATTAGGCAGGTCATTAAAACGACTTATGTATTACCAACCAGCCAGTCAAAGGACTCTAGTCCTCTAGTCCTCATTTAGTGCTAACTTACACCTATGGCCAGAACAAAGACAATGCCAAATGGCACAAAAGTATCGTAAATTGAGTACATTTTGTGGCAGGCATTAACTAGTATCGTGCACAATGCGGCGTATACGCATTATTAGTATATTATGGCATTTTAACTAAATACTAAACATAAAATGTTAATAGCATTTAATGGCTAAGTAAAATATATGGGGTTGGGTGGAAAGTAAGGGGTTCTGGGGGGCTTAATGTAAACGTGTGTGTCTAATTTGCACATTTGTATGCATGACATTAATCATACGCCCGATGCGCCCCTTAAGCTGTTGATGTAAGTACAAAAAATGTTAAAAAAATATAAACAAAAAAATAAAATGAAATAAAAGCAAACAAATGAAATAAATAAATAAACAAAGCTGTTCAAAATGGCTGCCAAATTAGAATTTAAATCAAAAGATAAACTCATTTTTTTGGCTCTCTTTTTTTGGGTGTAAATAACCGCATTGACGAGGCTCCGACATTAATGCTGTGTATATTATATACTTTATATATATATATTTTATATATAAAAATGCCAGCAGTGAGCAGCTCAAAGATACTTCAAACAGTTGTTATTACTGCTGCTGATGTTGCTGTTGTTGTTGGTATTGTTTTTATAGGGTTTGTATCTGCAGCACAATTTAAGATGTAAATTATTCATGGCTATAAAATGTTGAGCGGCTTTCAACAAATTCTCCTGCATATGAGTCCATCACTGTGTGTGTGTGTTTGGGTGTCTCTGTGTGTGTGTAAGCTGATAGATTTGGGTCAAAATAACAAAATCAATAGACGAGCACCAACAACAACAACAAATAAGGCCAAATTAAGGCAGCCGGTTGGCCAACACGCTGAGATATTTTGTCAGTTGTCACTTCTAGAAATTAAATTAATTTTAATAAGCGCAACAAACATGGAATTTTTCAAGCCGACAGTTGGATACACTGTAAATGAAATGTAATAAGGAGTCATAGTTGGCGTAGGCAAGGACTATTTTTTTGGCTCTTTTATGAGTCTACGGAGTATATTTTGTGGGCGGCCTCAATTTTTATATCCGACTATAATATACTCTGTTCTTTTTATTAATGCCCAAAAACATGGTATATTTCAAGCCAATAGTGAGATACCCTAAAAATTTTATGTACTAAGGGGCAATATTTTGCTTAACCTGGGATTATTTTTTGGCGCTTTTATGAGTCTTCGGAGGATCTTTTGTGGGTCGCTTGCAATATTTATATACCAACTATAATATACTCTGTACTTTTTTTTAATTTCAAAGTTGTTTATAGGAAATTATTTTTAGTTTTTAAGAACAAAAATTTGATTTAGCAGGAATTATTTTTTTTGCGCTTTTATGAGTCTACGCGAGATATTTTGTGCCGTTGGCAGTATTTATATACCGGCTATAGTATACTCTGTCCTTTTTTTAAATTTCTACGCATTTTAAGCCATATTTAGAACATTATTTTTATAAGTATTTCGCTGTAAATTAAAGCCTGGTGTTTAAAATTTACAAAGTTTTTTCAGGTGTCTTGGGAAAAAATTATAAATGGGTCATTCTCTATAATATTAGCCACTCTTACTGGTCACTTTAATTTTCAAGACAAAATAACGTTTTCGGGCTAAGAATTTTTTATGTTATCATTGTCATTGTGTGGCCATGACAACCTGTTCTCGGGTTACGGCCGACCTCAACAGTTCTCGCCAGGAGCCTCTGCTTTGCACGCGCTTTCTCCAATGAGAAATACCAAGGGAGGATAGGTACTCCTCTACTTGATCTTTCCATCTGAGTCTGGGTCGTCCCCTTCGTCTTCCTTCATCGGCTTTCGTTTCGAACACCTTTCTCGCTGGAGCATCGTTATCCATACGTACGACATGCCCGAGCCAGCGCAGACGTTGTATTCTGATGTGCTGTACAACATGTATGTCATCGTAGAGCTCGTACAGCTCGTGGTTCATCCGTATGCGATAGTCGGTCTCAAAACGAACGAGACCGAAGATTTTATAAAGAATTTTCCTCTCAAACACCCCAAGAGCAACTGCAACTGTCCGTGACACAACCCATGCTTCTGCGGCGTATAAGATCACGAGCAAGATGAGCGTCTTGTGGAGTGTTACTTTTGTTGTTCGAGAGAGGTCTCTGCTGCACATCTGCTTACTGAGACCATAGTAACACCTATTGGCAAGTGTGATTCTTTGTTTTATCTCCAGGCTGATGTCATTTTCGGTGTTAACGGCGGTGCCAAGGTACGTAAATTCCTTGACCACTTCAAAAGTATAGCGTTCCGCTGCAAAATGGAAGCCCAGACGCCGAGCTTCCCTGTTCGTAGACAGCATATACTTCATCTTGCCCTCGTTTACCGCTAGACCCACTTTCGCAGACTCCTTTTCGATTGCGGAAAATGCAGCCGTAATATTTCGCTTACAACGCCCGATGATATCGATATCATCAGCGCATGCCAGAAGCTGGACACTCTTGTAAAAAATAGTGCCATTGCAATGTACACCGGCCTTCCGCAGTACCCCTTCCAACACGAAATTGAAGAGGACGCATGATAGAGGGTCGCCTTGTCTGAAACCTCGAACGATATTGAATGGTTCGAAGAGGTCCGTTCCTACCTTGACAAGACTAATAATGCCGCTCAATGTCATTCTGCAAAGACTAATCAGCTTTGAAGGAATACCGAACTTAGACTTGGTGGTGTATAGGCGATCTCTTATCGGGCTATCGAATGCAGCTTTGTAATCAATGAAGAGATGATGGGTATCGAACTGTTTTTCGTGGGTTTTTTCCAGGATTTGGCGTAGAGTAAAGACCTGCTCTATAGTGGACTTACCACAGATAGTGTCCGATCAGTGTGTTGGTATATGGCTTCAGTCTTCCACTTAATACGCTCTACAGGATCTTGTATGAGATGACAATAAGACTGATTCCCCGGAGGTTGGCGCATATCGTCTTTCTTCTTTTTTTGTTTTCGCTTCTGTTTTTTCAAGTCTTATGCTAATTTTTGTTATTTTAAAATGGCGTAGCTGCAATGGCCGCCAAAGCAAAGTAACTTCTAAATTTAATCTCTTATTTTAATCTTTTTCTTAGAAAATTTTTATTGTAAGCCTCTTATAAGCTGTTTAGTTTCAATTCAATTCAATTTTATTGACAAATTCTTAGGCATTAAGAATGCATGCGGCGTTTAATTTCCTTTCTAAGCAGAACTCAGCACAAATTAATTAGCTATTTTACTTTGATATTTAATAATAATGAAAAAATATAATAGGATTATAGTTTTATAAGGCGGAGTCGATTGGTTAATAGAAGCAAGCGATAAAAAAATACATTTATTATCTTAGTTATTAGTGTTCAATCAAAAATTATGAGACTTCTAAATAAAATAACGTATACGCAATATAGTCTTGTACTGACGGTATAGGTAAGTTTAGCCAGATGGGTTAGTAAATTTCACCAAATCTTTTGATAGCTACGAATATGAAAATCAAATATTGTTAAAATTTCCCAATATAAGAATGAAAAAAACGATTTTGTTAATTGTAAGCGATATGGAAAGAAATTTGTTTAAAAATTGTTCTTTTACAAATGCAGCAACTACAACCTTATTGCTTGATAATGTTGTCCAAAAGCATCTATAATTTGTCAAAATACTCAGAGCGGTATTCTTGCTCCCTTGACATACAATATTTTTGCTGTCCTGTGATCCCTTAGCTTCTTTTTGCTACATACACAGTCTGCCTCAAAGCAAACAAAACTTTGTCATTAGGGACATTTCTGGTGGCGCCATCTATATGTGGCTATAGGCGCTTAAAAGATACATCCTTTTCAGACCACCCCTTTTTATGACGTTGGGAATTATGACATCGAAATTGATGATGCTCTACTTTTTATTCATCGGCACAGGGTGTCTAAATTTAAGTGGAACTTTTCTGCAATCATAGGCAATGTTACAAAATGTATTCCTTTTTTCCGAAAGTATTTTTTTTCCCCCGTAAGGGCTCTTCACAAAGAGGTGGGGCACTGCGACCAAAAGATCTTTTGTACCATACCCATAAACTACTGCAAAGCACTTTCAGCTTTCCGCGTGAGTAACAATAGGTCTCTTGTTGGTATTGACCTAAAATAGAAGAGACTAATCCGTTCATTTCCCATGTGACACGGAAGAGACTAATCCGTTCCTTTCCATGTGACAGGCTCTGTCCCATACCACCGCTGGGCACTCACAGAGAATATATCCGGTGGTTTCAGCGTCTTCGAGACCAAATCTCCACTCTGAAGAGTCCGATAGGCCAATTTTCTGTAGATGGTATCTGGCCAGATCGGTATGCTACCAGGAGTTTAAAGTCCGCTCTGCCAAGACCTTTTATCTTGATCATATCCAGAGATTTGACAAGCACTTTATCTTGACGCAGCCCCGGTAAGGAGAACCAGTATATCCTATGTTCTACTGCAGCCCATTTGTTTGCCATGGTCTCGATTGTGGACCTACCAATACCCCAGAATGGAGCAGTTGATGTAGTCAGGGTGGAGACACCCTGTCATGCTAGATCGTCAGCGACTGTGTTACCAAGCACTTCCGAGTGTCCTAGCGCCCAACATAGCACGACTTTGTTCCGGGCGGACAGGGCTTGGAGGCTATTATGGCATTCTTTAGCCATCCTGCTCTAATATGACAATGCCCTAGTAGCAACTTGGCTATCTGAGTACATACAGATGTTTGCTCCCCTAGTTCCCTTGGGAAGGATACTAAGGGAGCAGATCTCTATGGCATGAATCTCCGCTTGAAAGACGCTAGGCCAGAGACCTATTGCAGTAGAGATTCTGGTGTTGGGTCCAACGACTCCAACACCTACACCCTACTCAGTTTTGGACCCATCCATGAACCATTGTTGCCACCAGAGATTTCCACTCAGGCTTCCATCAGCCCGACTTGGGTGAAGAGATCTAAATTTCTTGTTATGAAATAACTCTGTGATCATAAGATCGGATCTAGAGCAGATCTATATGCAAGTAAGGGAATATACAAGTGCGGCATGACCAGTGTCACTTACTAAGTGTTCAGATGTGATCTGGATACGTAGTAGACTCTGCATGGTAGACTTTTGGATAAAAATGTGCAGTGGTGTGAGTCCAAGGACTGACTCCATGACAGCTGTCTGACAGATACGCATAGCTCTCGAGAGAGATATGCATACTAATCTTGGAAGCTTGCTGCATGTCTTAATGGCCACATATTGCTGCGTCTTGGGTCACCACACAAGGGTTACATATGGGACGATAGGCCGTACCATCATATGGTTACTGTAAGTAGTTATTTATAGGCTAGCTGATCATAAGTAACTTATTTGTTTTTCAAAATGTCTTATCCAAGACGGCTGCTGGTTGATATGGACCTGATACCTGTGCAAATCATTGATCTCTTGCTTATTAAATCGAAACGAAATCATCCTTAGTTTCAATATTTCACTTCCAAAATTCGAACTCAACCGAACTTGTTTTACAAAATTGGTCTACAGTGTGAGTTAAGTTCATGTGAGCCTAAGCAGCAAAAATACGTTGACTTTTAACGCCATAAACCATTTACCTGGAATATCTATATTTAAACTTTTACAGCAGCTCCATTATGCAATTTAATCTAAGCTTGGTAAGCTCAAATTTATTTATTAACATTTTTTAGCGCGCATATTTTCTATATAATTTTTTTTTTATATTTTAAATATTTTTCCAGTGGGGCCTGTTGCATAGCGTTTGGGTAGCGGGTTGTAGGGGGGCTGCTTTGCTTTAGTTGCGCTTTGCTTTATTTGGTGCTGGCTACAAAAATAAAGTAAACTAAGGCAGCAACAAAATGAAATCGTCTCACACATACAAACACACACACACATACAGAGAGTTATGCAGCAAACATTTAGGAGAGAGAGTGAGAAGAGAGCGCGCGGTAAAACTGGCATATACGGTTTTTTTTTCTGCTTTTTGGTTTAGCGCAAACAAAACAGAAACCTAAAACAAACAAAGCACAAACAAGCGCAAACATGCACAGTCACACAAATACATGGACACACAGATAGACAGAGAGAGCGAGAGAGAGAGAGCGTGTAGGCACATATACATTTGCACGCATTTATATGTAAATAAATATAAAAAAGTTCAAAGCATATGCACTTAACGTGCTCAAACATACGCACACACACAAACAAACACACACGCCGAGAGAGACAAAAAGAGAGAGTGTGGGAGAGACTCACTATCAAGTACATAAATGCGGCTACTTATGGCATTTGTCTGTGTGCGTGTGTGTTTGTGTAGATTTTTTATGTTGCGCCTTTTGGGTATGCTACAATTTATTTTTCTGACCATTTATTGTGGCGAAGACTTCCCAGTGCTCATTTACACTAAGATTGTATGAAAAATAAATACATAGATTAGTTGAAATGTAACTTGAAGGCATTGCAATATCCTGAAGTGATTTCTGGCAAGCAGTAAAGTGTTAACTTTTGTAGTTAGATTAACGACTTCTATGAGATTCTCGGTCCGAACTTTGGCAGCTGCTAACTTTTTGAGGCAAAGCAATCATTTTTTGTATATTAAATTAACAAAGTTAGGAAATTGTAAAAATTGATTATAAAAAATTGTTTTGCTGCTAATTAGGTGCTTTGTATTAGTAGACAAAAGAATTTAGACAGCCCAACTAAGTGCCATAATTTTGTAGTTATTAATTTTAGGGTGCTAGCAACTTGATTGGCAGCACTGTGCAGCAGTCGAAAGCGCTTAAGTAGACGATGTTCCTTTCGATAAAAGTAGGTAGGTAGGTAGAAGTGGCTGTCTTCCGACACACCAAGGCCTACCAAAGGCCCGTACTGATGCCACTTGAGTTAGTCCTTACTCTCCTGTATCCTCTTTGAACCAATCTGTCGAGTTTATAAACGAATTTATCTTATTTATTCTGATTGCTGCGAATTCAGTAATATTCCCAATAGTTTCGGAACCCAGTGTATTCAGTCTCCTCCTGCATAGTGCCATGCATCAACACAGGAGGTGCTCCACTGTTTTCTCCTCCTCTACCTCCTGACAGCTTCTACAGTAGTCAAAATACGGCACGCTCAATCTATAGGCGTGCCTACCAATAAGACAATGCCCCGTAAGAGCCCCTATCGTAGCTCTTATGTCTAGTCTGCTGAGTTGTAAAAGTAGCTTGGTCCTATTCAAGCTCCATTGCGGCCAAGTTTTCCTACTAATAAGACAGGTACCAGTTTGTCCCATCTATATTTGCATCATTAATGATACTTCTATCTATTTACAATTTACACGTTGCTAGTGGTATAGGTACCAACGCCTTATCCGGCTGAAGTGGTAGCGTTGTACCCCGTCTAGCTAGTTCATCTGCCTTGCAATTGCCCACCATATCTCAGTGACCTGGTACCCAAAGAGGATTAATGGTGAAGAATTTAGTAGCATCTCGTAAAAGCTCGTAACATTCCATCACTGTTTTGGATGTGAGCCTAACTGACTGTAGTGCTTTTAAAGCAGCCTGACTGTCAAAACAGATCTGAATTTCCCTTTCGGTTGAAACACGTTTCTTAATTATGAGAATACTTTCCATTATAGCTTTGACTTCTGCTTGGAAAACACTACAATGATCTGGTAAGCGGAAGGATTTGTTAATGCCCAACGATTCCGAAAAGACGACCTCTCCCACCTGATCATTGTGTTTAGATCCGTCCGTAAAAATGGTAATCTTGCTATAGCAGTCTGGTATACCATTGTCCCAATCTTCACGAGTTGGGAAACTTACACTGAACGGTTTCTCTAAGAATAACTCCATTGAGTTAGAAAAGTCAATGGTTCTGGGAATATGCGGAAATTGGCGCAGAATAGTCGAGTGTCCTCTAGAACTTATTGCTAGATCCGAAGATCCGAAGGCGTTACGGCCGATTTCACTACTATTTGTTTACTATATAGATCTATCGGCAATAGATGCAGCATGGTGTTAAATGCTGCTATAGGGGTTGCTCGAAGGGCGCCGTTGATACTCAAGATGGCCTTGGAATTCATGCCTTTCAATGCACTCTTTTTGTTCAGCGCCGGCCACCATACCAGAACACCGTAGGTTAGGATTGCCCTTGCTCTGTAAATCTAGTGAACAACATGGAGTTTTTGACCCCATCTTGCTCCTACTGCTCTTTTGCTTGAGTAAAGGGCTATCGCCGCCTTTCTCACTCTATCTTCAACATCTAGGTTCCAAAGCAGCAGTCTAAAATCAGTCCTAGACAACGTGCTTTTTCGCTGAATGTTAAGGGGATCAAATTTGGGTCGGAGATCTAACATCCGGTAGTTTATGTTGCATTAACACTTCAGCTTCTTCAAGTCCTTCAACCCCGGGTGGGGCATAGGGCGGCGACAAACTTCCTCCATCTTTCCCGATCTGCGGCCAGATACTTCAGCTGTGACCATGTTTTACGCTGTGTTGTAGCTTCGGCCAATACTGTTGATTTCCAAGTAATTTTGGTGTACCAACTCGCCGTGTACCTTGAGGATTCCCTTCGAAGGACTGCTTCACGAGGCTATCGTTTGGTCTCCTCAACGTGTGGCCAATCCAGCGCCACTTCCGCTGTCTAATTTCGACATTCAAAAGCATTAACACCTAGCCTACATATATGATTTGGACCACCGATCAACTTCATTCAATAGTCTTTGCATGAGTTCTCGAGGGTGTTCTAAAATTTCCCCCTTACAACCAAGGCAATATCATCCGCATAAGGGACATATTTGTGTCTACTCTCTTCTAGATTCCGCAAGAGCTTGTTCATCGCTAGCACCCACAAGAGAGGAGATAGGACCCCTTAAGGAGTACCTATTGTGACCGATCTGCGCACCCCCGCATCTCCCATCGTTGAATTCACGAATCTGCTTAGCAGCATGTGTTCGATGAGATTCAGCAGAGATTTAGGGATGCCCAGTTCTGTCAACGCATTCGTAATCGCCTAAAGCTGGATGACATTGAAAGCGCCCTTTAAAGAAATGTGGCATCATTTTTTAGTTTGTATTAGTTGAGTGCAGATCGCATTTAAATGTAAAGTTTTGGACTTTCTTTTTCATGAACTATAATGAAAGTTTGGGGATACAATGACAGTCACTTTCGCTTTTGTCCTAAAAATTCCTCAAATTTTCTTGCTTTACAACTTGCCACTTATACTTTTGGCCACTTTAAAGTTTTTGGCCACTTGCTTGCCGCTTTGTTAAGCCAAAGCCACTGGAAAATATTACGTATACGCAATATTAATGACTAAATTGCCATTAAGTTGATACACTTGGCTTCTCTGCATACAAACAAAAACCCATATAAACAAATACAGATACAATGTGCAGACATGTGTGTGTATCTCTGTGTGTGTGTGTGTGTTGACAAAGTCGCGTTTTTGGTTTTTGTCTCGTTTGATCATTTTGCTGCCAATTTGGCAAAGCATTTTTGGTTGGCATTCAGCTGCCTGCTGACTGATTTCCTTCCCCGGCTTTATTTATTTATTTACTTGCCTGTTTTGTTTGGTTTTGCCCTTCTTCATCCCATCTGTGCAAATATTTGGCAACATCCATATGAATATTTGCTAATTTCTTTTTAAGATATGCTGGCGCATGTATCTATGTGTGTGTGTGTGTGTGTGTGCGGGTGTGTGTGTGTGTGTCTGCGGGTGTGTTTGTCTTTGTGTGGGCACTCAAGTTGTCAATTTAAATGCTAAACATAAAATAATGCTGCATACTTTCCAGCGCAAGTAAAAATCGCATCGCATCGCATCACTTGAAACCAGCTGGCTGAAAAAGGATCAACAAAATTTGAATTTTTGTAACAACGAAGCAGGCAATGCTCTACTGCATTTAATTTTTATTTTATGGTAAAATTTTAATTGGAAAAACTATGCAGTCTAAGTTTCTAAGCCCAACTATTTGTTTGCCAGCCAGTGCTGCCTAACTCAAATTATAACCAACTTGTCATATTGATTTTTTGCTGTCAACCATTTACTCCTTCTAGTGCCCAGGACACAATGCTAAATCCTTGGCAATTTTAAACTACATCCAACTAGTATTGTTAACTATTAATTATAGTTTTGCAAAAAGACACGTATGACCTGGTTCCCTCATCCATTTGACATGACAAAGTTTGCGTTTTATTATTCCTCAAATAACAAGCAGTTGGCAATCTATAATTATTTGAATTGATTTGCAAAAATTTTCAAATGATAGTCCTTTTCAACTAGCTCCTGCCACATGCCAGATGGCCTAAACTTTGAAGAACCTTCATTTATTTGCTAGTCAGTGTTGTCTTATGCAAAATGTTCACACAAACTTTTAAGACACCTTGACTAGACTCACAAGGCCTTATCATTTATTTACATATTTGAATTTCTTGCAGTGTATGTTTGTACTTAAAAATAATAGGCTTAAAATTGTAGACTTTTTTTCTAAGGACCTGGTATCAAAAGAGGACACGTTGCTAAACAAAACTTTCTATAAAATTTTGCTAGCAAAAGTTTCAGCTGCAATTTGCTTGCTTTCTGCTAGGCAGCATTTTTGAGTGCTGCCCATTATATTTTTTTTGTGAAACTACGGCTAGATGGCGCCAGCTGTTAAGGGGCGTTTAATGGCTTAAATAAGTTGCTATTATATACAAATTTGCATAATTTGATAGATAATATTTACCTAGAATTATGTAGGAACATATGTACAATTTCTGAACTTATTCTGATCGTTTACTAACTCTCTGGCGTATTTGCTGCAGCTTATAGGACTTGGAAACCTTCAATATAAATAATATATTGCCAATTTCTGAACTTATGCTAAACGTTTTTATTAAGCCCGAATGTTAACTTATTTGCTTGTTGACTTGAAAACGTTCAAACCTCCCAACATTTGGCTACAAATTTAGGTTAGCAAAAGTTGCAGCTGCAGTTTGCTTGCTGGCAGCAAGGCGGCATTTTTGAGTGCTGCCCATTTATTTATTTTTTTTGTGAAGCTATGGCTAGATGGCGCCAGCTGTTAAGGGGCGTTTAATGGCTTAAATTTGTTGCTATTATATACAAATTTGCATAATTTGATAGACAATATTTAGCTAGAATTATGTAGGAACATATGTACAATTTCTGAGCTTATTAACTCTTTACTAAACTTTCAATATAAATAATATATTGCCAATTATTGAACTTATTCTAAACGTTTCTGTTAAGCCCGAATACTAACTCTTTTGCGTGTTGACTTGAAAACGTCCAAACCTCCCAACATTTGGCTACAAATTTGGGGTGAAAACTTTCAGCTGCAGTTTGCTTGCTTGCAGCGGGGCAGCATTTTTGAGTGCTGCCCATTTATTTTTTTTTTTTGTGAAACTACGGCTAGATGGCGCCAGCTGTTAAGGGGCGTTTAATGGCGCAAATTATTTGCTATTATAGACAAATTTGCATAAATTGACTGACAATATTTTGCTAGAATTATGTAGGAACATATGTACAATTTCTGAACTTATTCTCATCGTTTACAAACTCTTTTGAGTGTTTGCTGCAGCTTATAGGACTTGGAAACCTTCAATTTAAATAATATATTGCCAATTTCAGAACTTATTCTAAACGTTTCTGTTAAGCCCGAATACTAACTCTTTTGCGTGTTGACTTGAAAACGTCCAAACCTCCCAACAATTGACTAAAAATTTAGGTTGCCAAAAGTTTCAGCTGCAGTTTGCTTGCTTTCAGCGGGGCAGCATTGTTGAGTGCTGCCCACTTCTTTTTTTTTGTGAAGCTATGGCTAGATGGCGCCAGCAGTAAGATATTCATTTTAAACTGCTAATGGGCGTTTAATGACGCAAATTATTTGCTATTAAATACAATTTAGCATAATTTGACAGACAGTATTTTCCCATAATTATTTACTTGGTACTTATTGCTAATTTCTGAACTTTTTCTGATCATTTTCTTTAATGATACTAACTCTTTGGCATAATTGCTGCTACTAATGGGTCTTGCAAGCCTTCAAACCTCCCCACATTTGGCTACAAATTTAGGTCAGCCATACAATTTTTCTCACAGTGTATGCCACTGTCCCTTGCATTGTTTTATTTATATTATTTTTGACAAGTAATTGATTATAATTGATTTGCACTTGGGGCAAGTTTTTAAGTTGGAGCATATTTAATGAATGCAAAAACAAAAGAAACTATGCAAGAAAGTAAATTGCAATTTCCAGCGACAGATGGCGTTTTAGGGCAATTATATATAAAGACAGCAGAATTTATATACATATATAAACATATACATATATAGATCGTTGTGTGTGTGAGCATGACAAGCAAGAACATTAGAAATGACATGATAGCAACGGTTTTTTTTGTGCTTTTTACGAACAAAACTTTGAGTGACATGCGTCACTTATGTATGGGTGACATGTACGTGTATGTGTGTGTATCTCAATCTGTGTATCTGTGTGTGTGTGATAGATATGTGCGCTTATAAATCTCTATAATGCCAATACATTTCGCTGTTCATTTCAAGTGTATCAATGTATGTGTTTTTTTTCTCCATTTTGTTTTTCATTTTTTTTGTTTGTTGGTGACACACAAAAATTCAATTCGGCAAGAGAAGAAGAGAGGAAGAGAGAGCAAAGCAACAACCAGAGAAGAAGAAAAAAAGTTGCGCACTTTATTTGTTTGCCAAAGTTGAGGTAAAAATAAAAGAAAGAAAGCTGCAGGCAACAGATAAGAAATGAGAGAGAGAATCAAGCAGATAAAAAGGCGTTTTGTGTAGTTAAGAGCAGAGCGGGAGTGTGCCCAGTTTCGAAATGATTTTGATTTATTTATTTATGTCTGGATTTAAAAACTAGCGCGTTTTGGCGTGACGTTACTTTAAAACATGAGAAAAAAGGAATAAGCTAGGTACATTTTTAAAAAAGTTAACCATAATTAAAAAAAAAATACTAATGGCGTAACGTTACAAAAACATAATGCACGCTTGACTTTGATAAGCAAATTTCAAACTGTATTTTTTTTATTTATTTCTAGCTACTTAAGAACTAGACGACGCATCATTTGCGTTGTGGCGTGACGTTATATTAAAACATAAGAATAAAAGGAATATTTTGTAAAAAGATTTTTGAAATCAATAATACCACAACCATAATTAAAAAAATTCCCATGGCGTTACGTTACAAAAATAAAATACAGTTTTGACTTTGATAGCAAAATTTCGACCTGGGTTTTTTTATTTATTTAGCTATATATTTTTGGCTTGAAAAACTAGTTGACGTATCTGGGCATTTGCGTTTTGGCGTGACGTTACGTTAAAATATAAGAAAAAAAGGAACAATCTAAAATTTGTTAAAAACTTATTTAAAACTAAATTATTATGAAGCAGCACTATAATTTAAAAAAAAATACTCATGGCGTTACGTTACAAAAGCATAATGCGGGTTTGACTTTGATAACTAAATTTCGAACTATTTTTGGTTTATTTATCTATTTCTGGCTTTAAAAACTATGAGACGTATCATTTGCGTTTTGGCGGCAAACATGAGAATATAAGGAATAAGCTACATTTTTAAAAAAGTTAACCATATTTAAAAAGAAATAAATACTCATGGCGTTACGTTACAAAAACATAATGCGGGCTTGACTTTGACAAAATTTCGAACAGCATTAATTTATTTATCTATTTCTGGCTTGAAAAACTAGGTCACGTATAATTTACGTTTTAACGTGACGTTACGTTAAAGCATGAGAAAAAAAGAACCAAGCTAAATTTTGTGAAAAATTTCTTAAAATCATTAATACCCCCACCATAGTTTAAAAAAAATGGAGTGGCGTTACAAAAATAATAAAGCGGATTTGACTTTGATAACAAAATTTCGAACTGAATTTATTTATTTATCTCATTCTGGCTTACAAAATTAGGAAACGAATCATTTGCGTTTTGGCGTGACGTTACGTTAAGACATAAATAAGACTGGAATAAGATACATTTTTAAAAAAGTTTTTTAAAAGAATCAATATTACCACCAAGCATGGCGTTAGGTTAGAAAAACATAATGCGGGATCGACTTTGAAAAAGAAAATTTGGAACTACGTCTTTTTTATTTATTCATTTTTCTATTTCTGGCTTTAAAAACTAGGAAACGAATCATTTGCGTTTTGGAGTGACGTTACGTTAAAAAGTTTCTTAAAAGCATTAATATTACCACCATAATTAGAAAAAAAAATGGCGGACGAAGTCGGGCGGACACTTTAGGATACCGTAACACTAACTTGAATAAGTCGATTTCTTCACAAAAAACAAAAACAGAAGAATTTTTAAGCAACAATTTTTTTGACGATCCTTCCTATGGGAGCTATATGATATAGTCAACCGATTTCAATAAAATTTGACACAGTGCTTAAATACCTTAAAAAAGATATGAATGCCAAATTTATTTTAAATATCTTTACAAACAAACAAAACACATCGAATTTTGTATAAAAAATGTTTTTGGACGATTGGTCCTATGTGAGCTATATGAGCTCTAGTCAAACGATTTGGATTAAATGTAGTAATACTCACAAATGTCAAATTTGGTCCCAATATCTTAACAAACAAACGAAACACAACAAATTTTGTTAAGAAATCGATTTTTGGAAGATCGGACCTATGGGAGCTATATGATATAGTCAACCGATTTTGTTCAAATTTGGCACATTGCTTAAGTGGTCTAAAAAATTTCCAAACGCCAAATCTGGTTACGATATCTTTATTAAAAAACGAAATATAGCGAAATTTTCTTTAAAAAAGTTATTTTGGCCGATCGGTCCTATGGGAGCTATATGATATAGTCAACCGATTTCGATCAAATTTGGTACAGTGTTTGGGAACTATACAAAACTTTCGAATACCAAATTTGGTTACGATATCTTCATAAACAAACGAATTATTCATCTAAAACCCTTTTTTTTGTCGAGGTCGTCTCAAACACCCCCATGGGAGCTATATAATTTATCCCCGATATCAAAAAATAAAATAAACTTGCCTACTATGGAATAATATGGGATCTAATGTGAAAGTTTGGTAACTCTAGCTCTTACCATCTCTGAGATCTAGGCGTTCACACGGACGGACGGACAGACGGACATGGGTATATCGACTTCTCTATTCACCCTGATCATATTTTAGGTAACTTTGGGGTGTCTCCGACGTCTCCTTCTATATGTTACATATATTTTCGGCTTGCACAAACTTAATATACCCTTGGTACCATACGGTACAGGGTATAAAAAAATAAGCTAAATTTTTGAAAAGTTTTTTATTTATTAATACCACCATACACCATAATAAAAAAAAAATACAAATGGCGTTACGTAACGAAAGCTAAATATGGCTTTGACTTTGATAAAAAATTGAACATTTCTGTGACTTGAGTTACTTTTTTGGGTATATGTACCCTGCACCTATAGGTACAAAGGGTATACTAGAGTTGTGCAATGTATGGTCAGAAGGAGGCGTGACAAACCCCAAGTCCTTTATACCAAAATGCTTATTATAACCTCGGATAGCGATAGAGCCGTTTCTCCGTCGGCCCGTCTGACCGCCTGCAGGAACGCCTAGATCTCGGAGACTAAAAGAGCTAGAAACACCAAACTTTACTAGCTGGTGCGCATTTTTCTTCAGAATATGAAGTTTGTTAAATCATGTCAATATCTTCTCCGATCCCCCGCAAAAGATTTTCGACGCATCGAAATCTGAAATTTTACAGAGCGATGCGCTATGGTTTCACACATCTGTGTGTCAAAAATTAACTAAATCGTGTATCTGTCCGATTTTAGAAGTTATAGTCAAAAATATACAAACTTCACCTCCCCTTGCCCTATAAACTGCGTCAATATGTGACTCTACCCTATTATGGTTACAAGTAACCTCGAATCACAATTTTAGGTGAGTTCATGTGGCTCTAATAAACAAATCCACATCAAAATTTTATCGATGCGGATCCCCCACTACCGCAATCGTTTTACCGTGTTTTCTCCTATACCCCTCAACATATCAACTTAAAACTTACCCCATATTTTAAATAGCTTCTTTGACATGACTTTCGAGTTTCATCACAATTGTTTAAGATTTACGGCACTTATAGGTATGAATATCGACTTTCACCAAACAAAAAAAATTAATTCTGATTAGAAAGTTCTTAGGTGGACTATGCAGAAAATTTTTCGAGAGATAAGGTACAGGCAATACTATACCATAATCGGGCACCGTCTCGACTGTACCGCATTTTTTTAATATCATATGAAACAATTCTATTATAGTAAATTTTACAAATTTTGAACTAAAAAATAAATCTTTTTTCATTATCCGTAACCCCAGCTTTTTTGTAGCGCATTTTTTTTAGTACCAAACTATATGACGAGTGACAAAAAGCCTTGTTTCACATTTATAACTACACCTATTGTTACCGCTGGCGCCCTCTAGCGCAAGTTGCGCACTGTTTACACACATAATTCATTTTTCTGCGTGCAGCTCATCCTCAAATCCTTTGCCAACTTTTGCAATTTAAACAGGATTTCAGGAACAATCCTGTAATACTTTTGGCTGTGCTTGTGAGTTAAGCCAGGCCGGCAAGTTGTCTCGATGACTCGATTCGATTCAATTCAAATCAAATCAATTCCAAGTTTTGCTGGTAAACTCGTTGTTGTGTACAAACCCCCCGCACAGCTGACTGATTAGGGCGCAATTTTTGACGCTCAACAGCCACGCCTACACAATCTGTTCGCTCCACCCCCCAGCAGCCGCCCTTTTGCCACAAGTTGCGGTTGTTGTCTCACTTACTCCTTCTCCTGCTGACTCACTTTGGCGCACTGACTTGGCTCAATCATTTTAGATCTGAGCTGAGCTGCTGCTGCCTCGGGCATTAAACTCATTAAATTACAATAAAATGGCGAATTTCAGGCAAAAAACGCAAACAAACAAAACACATACAAACATGTCTATACGAGGGTGGTTTAGTAAGTTAGTTATGTGGAGTGTAAAATTAGTTGTTTTTGGCAAAATGATGATGGTTGAGATAAAACCTTATTAAATTAGTTTTTTGGATGGTTACATCAGAAACCAGACGTACTGAGTTTTCTTTTAAGCTCAGATTCGTATTCTAAATATATTTAAGAAATAACATCTTTGAGCGTTTTAGGCTTAGGATAGATCCAAGACCTTCTTAATGCAATTTTGTTAGCGAACTTGGACCTAATGCTTCAAGAAAATTGCACGGCCCTTTCCCAAATCTCAACATTTTCATTTGTGTGGCTTTGTTTGAAATGCAATCCTAATAAATATGAGAAATATAGTTTCTCCTGCTCCTGAAGCCTCGTTGGTGCAGTGTTCGGATTCATTCATCCCTGAAATATCTGGTTTAAGGCCGCGAACCGTCCAACCCCATAACCACATTATTCCTGCCTTTCCAATATTTTTTACATTTGGCCAACCCAAAAGCAACCATTGTAACTTTTTTGGCATAAACCTCAAAATTTTTTATTTTTGCCAAATTCCAAATTTTTTTTTTAATACTTAAATACTTTAATTAGATGATAAAAAAATCGATTTAAAACCGAATACTGAGGGGTGCAGACAAAGTCTGCTGATTGTAAGTCGTTTTTGATTGCTTTGCTCGGAAACTTGGACCAAGCTCAATGTGATTAGCAAGGTTACAAACTTGTTTCTGATTTTCGCCAATAGATGGCGAGGCGAGCTAAACTGTGCTAACACAGTAAGAGGAGCTTGATGGTAGCCACATTACCAAGGGACGCCACGCCTAGTTGGCGTTAGATGACAGCTCCTTTATACTATCGAACAAAAAAACACGAAGACTGAAACAAATGCAAAAGGGGCTCTTTTAGATGCTCCAAGCTCCCAAGAGGAGAGGTTGTATAGACAGCTCAGTTTGTGACTGAGATCATCCAGAGACCATAAGGTTCATTGTGATGCCTAATTAAAAGAAGGGGTGGAAAGGAATTGAAGAAAGAGAGGGATAGTGGAGGAGGATCAAAAACTGTAGGACATCCCTAATCGCCTCAGTCTCTCATATTGCTGAACCATTTTGAGGATTCTATGAAAGCAGCCAGATCCGTTATGGGCACATTGGCTAAACTACCCAGATCCTCAAAGAATGGTTTACCCAGAAACTGGGTTCGTTTTCTAAGAAGCGCCGGGCAGTCGCATTGTAGGAAGCTTTCTGTCTGTTTCTCATCTCAGCAGCTGCGGCAGAAATCGTGATGGGGAACGTGCAACCTCTCAGTCATATGGCCTATGGTGCAGTCCCAACGGGGCCTTCGCCTACCACCATCCTAGTCCTGTTTTTATAGAAACGCAGAAGTTCAGATGTTCGCTTTGGATCATATCTCCGCCAAAATGCTCGGGAGATGCGATAATCGGACAGCATGTCCCATTCTCTTTCGGCCAGAGCATTAGCCATCTCCCTGATTTGTGAAACGACGTCCTGTAATGGTCTTTTTATGTCCGTAACCGCAAGGTTAGCTGCCAGCTCTGAGACTTTCCCGGCACAATCGTCCACCGCCTCGTTAGAAGGGACACCTTAACGGCCCGAAACCCAGCATATGGTTATTGAGTTGAGTGGTGATGGACGCGGTTGAGCGTTAGCGTCGTGTTACGGATCAGTTTACTCTTCATGTTATGCGATTACAGAGCTTTAATTGGAACCTAACTATCGACAAGAATTACAATGTTTCTCGGACTTCCGGCAAAGGTGCCAATAAGTCTAGCCGCTGGCCAGACTGCGTATATCTCCGCTTGAAAAACGCTACACTATTCGGCGAGGTGGAATGAAAGCTCTTCAGAAAAGATGCCTGCTCCTCTGCCCTCATCTATCTTCGAACTATTGGTATAGATCGTCAGCACATTCCCTTAAGAGTGTTCTATGCACACTATCTGCCCACTCCAGGAAAACTGCGTCAAAGTTGTCGCTTCATTTCTGAACCATGGAACAGTAATCGCTATTCCCGGTCTGCGCAGGTACGCCTAACTCAAGCAGGATACTGCTATGACCACAAGTTGCTGAGGTGGGAAGATTTAACGACCAGAGTCTCGTTGCGCTTCTATCCGCCGCCCGACTTCAGTAAATATCCCACTGGTTGCAGGCTCAGAATAACATCCAAAGCCGCCTAAGGTGTGCATCGCATGGATCCGGTGATACCTAGGCAAGCCGCCCTCTGCACACTCTGAAGTTTGTTTAGGTGAAATTTGATATAAGCCGCCTTCCAACAGACCAACGCTCTATAAGTTGGGATAGGTCTGACGACTGCTGTGTTTAACCAGTAAAAAAGTTTAAAAAAGGGTGGACAAATAAAAAGTAACTCCTCCCACGCGAATTCGCTTCATAGGAAACTTTACTGTGTAACTCCCTTTATTTACAATATCCCGTTCATTATTGGCGATTCCATAGCCATATGTAAATATTGAAATTCGTTGGAAATAAAAACTTTTACAAGTGTACATAACAAAAAGTTTCGCTTCAGCAAGGAAAATCCAATTACGGAACCCACGCAACACTGTCAACCGGAAAATTGTTACAAATACAAATAAACAAAACAACTAAGTAAATTTTGAATGAAGTCAATGACTTTTGAAACTTCCCTCGTGCATGTTGAGCACATAATCACACACACATTCACACTCAGGGAGAGAGATATAGCAAGGATAGTAGGATAGATATGCAGTAGAAGGCGACAGGAAACGCACATGAAAAATTACATGTTATAAATAAATGAAAAATTGCGCCAGCAAAGACAAAGCCTGACAACAACAACAAGGACAACAACGAAACAAGTTAACAACAAAATGTAAACAAGCAGAGAGTGCAAGGAGGAGCGAGATATGTTTCAAAATTATTTTCATTTTCACGTTTTTCATTTTTTTATTTGTATCATCAACTCATTAAACATTGGCGCAGGATATATTAACTTTTTCATTAATTTTGCAGTACATAAAGCAGCTGTAGTTACAGTTATGTAGTATAGTAAATTGTGATGGGTGGATGGGTCAGTGGTGGGCGTGTCAGTGTCCAGCGTGTCCAGAGTGGGCGCTGCGTGGATTACTGAGAAATATCCCAAAACTCTGTTGAGCTTTCAGCAATTAAAATTTATATTCAACTTTTGTGGACTCAACAAAAATTTTTGTTAGTCCAATAAAGTGACACAAAATCTCGTTTTTCTCACGAAATTTAGCTTAATTAATTGTTTTACTATCCAAAGAGCAAACAAAATATACAAACTTCCATTGAAGCAATTAACTAGACAATTCTTTTTTAGATACGTTTCTCATATAAACGAGAGGGTTTCAAGACCTTTGAGCATCAACGTGACGCATATTCAAAAGTTATTGGATTTTTTTTGTTTTTTACTATTTAAAGAGGAGCTCTATCTTTTTAAACTCGAAAACTTTAATGCCACAGTGCCGGATTAAGCCTATAGGAGGCACTAGTCAAAGATTTTCGAGGGTTCTTCTGTCTTCTACAAAAGATAGTACGCAGCATCCAAAAAAAGTTGATAGCAAACTTGGCTTCAAAAAAAGGAGCTTTGAAAAAATGGATAATGAGTGGAATTCCATAATTGGCGCGTACTTGCAGCATTCGTTCCTCAACATCCCGGGCCGCCCTGAAAAACAGTCTCTGAACCGGGTAGTACCACAACCTTAATGATAGGCCGGATCAGCTCTCCTGATTTGGTCTTGAGATTGACCGCTCGAACGAGTTCATCTTTCCCAGGATAGGTCTCAACGACGCGCGCGATATGCTATGGAACTGGTGGTGCTTTCGACTCCTTGACCAGAACAATATCTCCAATTGATATGTTATTTCTAGTCAAAGCTTTTCGAGGGTTCTACTGTCTATTACAAAAGCCAGTACGCAGCATCCAAAAAATATTGATACCAAAGAAGGCTTCAAAAAAGTTGCGTTGTCTGCTTAAACTCAAAAACTTTAACGCCACAGTGCCGGACTTAGCCATATAGGAGGCTCTAGGCAACGCTTTTCAAAGGCTTCTCTGCCTATTACAATAGCCAGTACGCAGCTTCCAAAAAACCATTGAGACAAAACGAAAGCAAGTTTTAAAGCGCTAGAATATTTGCTCTTTGTTACGCAACTTTGTGTACAAACAGTGCTGCCCATTTTTTGTGTACTCGACGCTAGAGGTCGTCAGCAATTTGCGCTAGATGGCGCGAGTCGAAAGATTAAATTAAACAGTCATTTTAAAGTTCTTTCAAAATAAAACAATTTCAAATACTAATAAATACCAAAATTTTTAAATTCTTAATGTTTATATAAATTTTTTTTCTTGCTTTTTTCTCAAAGTAAATTGTTTTTTACTATTAACTAGTGAGCCCGGCAGATGTTGTCATGCCCAAACTTTTTGAATACTCTTAAATCAAAAAAACATCGTAAGATTCTCTAATTAGCTTATCTGGAAAAATATAAGATTTTTAGATAAGTTTGCAGCTTGATTCAAACTTGCACCATTATTAGTCGAATCTGTCTGTCTTAACCGAATTCTTTCACGTTCTTTGCGATCTTCACGTTCCTGGGCAGTACGATTACATTGATAACACAGGTCTACAAATACAGGGGTCATTTGAGTTGTTAGAAAGCTAAGAGTTATTTCCGAAGTAATTTGGTGCGTAGAATCCGAATCCGGCGTCAGAACTGGCCCATCACGTCAGGATTTTGAGATATTTGAGGTTATGTACCAAAAAATGGCGTTTTTTCCTACATTTGAGGTTATGTACAGGGCGCAAAAAATTTTTGCGGTCTTTCTCTCCAATTACATCATTTAGTACAACTCTTACCCTTTAATTTAAGGGTTCAAGAGATCAACTACGATTTTTTTCCCAAAGTTATGGCTTTTCGAAGTTACGAGATATAGCCCTTCGACGTCATTAGCATTTGCAATAAGCCTTTGAGATAACACAGGTCAACATGGTTCAGTTGTTGGAAAACTAAGAGTCATTTCCGAAGTAATTTGGTGCGTAGAATCTGAATCCGGCGTCAGAACTGGCCCATCACGTCAGGATTTTAAGATATTTGAGGTTATGTTATTTTTTGTCAAATATCTCCAAATCCTGACGTGATGGGCCAGTTCTGACGCCGGATTCGGATTCTACGCACCAAATTACTTCGGAAATAACCCTTAGCTTTCCAACAACTCACATGACCCCTGTATTTGTATACCTGTGAAATGCTAATGACGTCGAAGGGATATATCTCGTAACTTCGAAAAGCCATAACTTTGCGTAAAAAATCGTAGTTGATCTCTTGAACCCTTAAATTAAAGGGTAAGAGTTGTACTAAATGATGTAATTGAGAGAAAGACCGCAAACATTTTTTTCGCTCTGTACATAACCTCAAATGTAGGAAAAAACGCCATTTTTTGGTACATAACCTCAAATATCTCAAAATCCTGACGTGAGGGTCAGTTCTGACGCCGGATTCGGATTCTACGCACCAAATTACTTCGGAAATGACTCTTGAAGCTTTCCAACAACTGAACCATGTTGACCTGTGTAATTAATTCGATTCGTTGCATTTCTTCCAATCGAAACACATCATGCATTCATCGAATAGAAGACGGCATTCCCAATTGTCCTAATGCTTTATTAACCAACGCCAAGCATAGATCTTTAATATGAATTAAAGCTTCATTGTAAACTTTCGGCGTAAATTCCATCACTAGCTTATGTTAAAAAATTATTTTTTTTTTTTAATTTTCACTTGACGGTAGATGGCGCCAGCAATTTGCGCTAGATGGTGTAAGTCAAAAGTAATTATTTTGTTTATACTAAAAAAATCATTTTAAAGTTCTTTCAACGTAAAACAATTTAAAATACTAATAAAATCTAAAAATTTTTAAATTATTAATGTTTTAATAAATGTCGAAAATGCCAGAAGCTAATTCTCGATAAATTACCATTAAATAGATTTTTTAATTATAATTACTAACATTTTTATTATAACATTTTTTCAACCATATATAAAAAATTAATTTTTTAAAATATATTTTTCTGACAATTTTTCTGCAAAATTGTAAAGTAGTATAGGTTAAAAATTTATTTTTTGAACAATTTTCTTTAAAAGTATTTGAATTTCTAACCAATTTTTAGCGCAGTCAGCTAAGAAATATATATTTTGATTATTTTATTTTAAAGATTTATTCCTACAGCGTCCAATTTTGCTATGAATTATTTGAATATAGTATATTCCAATATCTTAGGAATAGTATTTGCTGAAATTTATGATAGCCCTTTCCTTGTACGGTCTCTTACTATTTATATTCAATTCATCTAAGCATAAAATGTGAAATGTTTCTAATTCACCAAAAAAAAATTTTAAGTCTGGTCACACTAGCCATATTTGCAAGCAGAAACTTCTAAAATTAAAAACAAAAATTATTACAAAAAAATTACAAATGTCTCATCAACTTTTTGGAGTCTCTAGAAGCTGAAAACTAAGCCAAAGAACTTATTTTTTTCGAGTAATTGGACTAGATAATAAGTTTAAGGTCTATTAGGGTCTACAATGGACGCCTAGTTATGCAGCGCAGTCTTTCAACTTAACATTATCCATTTATATATCATTATTTATAACTCAAAAACGTCGGAACCGATTTTTATGAACTCTGATTTCCTATATTTATCTGCTCCCAGAGTAGCATAATTATTAGAAAATAACACAAAACTTTAGACGGAAAAGTTCGAAAATCATTAAAAACTTTTGGACTGGACTTATTTGTACAGTCATACTTGCCTCTACAACGAATTTTTACGTATAACGTTTTTTTTAAATAGGCTGATTTTATGAACTCTATTTATTTGGTGATGTATCGCTTTCTTTGCAAAAAGGGTATTAAGGCGTACCTGTATCATGCTCCATTTAATAAACACTATAAATGTTTCGAAGGATCTCAAACAGAAGTTCTCGGAATAAAGCAGACACAGTGGCCAAAGCTCGCTAGTAATTTTATTATTACGAATACTTTGCTTTATTAATAAAAACACAAAAAATTTCTAAAAATTCCTGCAGCTCGCGCTATGCAAAGGGTATCAAAGAAGGACATTATATGGAACTTCCAGCTTCCAGGCTCCTCTATATATATGTTTACTTTTTGTTTGCTGCCAACTGTTCATAAGTTTATTTTTGTGTTTATTAATTTTGCAACAAGAAAAATGAAAAAAGAAAACCAAGAGAAAGAGAAAAGAATAAAAATAAAATAAAGCAAAGCAAAAAGTAATAAGAAGTATAAAAATAACAATCGTAAAAATGTCGAGCTTTTCTTGTCTGTTGGACTTGGCTTTAACTTCAAAGAGCGAATCGGAGGGAGAGCCTTGAACTTGACGAATTCTTAGCCGCAGGAGCTGCGTAATTGAGTGGGAAGGCGGAGAGAGGCAGAGAGAGCACGAAAGAAGCAGGAGACAGGAGCCATGAAAAAGAAATAAAAAGTAGATGGTAGAGAGATAGTACGACAATGTACAATGCTCGAGTATTTAAGTAGAACTGATGACATCTGCGATAACCCGAGGCAAGTCTATAAACTTGACTTCAAATCTGCTCGTAACTGGGTTTATTTTAGAGTTTCGAGTGTTACGACTTCCTGCGATTGTCATTTTGATGTCAGTTTTAAGTATTTTTTTCATTACCTAAATGTTTTGCTAAAAATGAGAATGACTTTTTTATGGGTACTACTAAATCAGAGCAAATTCAATAAAGTTTGAATATCGTTTTTAATGATGTAAAGGGATTTAACTGGGATTTTATCTCTCTGTATGTTTCTGAGCTTATTAATATCGGTTAAATATGACGAAATTCACGCAGTTTATGAGTGATAAGCGAGAGGAAGGTAGAGTTGGAGATTTTATTTCATCTTGGTATGACTATTCTGACAGAGATATTAACTAAACAGCATTTATACCGCTAAAATATCCACTCTCTGATACAGTGCTGCCCATTTTTTGGGTGGTCAACGCTAGAGGGCGCCAGCAATTTACAATAGATGGCGTATGTAATAAGTTACCATTTTGTTTATACTAATAAGGCCTTTTAAAATTGTTTCAAAACAATATAATTAAAATATTAATAAATAAGAAAATTTTTAAAACTTTATTGTTTATATACTTTTTTTTTTTAAGAGTCAACGTGACCTAACTTTTCGGAAGGAGACATTAACTAAGATCCTTCAATTAACTTGTTTTAAAAATAATATTTTTGTCTATTTTCATGAAAACACTTTAGAACAAAGCATCAAAAATAAATTGAAAAAAAATTAACAATATTATATTAATTAAGTTTAAAGCTTTTTCAATACCAATTGATTGCCTAGTTTTCTTAAAAAAAATCTTCATTTTGTACAAGCTACTTTCGAATTAACTAAAATAATTAATTTCTCAATCCATGAAATATTTTTTCATAAAATGCCAGTATTTTATGCTAAACAAATATTTGCAACACAATTTTGATTTTGGCGCCGTTTTCTTGCGTGTTGTCCCACTGTGCGCCGTTGGCATCGTCACCTTTGATCGCTAGATGGCACAAGCAAATTGCTGTCGCTAGATGGCGCAAGCAAATTGTTGGATATGTGCTCCCATTTATATGGTAAATTATTTTAAGTTCCTTGGTAATTGAACAAAATATTTTGGACTAGATATAAATGAAACGAAATTTTGAATTTAATCAGGCCTGTTTTGGGTTCCATTTGCAGATTAAAATTGATCAAAGATGATCTAACAATGTAGTGTAATATTTTAGTTATAAAATATCTTCAGAGGGCTTTTTAAAAACTATATAATCGTAATCGTTGTTGTGGGTTAGGCATAGGCCTCTATGTATTGAGATCAGTATGATCTATTTTGCACCCCATTATATTTAGATGTTCAGTATGTCGAGGAATTTTACCAGCTCTTTCACAAGGAGCCTTTGAAAGTCTTAAACTTCTAGTAGGTATGCACCTAAAATTTTCTATCTTCTGTGGCCTAGCGCTTCACAATTTGTGATCAGGTATTCCATACCCTTCTGTGTAGATGATGGTTGCAGGCGAAGTGACCTGTTAGTGCTCCAGAGAGTGTCTTGAGACTTTTCCTGTTAAGGGTAGAGTAGTGTTCGCTCTTTTGGCCATCAATGCCATTCCAGTCTTCTGTGACTTTTTGTCGAGTCCATTCTTTAGTCTCATGTTTTATATTGATTTTGTTGAAGCCAACACAGGAATATAGGCCTATAAAAGGTTTTCCCGCCCCTATTTTTTGGTGTAAAGGTCCTCCTTTCATTGGCTTCATGTCCTTGCTGCACTCTATAAGGACTTTGGAAGTAAATGTTTAGCTCTTTAGTGTTTTGAGAACTGATTGACTGTCTGAGAGTCTAGAGCTCCGCTTGGAAAATTGTGTTGTCAGTGCTTAAGGTAATTGATTTGTGTGCTCTGGGGCCCACAATTCCTGCTTCTACCGCTTGAAGCGTTTTTGATCCATCTGTATACCATTTTTGCGAGTCGTCATGTAATCAGATTGGGTAAGCATGTTATTCCTCTCTCGATGGAAAAAAGACTGTATATCTTGCTAAAATTTAGTACTAAGTCTGTATGGTCATTTACCTGGGTCATACATGTTGCGTTGCCGACCCTTGTAAGGATTCGTAGATGACAAGTAAGAATTCCTGGTTTGAATTTTTCTTTTAAGATTATTGAAAGTGCTTGCATTGCAGCCTCTTACTGTATTGCTGGGTGTAGCGGTGGTAAAAAATAAAAAATAAAACTTTATAAGTGTAACTGCATATTTAAATCGACCTTCTTTTAAAAAAATATTTGCTAAAAATTTAAACCACGAATCACGTGCTAGTCTGGGATGTGGTCTTGATGGGGTCCTTCACTTCAAAGAATCGCCAAAGACTTTCGATGCATTTTTCAACTTAAGTGGGGACATGAAAACCTCCGATTGTGGATACGGCACTGCCAAGAATTCTAGTTGGCTGGGCCGGATTAAGGTTATGTGAGGTACGGGGCCACAGGATTGCGGAGGCCCTTTTAATCTTATATTGCGATACTGGATAGGGTAATGAAAGTCCCAGTATACACTCATCAGTTAGGGCGCTCGGAGTGCTAAGTTCCCAAATTTTATCGAAAAAAGGCAATGTCGGTAGGTGATCTAAGACGAGCGATATTTTAAATCAAAAGTTTTGAGTAATGAAAATTATGTTATAGAAATGATTGAAATTCTCAAAATAGTCATAAGAATTCGTTCGAATTTTAAAAGAAATTTAAAATTTTATTAAATTTGTCTGGTGGAGGCCAGGAGCCATGATCCCTCCGGTGCCGTCTTAAATCCGGTCCTGTCAGTTGGAGTTTCATTCTAGTTTGCCCTATGCAGTTTTTGTTTGACAATAAGAGCACATTTAATATTTGTTCAAAATGTTTTTCGCATTGAATTCAACCTTTTTAGAAATTCAGTGACGCTCTTTGGGGAAGTTTCACTGTACTTTATATTTTGTAAAAGCCCATTTTATAAGTTATTTCATTTGCTACGATGAACGAACATTCAAAACTATTTCGTATGGTTCTTATAATCTTTCTCTGTTTAATTTGTTTTGAACTTCAAAAAGTGTGACCCTATTTAATAAGCTTTAAATTACTCATATACTAAATGCTAGGTCAACATTTCACAACCAACTTCAGAGTCTATATTCCAACCAGAGAGGAGTGGAATACTGGGGCTCGATAAAGTTATACACGGACGGTTCCAAGCTAGACGACCGTGTAGGGGGAGGGGTCTACGTCGAGGATTTCGACATTAGAATTGCTTTTAGGCTCCCGGACCACTGCAGTGTCTTTCAGGCAGAGGTCACAGCAATCCGGGAGGCTTTAACAACAATAAAAAACCTACAAGTCCAAGATAAGAATATCTGTATATATTCGGACAGCCAAGCGGCTATTAAGTCTCTAGTTTCGATGACTTCGTGTATGAAGTCAGTGAATGACTGCCGCTTGTCTCTAGGGGAGATGGCTGAGCAGTTTTCAATTCACCAGATATGGGTTCCAGGACACAGGGACTTTTGGGGGAAATTGCATTGCGGATGAACTGGCTAGGAAAGGAACTACCAGCATCCTCCTTCAAGATAAGGAGGGCCTGGGTATACCCGTGGCCAGCTGTAAACTGAGAATACGAAATTTTTCGCTCTCTGTGCAAATAAAACGTGGAATCGGACATCGAACACGTGTAGAATCTCGCGGCAAACCTGGCCGACATACTGCAGTAAAAGAACCAAAAAACTTTGCTGTCTGAATAGAACCCAGTGCTCATCTGTCATTCGTGCCATTACGGGACACTGGTTGGTAGGAAACCACGCATCCCGTTTGAATGCTCCCCACCACGACTTCTGTAGAAGCTGTGGCGATGAAGAGGAGCTAGAGATGGTGGAACACTTTTTCTGTCACTGCCCAGGACTGGGCAGAAAAAGATTTAGGTTCCTACAGTCATATTTTCTAAACGATCTATCTCAGCTCTCTGAACAGAGTCCAAAATGCCTTTTAAGGTTCATTCAGGCAGCCGGATGGCTTCCTCAACTTTCGTAGGGGACCCATCAAGTGGGGAAATGTGGTGAATTGGCTCACTAGCGGTATCACAAAGGGCCTATCCTTGGCCTAAGTTAGTTGGGATGTCGGTCCCAACTGCCGCCCTAACCTAACCTAACCTAATGCTAGGTCAGGTCTTTGGTCTTTTTTTTGTGAAAACTTTTCCCTATATCTCGTTTCTATATCAACTCTGGAAACAATTACAAAAAAATCACTTTTTGAACAATGCCCTACTTTAGAGCTTTAATTTGCTTTAATCCAGCTTTAACATTTTTAAAGCGATTACAAATATTATAAATTTTGTTAAATGATTATATGTATAAAAAAAAAGTTGAGCATATATTCCTCATTTTATATGGTAAAATAATATACGAGTATGCGAAAGTAAAATAATGTTGCTTGATTTAAACCCAGACCCATTAAAATAAATACTGCTTGCTTGTAATATAAGTATAAAATTATTTTATATAATAAAAAAACAAAATGAAAATAATGAACCAAAATAATACCAAAAAAGTTGAAGCCAACAAACTTGCTTGCTCAACAATATCGTTGCATGTTCCAATTGCCAACGAGTATGTTGTACATATGTTATGTAATTTATCATATATAAAAATAAATAAACCAAACATATAGTTAGTAAATATCTACATCATGTATATAGTGTTGTTAACAAGAAGTCAGAAAATCAACAATAAACCCAAAATAATGTACAACATTCAAATATAAATTGAGTTTAAAATTGTGCATATTATAAATAATTGTCCTTGAAATTTTAATACGCCTTTGTGCATGTTAAACAACAGGAACAAAAATATTACAAAAAATACCACCTAAATACCAGCAAATACCAAATAAATGCCCCGCTGTGACTGTGGGTAGGCCTTAAATTTGCATTAAACAAATGCCAAGGCAATAAAAAATAAAAACAAAACGCAAAAAAAAAAACAAAAACAGCGCATAAAAAAATTCTTTTTTTTTTCTTTTCCTAAATAAAATTACCAAAAATTACATTTGGCAAAAAAAAAAAAAATACGCCTAAGTATAAAAGAGACAAACAACAACAATACAAAACGTGTGTGTTTTTGTTTTTGTTTGTGTAATGTGTGCGTTTATTTAATGACTTTTTTTTACTTTTCGAAATACTCTTTAAAAGGTGTTAAGTACGTTAAGTTTCTCAGGCAGTTTGTGGTAGTAAATTTGTTTGTTTGTCTGAAATTTTGTCTGTTTTAATGGCAAAACTGTTTCCAAATTGAAACCAGAAAACAGTTTGCTATATAAATATCGTAAATACTTAATAATTAATTTTTTCTAGTTATTATCAAAAACTACTAGACAGACTGAGTAGGAACTAGCAGATAAAGTTTATAAAGATTGATTAAATTCTTCAAAGAAAAACTTCAACTAATTCTTTTTGACAAAATTTTAAAGAAGCAAAAAAAATACCAAAATAAAATTCATCCTAAAGGCCATTGATAAAATTTGTCAAAGAAAAGCTTCAAATACTTCTTGTAGGCAAATTTTTAAGAAACAAAAAAATACTAAAATAGAATTTATCGTAAAGGTCATTGATAAAATTCTTCAAAGAAAAATTTCAGTATTTTTCTTGTAGACAAAATTTTTCAGGAATAAAAAAATACTAAATTATAAAAGAAAACAGTTTGCTATATAAACATCATAAATACTTATAAAACAATGCTTCTAGTTTTTACTAAAAAATTCTAGACAGACTGAGTAGGAACTAGCAGAGATTTTTTGAAGATTGACCAAATTCTTCAAAGATAAACTTCAACTACTTCATGTAGATAAAATTTTTAAGGAACAAAAAAATACTAAATATGTATACACAAGAAAACAGTTTGCTAACGAAACATCATAAATACTTAATAAATAATTCTACTAGTTATTACTAAAAAATACTAGACAGACTGAGTGGAAACTAGCAGAGAAAGTTAAAGATTGATCAAATTCATCGCAGTAAAACTTCAACTACTTCTTGTAAACAAAATTTGTAAGAATTAAAAAAATACCAAAATAAAATTCATCCTTAAGGCTATTGATAACATTCTTCAAAGGAAATCTTTAAATACTTCTTGTAGGCAAAATTTTTAATGAACAAAATAGAATACTGAATATATAAATACTATTTCTAAATGATTTCAAAAACTAAACATTTTTTTAAGTTTTCTAAAGTTAGCAACGCTTGTAAAAAATACTAAATAAAAGCTAGAAAATAATAGTTTGATATATAAACATCAAACATACTCCAAATACTACTAGTTATTACTAAAAAATACTAGACAGACTGAGTAGGAAATAGCAGAGAATTTTTCAATATTGATCAAATACTTCAAAGAAAAACTTTAACTACTTTTGTAGACAACATTTTTAAGGATTAAAAAAATATCAAAATAAAAGTAGTGCTAGTGACAAAATTCTTCAAAGAAAATCTTTCTTTTGTCGACAACATTTTTAAGGAATAAAAAAATACCAAAATAAAATTCAGCCTAAAGGCCATTGATAAAATTCTTCAAAGAAAAACTTGAACTATTACAAACTAAAAAAATACCAAAAATCTTCAAATATTTTCATAAAATTCATCCAAGAAAACTGCAACTACTTATTGTAGACAACATTTGCAAGCAATAAAAAAATACCTAAATAAAATTTGTCTTAATAAAACTCTTCAAAGAAAATCTTCAACAACTTACACACAGTTTTTAAGAAACAAAAAAAAATACTAAAATAAAATTCATGCCTAAGGCTAGTACGCAGCAAAGCAAAAAACCCTAAAAGAACAGAAAACCTCATAAAAAAACTTTCAAAAGTCTTGGCGCAAAGAATTTTACTCTTTTATATGCAGCTAGTTCTGCCCATTTTTTGAGCATTTCATATGTAGATGGCGCCAGTAGAAACATCAGTTGTTCTGTTTGAGCGCTAAAAAGAAATCATTTATGTACAGCAACTTATTTTGATAGTAGAAACTTAATCGCGTCGGCAAAATGGTTGCAAAAATTTTACTAAATAGCTGAAAATTTCCCTGATAATTCAACCAAATATTTGGGACTTCATGCATAAGCTCTCTTTTGGTTGTTGTAAGTGGCGCCATCTATTATTAGCTCAATTATGTCTACTTGATATTGCCCAAATATTGCTTGGTTATAAACTTTATGCATAAAATTTCTTTGTTTGCCAAATAATAAGCTGCGTACTGGCCTTGAAATACCAGCCTTAAAATACTAGGTAAAGCACACAACTTTAAAAAAATTACTAAAAGTTAGCTGAAAATACCAGAAAAGTCATAATTCTTAAGAAAATACTCAAGACATAGAGCAAACACTTAAATAGGCTAACTGAAAAAATACTAAAAAATCGATAATAACCAAAGACCCTTTTAGAAGTTATCTAAAATACTTTAGAAATGCTTTAACTATTCCGTTTAGTTGTAATTTTTAAGGAGTACAAAAAAATACCAAAACCAAATTCATCATAAAATACCAGAAGTTAAAAATAGCTGGACTGATAAAAAATTACTAAAGCAAAAGAAGAAGTTGCATAAAAATACTAACTAAAGCTTAAAACTAAAAAAAATACTGAAAATGTTCTTAAAATATTAAAAAAAAAATCATAATTCTAAAATAAATACTCAAGCCATAAGGAAAACATTTTAATGAACTGTCTAAGCAAAATACTAAAAAAACAAAAAAATAGCAGCAGACCTTTCTATAAGTTTATTTAAATACGTCAACTACTCTTTTTAGACAAAATTCTCCGGGGGTATATAAATAAAATTCATCCTAAAATACCAGAAGTTAGATGGACTGACAAAATATTAGTAAAGAATCACTAGAAGTTGCACTAAAATACTTAATACTAATACTAAATACTAAAGCTTAAAACTGACAACAAAAAATACTGAAAGTTAGCTAAAAATTTAACAAAATCATGATTCTAATAAAAATACTCACATTAGGTAAATACTTATAAGGACTGTCTGAACAAAATACTAAAAAAAATATAAATAATCACATACCTTTCTAAAAGTTTATTGAAATACTTTAAAAATACTTCAACTCCATCTTTTTGACAAAATTTTTAATTCTTCTTGCAGAAAAAATTTTTTAGAAATTAAAAAAATACCAAAATAAAATTCATCCAAAAAACCCCAAGCAAAAAAAACTAGGACTGAAAATGTTTTTTTCCTATTTCCATCTGGTTAAGTGGAGAATAAGGAATTCCATTTTAATTTGGATCAACGTAGCTCTAAGAGAATAGAACTGCTTATTCGCATAATAATATGAATTTTCAGTTTCATCTGAAGTTAAAGAATTACAAGGTCTTGGGAATAAATAGAATTTAAGTACTGCACTTAATAGTTATATTGGTATAAAGAAGGAAATCTCGATTTTCAAATAGATCTTTTTTAATCTAAAAAAAAAAGCATAGATTGATAAGAAAAAGGATTAAGCTACAGATTTAGTCTTATATTTGGAATTTTTCTTCATGCTGAGTAATTCTTATAGTGCCTTTTTTTTAAAGAGTATACAAACTTCGGTTTACCGTAGTTAGCCTTAGGTTATCTTTACTTTGTTTTGGTTCACTTTTTTTTTTGTATTTTTGATAATGGTTGCTGTTGCTCTGTTGATGATGTTTTATTGCCTGGAACGGCAACTGGACGACAACAACAACAACGACAACAACAACAACATGGACAACAACAATAAATACATTTCACGACGGGACACAGACACAACAATGGCAGATTGCGACGTCTCACACAGTTTATGGAGCTATTACCCATCAGCGTTAGCGCAAGTTGTAAAAATCTTGCATCCAGCCACCAACAACAACACCAACAACACCAACAACAGCAACAAACACAACAAACACAACAACAACAGCAATCATTAAGGACACAAGAGTCCTTACAGCAAGCAACAAGCACAAGCTACAACAACGATGAGCTATATCTGGATGCAAGTGGAAATCTGTATCGTTCGGCTAGCTTTCAAAGCGAGGAATTCCTGCTGGACATTATCACAGGCGAGCTGCTCCTAAACGAAGCGAACAGGCACAATGAAAATGAAATTGAAATTGGATTGCCAAGTGGCAAAGGAACAGGAACAGCAGCAGCCAAAGGAACTGTTGCTGCTACTCCAAGACCAGCTGGTAGAAGGTAGTAGCGCTTACATACATACATATATATTATTATTACAAATACAGCCAAAAAAAAAAAAGAAAAGCGAGTACATATAGTACATACATATATATATATAAATAAGTATATAAGTAGCCGCTATCTGGACATTATAACAAGATGTCGCTGATGTAGTATACACGCAGTGTGTGTACAGTACAGTAGGTGACAAAAGCTGTTTGCTGGGCTTTTGTGGTTCCGGATTTGGAGTTCTGGTTCTGGCAATTGTTAGCCCGTATAAGTATGCAATGCTTTTGTTCACATCGCACAAGGCATATTTAATGTGCCGTTAAGCATAAAAATTTTTGCCGTTCCCAGCCATGTGCCGTTACTTTGACATTTGCAGTTAAGTGCTCGACTTTGGACGTGGGGGTGAGGGGGCGGCCGACTCTCAACTTGGCCAGGGGGGCGCGAGCGGGCGCGCGGCATATAACCAATAAATATGCATAAATTTTGTTGACTTTAATGTTTGCCCAGCACAAAAGCCAGCACACACACACACATACAGACACAGACACCGACACACAGACATTCATTCACACAAACATGCAACTGTGTGTATGTGAGTATGCGTGTGTGTACAATGCGGCGTATACGCAACGCATTAACAATTTGATTTGTAGCCAGCGCCTTGAAGTCTGCAAAAGTTCTTTAGTTGTGGCTCTGTGTGTGTGTCGCTGTGTGAGTGAGTGGTGTGTCGGTGTGTTTGGTTGTGTGTGTATTATCAATATAGCAACACTTGGTTTGGGCAAATGGCGGCAACTACAGCAAACACATTAACAACCAACACTGGCAAATAGCAAAAAAAAATAAAGGAGTGTGTGTGTACACACACAAACACGCACACTAAGCAAAAACACGAGCATATTGGACAACAAAAAAAATAAATAAAAAATGAAAAAGAGTGCAAAGTGTTGGGAAATGTCGTTTTTACGCTTTTGAATTGAAGTTAAGGGTTATGTTGAGTTTATAAGGGTCTTTGTCACACATAGAAATTGACACTAGATACCAAAGTTTAACCCTGTACAGTGGTGGAACCTTGCGATTTGTACAGATCAGGTTTATTTTAACAGAGTTATACTACCTTGGTGCAGCGCACAGTGGTACCAATTCGTATGTTTCTTCCATAAAATAAAAAAAATTTGAAACTTAGGATTCGAATGGTGTCCCTGGTAGCGAGGTGGGGCACGAGTGCGGCAGGAAGAGCTCAGCGCTGGCAGCTATCCTTGCGGTTACGGACACAAAATTATTACAGGACGTCGTATCGCAAATCAGGGAGATGGCTAGAGCTCTGCTGTAAAGAGAATGGGACATGGTGTCCGGTTGTCGCATTTCCCGAGCACTGTGGCCGAGGTATGATCCAAAGCGAACATCTGAGCTCCTACGATTCCATAAAAAGCAGGACTAGCATGATGGTAGGCGTTGTAACGGGGTACTGCACCATAGGCAATACTGCTGAGAGGTTGCACATTCACCATCACGATTGCTGCCGCAGCTGCGAAATGAGGAAGAGATAGAAAGCATCCGACATATGCTATGCAACTGCCCGGCGCTAATGAACCCAGATTCTGGGTAATCCTTTTTTTGAGGATCTGGGTAATATAGCCTATGTACTCATATCGGATCTGCTGCTTTCGTCGAATCCTCAAAATGGTTCTGCATCATGAGAGACTTAGATGATTAGGGCTGTCCAACAGCTTTTGATCCTCCTCTACAATCCCTCCCTTTCTTCAATACTTTCCTTCCTTTCTTTCAATTAGGCAATACAATGGACCTCATGGTATCTGTGTGATCTCAACCTAACCTAACCCTAGGACTCGGTACAATATATTGTAATAGCTCAACTTTCTTGTTGTATGTATTCCATTTGGGGAACAGTGTAGTTAGATCTCAAGTAATTTCTTGTAGCTGGAAAATTTAGAACTACATAGTCTTCTAGACAGCATCCGATGTTTTTTGGTATATTTAGTGTTTCTTTACTGCGTGATTTCTTAGCTAAAAACCTTAAGCTCTTAGTTCCTAGAAAAATTTAATAAATCTGCCCTACTCCCGAAAACGAAAAAACCAAACCCAAAAATTTGATTCGAATTCGTTTTTCGTCTCCGGATGTACTCTTGTATCCCGTCAGCTACTTTATACTCGCAGGATAATGTCTAAAATATTTCCAGGTCGTCAGCGTATGAAGCAAATAGCATTTCTTCGATCACAACAGACTGCATTAACTCCATTGGGGTAGGGATGTCAGCAGTGTATAGGCTGTAAAAGCGGCGCAAGAACGCATTCTTGAGGTACTCCAGCACCCTGGCATTGGAAAGTGTGTTTTTGATTTTGACTTGTAATCGACTGTCCTCAAGCTATGATCGCAATATGCCAAAGTATGGAGCAAGGTCTTCATTTTAGCCAGAAGACCAACCAATCAGCCAAACTCTGTCAAACGCCTGCTTGACGTCAAAAAATACTCAAAACAGTATTCTTTGTCGTCGAACGCTTTAAGAATATGATTAGCCGCTCTATTTACCTGCACGACGGTGCTGTGTCCTTCCCTAAATCCAAATTGATAGTCAGAAAAAAAAATTGTTGTGTTTATTGATCCTCTTAGCCATCAACGTCTTCCAAGCTTTGGCAAGAGTGGGGAGGAGGGTTATTGGACGGTATGATTCTGGGGCCGAATCATCTTTTCCAGGTTTCCCGATCATAGTAATGAAAGCTATTTTCCATTGGACAGGGAAGTGCTGCGATCTTATTATTGCATTTAACGTAATGAAAACAAGAGCTTTCCTTGGCAAGGCTGGCAAGGTGACATATTCTGTCATAACCTTGGGCCTTTGACTTAGGTAGCTTTATTATATTTTCTTCAATCTCATCTAATCGGATGGATCGAACAGGCAACGTCATTTGGAGTGGTGTGTCAGTGATGCTGAGAGTTTCTCTTATTTTATGCCGGAACCCTGACGTGCTTGGGTTTTTTGTACCTCCGATTCGGATTCAGCGACGCTGAAATCATATAATAAACATGGTCTGACCTCCAGACCCGAACATTTTTTTTGTGTGACTGTGTTATTCTTAAATTTATTTATACTAACTTAAAGTTATATCCAAATATATCCAAGAATATTTAAAAAAGTTATTTCGTTATAAAATTTGTACTTTTTTAAATATATTTTACCGATTTGAATTGCTCTTGAACAAAACATTTGATTTGAAGCCACATAAAAAATGCGTTTTTGAAGCAGAATAAAATTTTCGAGTTCTACTTCCAGAGAAGCTAAAAAACAGAACAAAGGCTTTTTTTTAAAAACAAAATTTTTAGAAAGGTTAACGCCTTTTCTTTAAAACGCCCACAAAGTCCTTGCCTAAGAAATAATTTATTTCTAAAAGTTGACTTTAGAGGTATTCCACAGTCTGTCCAATGCAACGATTGATTCCCATTTTCTCTCTATGTTTCCTTTGTACACAAAAGAAATCCAGCACATAAATCAAACGACTAACAACAACAAAGTTGAAGCAATTTGTCATTAGTTTTGGCACACAATGCAAAGATTTGTCTGCCACTTGTTGCTGCAACGACAACAACAACAAAAACAACTTTACAACAAAAACTGTACAACACTGGAATATCAACAATGGAACCTTAATAGCCATAGAAACATCCAAAGCGACTGAAAAACTAAATAAAATTCGAAAGTTATGACAATTTAACTGCACTATTGAACTAGAATAATGAGACAGAAAGGGAGAGAATGAGCAGGAAGAATGCGAGAAGGTGAAAGGACGTGAGAAGGGCAGTTAGATAGAGACAACGAGTTAAACGAATAACTTTGAATGAGTAGCAACAATTATTGAATAGAAAATATGTACACAAAGAATTCAAGTGTTGAAAAATGCGAAAAATTTTAACGTACAATTATAATAGTTACCTGGTGGGGTTTTATTTGTGACGAGCACTGTGCACAAAAAGCTTTTGTTTAAGGCAAAAGTTTTTCTTATATTATAAAATGCAGCAAATTGACTTTATTTTTAATTTTATTGCAATTTGCCTTAATGAGAGGTGCAAATAAAGCAATTTATTTTGTTGCTTCGTTTTGGTTGAGAGAGCATTGTCAAGGATACGGTTCCATTTTTTCATCTTTCGCAAAAATCGTATATACAGGGTGATACGATAAGCCTTAATATAAACGCGATATAAAAAACGGGTTGACATAACTCCTCATGCGCAATTTGGCCGAAAATTTACTTTTATGGGTTGCTTTTTGCTTCGTACCCATCTTTGCCGGAGTCTAGAAGACTTCAAACTCAGCTAGAATTCCAATTATCGTTTTAAGAAATTGGATAATTGCTTCAACACTTTACAATCTCTAACTTGAACGTCCACATAAGTCTACATCGCGTATACGTAATTTGAAATTTTGCAAAAAAAAATATTATTTGTGCTTGAGTCATGTTTTTACAATATATGCGCGGGGTGCTTCATATTTTCTTCCACTTCTGTCATCCCCGACTCCCAGCGCAGCATAGGGCCTCGACCATCTGTCTTGTAGCGAACTCTATTACGGGATTCACGGCAGATACATATCATCCCATGAGTAGCTGGCGGCTTGTAGTTCATGGTCAATAGATCTTCTCCATGTTTTTGCTGACACACCAACGCGACGCCCTCTCCCCTGAGGGTTCCAATGAAATGCCTGTGAGCGAGGTTCTCGTCGGATCTTCCACGCAGCATGTGGATAATAGATTAACAGAGACCATGAGGTCCATTGTGTTGGCTAATTAAAAGGAGAGGTGGAAAGGAATTGAAAAAAGGAAGGGAGTGTGGAGGAGGATCAAAAGCTGCAGGACATCCCTAATCGCCTAAGTCTCTCATGTTGCAGAACCATTTTGAGTTTTCGACGAAAGCAGCCAGATCCGATACTGGGTTGGTCTTCTAAGAAGCGCTGGGAAGTTACACAGCAGATGTCGGGTGTTTTCTATCTCTTCCTCATTTCGCAGCTGCTGCAGAAATCGTGATGGGGAACGTGCAACCTCTCAGCCATATTGCCTATGGTGCAGTGCCCCGTTGCAAGTCCAACCACCATCCTACTCCTGTTTTTATGGAAGCTGCAGGAGTTCAGGTGTTCGCTTTGGATCATATCTCGATCAAAGTGCACGGGAGATGCGACAGCCGGACACCATGCTCCATTCTCTTTCCGACGGAGCTCCAGACGTCTCCTGTGTAATCGACGTCTGTTTGGTATCTCGCCGTAATGTGGATATTATTAAACTTTTAAAAAAAATATGTTCCAACGTTTATTTTTTTTTTCATTTTCTGCAAAGCCGAAGTTTTCTCTATTTTTTTTTTCCAACTTTTTTGCTTGAATCAAACAGCTGATTATTGCTCAAGGCTTTCAAGCCTGACTAAATAATTCAGGGATGTCACTTTCATTTTTTTTAAAGTGTCAAATAATAATTTTGACAGCCTAAAAAACATAACAATCACCCTGTATATCACCCTGGCATATGCACTTTACGCTTATGGAGAATAATGAGTATTTAAGTTGGTGTATTGCGTGGGTATGTGTGTGTTGGTGTGTGTGTGTATGTGTGAGTGTTTGTGGGAACAAATGAATGCATAAATGAATGCACTCAAGTTTATGCTCTGAATGTTGAAGCTTTGGTTTCGGTTTAAGGTTCAAAGTTGGTCCTAGGACTTGGTGACAATCGGAGAGCAGCCAAGCAAGCTTCAAGTATTAACAGCTGGAGGGGGGTACAAAAACAACAACAACTGCGGCAACACTCTTATTCAAATCAAAACACACACACACACACGCACACACGCTCTCTTTGACAACGAAAAATTAAGTAATTATGGTGAGTGCGGTTGACAAAGTAATTATAATGAGATGCCAGTTACTAAGAAAATAAAAGCTGAATAAGAATTAAGAAGAAAGAATGCGAAGGCGAAAAATACGACAGCTGAAGAAAAAGAAACAACTGAAGAAAAAGAAACTGCGTTAACGAAAGAAGTAGCAAAAGTAAAGCGCATTAATAGTGTTGCTTTAATTTAAGAGCCAAGCGACTGAAATGAATGGCTGACTGACGGAGTGACTGACTGACGGAGTGACTGACGGAGTGACTGACGGAGTGACTGACTCAGTGAGTGAGTGAGTGACTGCAATACTGCAAGCCATAGACTGACCAGTATTGTGCAACAGCTTCAGCTCAGCTTTTCAATATTATGCCGCTGTTGGATGGACATACATGGCGTATGCGTTATTTTTAATTAACACAAACTTAATTAAGCTTAACATCTGCGAGTACTCTTAATTAGCGTCATGTCGTGTCAGCCATTATTGAGATATTGTATCATTGAAATGAAATTAATTCGTTAGATGGAGTGACACTTGTACTTTATAAGTTGGCTTAAGGAGAGCGGCTCTCTCACTGCCGCCTTGACCCACTGTGTATATATTATTAGACGGAGAGAGACGTTGTACATTATAAGTTGGCTTAGGGAGAGTGATTCTCTCTCTCTGTTTCCTTGACTCTCTATCTCAGAGCTATTCCCTCTCTGCATCTATGTCTTTCCATCTCTACATCTCTTCATCTCAACATGTCCCCGTCCCTCTTTCTCTCTATCCCACATATCTTCGTCTCTCCATCTGCTCAAGACCCAACCCACCATCTCCCTAACCCTCCATCGCCGCCTCTCTCCTACCCACCATCACCCCAACCTTTCATCGCCGAATCATCCCATCTCCCCAACCCTCAATCTGCCCATCCCTCAACCTTCCATCTCCCCATCCCTCCATTTCCATATCTCACTACTTGTACTTCATAAGTTGGCTTCTTCCTTGATTTTCTATCTGAGAGCTATTCTCGCCTATATATTTTTCCATCTCTCTATTTTTGCATCTCCTCATCTATTTATGTCTTCATATCTATCTTCATATCTTCATATCTTCATATCTTCATATCTTCATATCTTCATATCTTTATATCTTCATATCTTCATATCTTCATATCTTCATATCTTCATATCTTCATATCTTCATATCTTCATATCTTCATATCTTCATATCTTCATATCTTCATATCTTCATATCTTCATATCTTCATATCTTCATATCTTCATATCTTCATATCTTCATATCTTCATATCTTCATATCTTCATATCTTCATATCTTCATATCTTCATATCTTCATATCTTCATATCTTCATATCTTCATATCTTCATATCTTCATATCTTCATATCTTCATATCTTCATATCTTCATATCTTCATATCTTCATATCTTCATATCTTCATATCTTCATATCTTCATATCTTCATATCTTCATATCTTCATATCTTCATATCTTCATATCTTCATATCTTCATATCTTCATATCTTCATATCTTCATATCTTCATATCTTCATATCTTCATATCTTCATATCTTCATATCTTCATATCTTCATATCTTCATATCTTCATATCTTCATATCTTCATATCTTCATATCTTCATATCTTCATATCTTCATATCTTCATATCTTCATATCTTCATATCTTCATATCTTCATATCTTCATATCTTCATATCTTCATATCTTCATATCTTCATATCTTCATATCTTCATATCTTCATATCTTCATATCTTCATATCTTCATATCTTCATATCTTCATATCTTCATATCTTCATATCTTCATATCTTCATATCTTCATATCTTCATATCTTCATATCTTCATATCTTCATATCTTCATATCTTCATATCTTCATATCTTCATATCTTCATATCTTCATATCTTCATATCTTCATATCTTCATATCTTCATATCTTCATATCTTCATATCTTCATATCTTCATATCTTCATATCTTCATATCTTCATATCTTCATATCTTCATATCTTCATATCTTCATATCTTCATATCTTCATATCTTCATATCTTCATATCTTCATATCTTCATATCTTCATATCTTCATATCTTCATATCTTCATATCTTCATATCTTCATATCTTCATATCTTCATATCTTCATATCTTCATATCTTCATATCTTCATATCTTCATGTCTTCATATCTTCATATCTTCATATCTTCATATCTTCATATCTTCATATCTTCATATCTTCATATCTTCATATCTTCATATCTTCATATCTTCATATCTTCATATCTTCATATCTTCATATCTTCATATCTTCATATCTTCATATCTTCATATCTTCGTATCTTCATATCTTCACATCTTCACATCTTCATATCTTCATGTCTTTATCTGATCATCTCTCCATGTTCCCATTGCTCCATCCCTCTATCTCTTCCTGTCTCGACTTACCAAGTCCCCAACCTTCTACCTCCCAAACCCTTCATCGCTCTATATATCTAACTCTCCATCCCTCTACGTCTCTGCAACTTCAAATCTCTACCTCTCTCTCCCTCTCTACCTTTCTATCTCCCTATCTCTCTAACTCTCCATCCCTTCATCTCTCTAGCTCTCTATTATTCTATCGCTCCATCTCTCCATCAACCAGCATCTACCTTTCTCTCACCATTATGTATTTATTTTGGTCCACATCGTCTCAAACGCTTTTACTTCATCTTCTAATTAGTTTTTTAGCCTTGTTCTTTAGCCTCGAATTGGCCACCCTCAAACCTTGGCTACTGTTGTTGCTTTATTTGCTATTTATAGACACCTGCAAGCTGCTGTAAGTCCTTCTGGGCGTAGCTAATTGATTACTCCTTAGCCTGACTTTGCATAACAGTTGTGTTTCCTTATATAATTTATTTTAATTTTAATAAATAAACGATTTTTAATAGCTTACTCGCCCAAGATATGATACTTTGAGTACAGTAGTGGCTTGTAAAATAGCAACGTTTGTTTATAAGACTCTGGTAGTAAAAGAAGGACAGACTAGAGGTGGGAAGTCCCTAACATAATATGCTGGTTGTTGCGACATCTACATGAGTTTTTGTACAAAGTAGGACATTTTTCTTTGGGCTTTAATGCGTGCACTCACTGTATTGTTATCTATGGCCGGCTATAAGGATATATTACGTATACGCCCGCTCGTACAGTTTAGGCTCAATAAGTTTAAATGACACAATTTAAAGTGTCACGTTGCCTTTGTTGGTTGGTTTTCCTATTGATCAAATTATAACAATTAATATTAACAATGACGGAACAAAAGCATAAAAGATGAAAAGACCGACAATGGGATACGCTGTAATTGTCAATATGAAATCAGCTTATAAGTCACAATATCTAAGTAGCTCAAAACATTCAAGAGAATAACTAAACGACATGAATACTGCAATAGAAAAAACTTAATCTAAAGAGGGATTTGCGCAGCTGTGAGATATGAAACAGAGCTGAGATGATAAGCTCATAACTTATCATCTGCTACGCTTTCATCATCTATCGATGATGGTCGACAGACCACAAATCTTAAGTGCCCCTACAGCAGGCAGGGTATCCACTACGACAAGGCAAATCCGGCCGTATCATTGTCATGCTTATTGGTGCTTCTAATTCTTCGCATTGTTATCCGGCTGACCACCATTTATATAAATATTCAAAAGCAAAAAGCAAAAAGAAAGATGAACAATAGAAACAAAAACTTTAAAGATGGCGCTGGGGATTGGCAACCATTTTGACATGACGTGCAAACAAAGTGTCCAAAATACGCCAGCAATATTTATAGCCTTAATATAGACAGCTTAACGCACACCTAGACAACTAGAGACAGAGTGTTGCACAGTGGCCAAGTGGCAAAGGGCGTGGCAGGGGCAATGTCTTTATGCTACAGACATGGTCATTAGCACGGGCATTAACTGTAGCCGGAATGTTAAATACCAAAAGTACCAGGTATGAAGGCAATTTGCAAATTTTGGTTTCTCTCTATCGTTTTGCTTTCTATGTAAACTTAACCGTTGTTGTTGGATGTCCTGGCAGTGAACGCCACTACGTCACTGCGTCCCTCTGTCCTCCTGTTGCTGCTGGGCTGTCCTTTTGTGTGAGTTGAGCAAGAAACTTTTTGCAAGTTGATGCAACTTGTAGATAATTTTCTTTGAATCAATTTATGATGGTAAACAATTCTTGTGCAGTTTATTTCATTTTCTTGTACAGATAGTAAGTAAACTAAGCTGTAGATTCTTTATTGGCTTAAAAACGGAGCGGATTCAGCAATCCTGGTAATCTCTTAATCGGCCTACGTCTGCATTGGGTTACTTTTTAAGGTGAAGACTTCAATTTTCAAAATTTAGATTATTTACTGAGTTATCGATAAATGTATATTTAGTGGAATTATTTTTAACTAATCTCCAGACGTTTGAAGATATTTAAATAATACATTTTTTTCTTAAAAATCAACATTTTTAGCTTTTACAAATTTTTAAATTTATAACAAATTTTTAACATTTTTATTTATTACATTTAAAATTCATCTCTTCATCTTTTCATCTCTTCAAAGAGAACTCGACAAAGGCATTTTTGATCAGATACAGGATATAAAACATAAATTAAAGGATCTATTAAAGGATGACAAACACGACCATCAACTTGTTAAGATATTGACTGATTATAAACAAATTAAGATGGAATGGAAGGTGTATAAAAATAGCCAACCATTAATGGATTGCCGCATTATGTCAATAAATAGTCAGATCATTGATTTGAAGCAAAAATTATCGGAGTACAAAGTCAAGACTGCAGAACAGGACGAAATGGACGAAGATTTAAGTTGGTTGGATGAGATCGATATTGATGAATGGTTGCGTGGCAAGGATTTCAAGATTCTATTGGAAGATAGAATAGATAGATAGAGATGTGCATCTCTTCACCTCTTGCATATCTTCCTCTTTGCGTTTCTCCATGTCGCCAGCCATCCATCGCCCTTTCCCTCCATCTCCCCATGCCTCTATTTCTATATCTCTTCATCCCCCTCTCTTCTACTCTCTTCTACTCTCTTCTACTCACTCATCTCTCCATCCCCCTATCCCTCCATCTTTCCATCTCTCATTATTACATTTAAAATTCGAAAAGAATTTATGAGCAAAAATTATGTGAAAATATATTTCTTTTAAACGCTTAAAGATATATGATAACTGATTTTTCTTAATTATTATTAATTTTTTTTTATTATTTAAAATTTTTTTTTAATTTCAAATTCATTAATTTTTTTGAAAAAAATTTAAGAATATAATTATTTCTCTTAAACGCATAACTATATTTAAAAAGTTTTTTTTTTAAATTTAAATTTTTTTATATTATTTTCACAATTATTTTAAATTTAATTCGCAATTTATGCCCAAAAAATAAAGGAATATGAATAAATTATGTTTTTTCAAAGTGATGAATTTATGCAAATCAAGACATTTAAAATTTAAAAAAAAAACTTTTAAAAAAATATTGCTTTATTTTGACAATTTTTTTTTTAAATTTAAAATTTGCAATTAATTTGTGAGCCAAAAATAGAATAAGATAAATAAATATAAAAATCTTTTAAATGTATGAAGCTAAATGAATTATTGTGTTTTTTTATTGAATATTTTTTAATAAAAAAAACAGTTTTGAACTTTAAATAAATAAACAAGTTTTTTATTAGATTTTGAATTTACAGTAAATTTGTACACAAAAATTTGAGATTATACATATTTATGTATACATATTATGTATATCGATATATTTCTTAAACGTAAACATCTTAAATAAGTGTAGAAAATTGAATAATTAATTTATTTACATTAAAAATAATGTGTTATACTTAAAAAAATGTTCGAATGCGTTTATTTTTTTAAAATAAATTTTTAGCCATTTTTTTATTATATTTTAAATTAGCAGTGAATTTATGTATAACAAATATAAGAATATAAATAAATATTTACTTATATTTATTTCTCTTAATATTTTCTCTTAATCTCTTGGATTAATTTTTTTAAATGAAAAATAAAATTGTGTCCTTTGAAAAAAGTTCGAATTTATTTAAAAGTCTTACAATTTTTCACCAATTTTTTTTATTAAATTTCAAATTTGCATTAATTTATCACATAAAAAAAATATATATATTGTATATATATAACATATAAAGATTTTTAACTAATTGATTTGTTTTTTATTGTTAAATTAAATTGTGGTTTTTAAAAAGTTTTCGATTTTTATTTAAATTTTTTAACTGTTTTTTAGAAACTTTCAAATTCGTAATGAAATTAAGAGCAAAAAAAAAAAAAAGAATTTAAATAAATATTAGATATAAATATATTTAAAGCTTATAATAGGGGCACACCTAGTGTAACAACCTAAAATAATGCCATTTTTGGGAATTAAAAAAAAAATGTTTTGAGAAACACAGTAAAATTTTTGAAATAAAATCTTAAATATTTTTGAAATGACACGCGATCTCCGGCGGCGCTAAAAAAAAGGTCCTCACTGCTGGAGTAATTGCAGCCTTCTCCGTTGATAAAACTTAAAAAAAAAAATTCTCGTTAACTCTGTACGATGACCCTCGGGCGAACAAAAATATCAAAAATTGACAAAATGGCGGCATGTTGAAAAAGGAAGTTAAATTTTTCCCAAAATTTTGGTCGTTTTTGGCCTGATCAAAAAGATCTAAAAACTGGAGGGTCATCGTATGGAGAACTATATAGAGGAGATGCAAAAAAATTTGATAGCGATCGGATCATTTGTCTCCGAGTAATCACTCCAGCAAATTCGAAAAATTCTGTTTCGAGAAAATCGCGTTTAAAGATAAAATGATCGTTTTCACTGTTATAGAGCGGCTACTCTTTTAAATGGCTGTAACTCAAAAACTATTTAAGATATCGATTTAAAATTTTAGTATGTTATTTTTAAAGGTATAACCTATCGATTAGGTTATAGATTTTTTGAAAATTTCACACTAGGTGTGCCCCTTAATAAAATCTCGATATTTATTAACATTTTTTTTATAATGCTTTAAAAATTTTTATTCTTAATGCAAATTTGAGATGACTTTTGAACTTCAAATTAAAAACTTTTAATTGTTAATAAATTAACGTTTTAATTTTTAAATTCAAAGTTGTAGTTTTTATCAAAAAAATAAATATTTAAATATCTTTATGCAATTTAGAGATATGCCATTTCAAAGAAATTTGTAGCGAATAATTCAGTTATCGATAACTCAAAAAATAATCGGTATTTTAGCGCAGGATAAAAATAGGCAGAAAAAGATTATAAATTCAGTTATATGTATTGTAATTAAAAATGATTAAATAGTGTTCATTTAATTACAGGTTCTTATTCAAACAAAAAAAATAACTATCAAAATCTTAAAAAATATAAAAATAAAAAAATCATACAATCAAAATTTTATTAAAAATTTTAAGAACTCTGCCTAATTTTATCAACCAAAAAACAATTTTATATTCTAGCCATTTATTTATTGCTTTTGAATCTGCGTCACTTGAGACATTGTTTTTCGGCAGCCCTGGTCGCATTTTGCTGACGCATCTTGCATAAAATATTCTTATTTTATGAGATTTTATTAATAAAAAAATGTTTCAAGTATTTGCGCTTGCCAAAAAAGAAAAGTCCTCTAGTGTCTGTTAAGTAGCTGTCCTCTTTTTTTTTTGATTTTTCTCCACTCCAACAAATCAAAGTGTCTTTTGTCGCCATTGTTTATGAAGCCCCAAAAAATATCCATACAATATGAAATACTCAAAAATGAAAATTGAATTGAAAAAGTTGCAAAACTTTTCAAATTACTTTCAATGTATTTGTTTGTGTCTGTGTGTGTGCGTGTCCTTTGAGTGATTTTAGCATCTAATTATTTTTGCGGCATTCAGTCAATACTTTTGTCCCACTGTGCGCTGCTTTGATGCCAGCTAATTGCCTTTTGGTAGCCTTTGGGGGTCCAAAAAATAATTCTAAATAGTTCGCAGAATTTTTATTGTGGCATTCTCAAAAAAAAAAATAAAATAATAAAGAATTCTTTGAAAAGGACACAACTAGTAGCCTTTTATGTGGGGTTGGAACTATTTGTAAGCATTGGAAATCATTATTTTTTGAGGCAAATATTTTCTTTGCCATTAAACAATGTTTGAATATTTTTGTTGATATTGTTTGCCTGAAATAACCAATTTTTGGATTTTTTTCTGTGATTTCTGTCACGAAGCAAATATTTGCTCACTTTCTTGAAGGAACTATTTGACCAAATACCATTGCTGAGCAAATGTGTTTGCTCAAAGTATGGCAAATATATTCTTGAAATCTTATTTACTTTTATTTGAGACAAATTTTTTCTTCGCTACTTAACTCTCTAAAGGTATTTGCCAAGATATTATTATTATTATTAATTGCCCCAAGAAAAGTTTTACGAATTTTGTATCCTGTCATTTTTATCACGAAGCAAATATTTGCTCTTTTTGTCGAAGAAACTATTTGCCCAAATATCGCTGCTGAGCAAAGGTGTTTGCTCAAGGTATGCCAAATATTTGCTCCAAATTATGTGTGGCAAAAACATGATAAATGATGAGTAAATCTTATTTGCTATTATTTGAGGTAATATTTTCTTCGCTCTTAAACATTGTTCAAATATTTCCCAAGATAATATTTGCCACAAATAAAAGATTTACGAATGTTGTATCCTGTCACGATGCAAATATTTGCGCACTTCGTTGAAGAATTTATTTGGCCTAATACCATTGCTGAGCAAATGTGTTTGCTCAAAATATGGCAAATATTTGCTTCAAATGCTCTTTGGCAAATACATAATAAATAATGAGCAAATCCTATTAGCTATTATTTGAAGAAAATAGTTTCTTCGGTATGAAACACTTTAAATACTTCCAAAAATATTTTCAAAAATAGCTTTATTAAAAAATCACAGACTTCTCAAACTTCTCTCGTACTTTTCTTGCTCTGTGGTCAGCGGGTGTTGCCAGAACGAACTTCTTTGCTTTATTTTCTAAAAAATTCCCTCAAAATTGGATTGAAAAATACAATTTTCAAGTTCACTTTGTTGGGCAGAAATGCAAAAGTGCCCAACTGCAATAAATAGTTAAAGAACAGGCTCTTTTGCATTTTTGAATATATCGAGCTAAACGGAGACTATCTGGAAAAGTAGAATATTGAAGCATCATTAAAAAGTCACAGACTTGTCAAACTACCCTCGTACTTTTTATACCCTGTACCGTATGGTACCAAGGGTATATTAAGTTTGTGCAAGCCGAAAATGTATGTAACATATAGAAGGAGACGTCGGAGACACCCCAAAGTTACCTAAAATATGATCAGGGTGAATAGAGAAGTCGATATACCCATGTCCGTCTGTCCGTCTGTCCGTCCGTCCGTCCGTCTGTCCGTCCGTGTGAACGCCTAGATCTCAGAGATGGTAAGAGCTAGAGTTACCAAACTTTCACATTAGATCCCATATTATTCCATAGGAGGCAAGTTTATTTTATTTTTTTGATATCGGGGATAAATTATATAGCTCCCATGGGGGTGTTTGAGACGACCTCGACAAAAAAAAAGCGTTTTAGATGAATAATTCGTTTGTTTATGAAGATATCGTAACGAAATTTGGTATTCGAAAGTTTTTTATAGTTCCCAATCACTGTACCAAATTTGATCGAAATCGGTTGACTATATCATATAGCTCCCATAGGACCGATCGGCCAAAATAACTTTTTTAAAGAAAAATTCGCTATATTTCGTTTTTTAATAAAGATATCCTAACCAGATTTGGCGTTTGGAAATTTTTTAGACCACTTAAGCAATGTGCCAAATTTGAACAAAATCGGATGACTATATCATATAGCTCCCATAGGTCCGATCTTCCAAAAAATCGATTTTTTAACAAAATTTGTTGTGTTTCGTTTGTTTGTTAAGATATTGGGACCAAATTTGACATTCGTGAGTATTTAATAGTTCCTAAGTACTGTACTAAATTTAATACAAATCGGTTGACTAGATCATATAGCTTCCATTAGACCAATCGGTCCAAAAACACGTTTTTTATACAAAATTCGATGTGTTTTGTTTGTTTGTAAAGATATTTGAAATAAATTTGGCATTCATATCTTTTTTAAGGTATTTAAGCACTGTGTCAAATTTTATTGAAATCGGTTGACTATATCATATAGCTCCCATAGGAACGATCGGTCAAAAAAAAATTTTTGCTTAAAAATTCTTCTGTTTTTGGTTTTTTGTGAAGAAATCGGACTTTATTACAAGCTAGTGGTACAGGGTATCCTAAAGTCGTCCGCCCCCGACTTTACGTCCGCCATTTTTATGCCCTGTACCGTATGGTACTAAGGGTATATTAAGTTTGTGCAAGCCGAAAATGTATGTAACATATAGAAGGAGACGTCGGAGACATCCCAAAGTTACCTAAAATATGATCAGGGTGAATAGAGAAGTCGATATACCCATGTCCGTCTGTCCGTCTGTCCGTCCGTCCGTCTGTCCGTCCGTCCGTCCGTCCGTCCGTCCGTCCGTCCGTGTGAACGCCTAGATCTCAGAGATGGTAAGAGCTAGAGTTACCAAACTTTCACATTAGATCCCATATTATTCCATAGGAGGCAAGTTTATTTTATTTTTTATATCGGGGATAAATTATATAGCTCCCATGGGGGTGTTTGAGACGACCTCGACAAAAAAAAGCGTTTTAGATGAATAACTCGTTTGTTTATGAAGATATCGTAACGAAATTTGGTATTCGAAAGTTTTTTATAGTTCCCAATCACTGTACCAAATTTGATCGAAATCGGTTGACTATATCATATAGCTCCCATAGGACCGATCGGCCAAAATAACTTTTTTAAAGAAAAATTCGCTATATTTCGTTTTTTAATAAAGATATCCTAACCAGATTTGGCGTTTGGAAATTTTTTAAACCACTTAAGCAATGTGCCAAATTTGAACAAAATCGGTTGACTATATCATATAGCTCCCATAGGTCCGATCTTCCAAAAAATCGATTTTTTAACAAAATTTGTTGTGTTTCGTTTGTTTGTTAAGATATTGGGACCAAATTTGACATTCGTGAGTATTTAATAGTTCCTAAGACCAATCGGTCCAAAAACACGTTTTTTATACAAAATTCGATGTGTTTTGTTTGTTTGTAAAGATATTTGAAATAAATTTGGCATTCATATCTTTTTAAGGTATTTAAGCACTGTGTCAAATTTTATTGAAATCGGTTGACTATATCATATAGCTCCCATAGGAACGATCGGTCAAAAAAAATTTTTGCTTAAAAATTCTTCTGTTTTTGGTTTTTTGTGAAGAAATAGGACTTTATTACAAGCTAGTGGTACAGGGTATCCAAAAGTCGTCCGCGCCCGACTTTACGTCCGCCATTTTTTTCTCTGTGTTCAGCGGGCATTGCCAAATGTATTTTCTTTGTTTGCTGACTCTTAAAAAATATTTTTTAAGTAGCTTTTAGAGAAAGAGTTGAAGAAATGCAAAAGTGCCCAACTGCAATAAATAATTTAAATAAAGACAGGCACTTTTGCATTTCTGCACCTTTGCTAGGTTTGCTCGTATTGCAAGTCGGGCACTTGTGCATTTCTGCACCACAAGTTAATCACTGTATCTGCTAACGAAAACGTTTAGTCTGGCATGATAGCTCCTAGGTCCTCCATTGCTTGAAAGAAAAGGGAATGGGACTACTTTTATTTTTATTTTAACTAAGCATCATTTATTGTTACTATTGCCAATTGTTTGCTAGTTTCCAATGTTGCCCTAACCCTTTACAAATCGTGCTAACTTATAAGGATACCAAGGTAAATAATTGATTTTTCGCTTGTCCTTTTGCATTTAACTTTTTAATTAAGAAAAAAGCTAGCTACAATGCTTTACTCTTGTAAATTGTAGGTAATTGGAAAAAGTTGCAACTTGGTATTGTTTGTTGATTCGAAATGATGCACAGTCCGAGTGGCAGGTAGTCATCATCATTGATTTTATGCAATCAACCCGATGACTGATGATGGACAATGAAAAGAAGTTGTTCCCAGTTGTTCAACTCAGGGAGTCGGTAGCCCAGTTGAAGCCGGACGAACGCTTCGTCTCTGGACTGCCATTCACTTTGGTTGCTGATGTGGCAACAAATTCAGTTTTGCACAGGAGCGCTGCCTGACACTGACAAGTGGAGCGCTGGGGCGGCACACCAAAGAGGGACAGGGCTTTAGGCAAGACTAACCACCGGGATGCACGGTTGGCAATTAGCAGCTCGGTCAGCTGCTACACTGCAGTCCAAAATATACGAGCTAAGTGTGCTGGGAAAGGTACCAAATATCCATTTCGAAGGCAGTTTGTGGGTGTGTCAGCTTGGATTAGTGACGAAATGCACACAAACAAAACGTTTCGCAATCAAAATTCCTTGGTTTCTTTCACCATGTGTCCTTTTTTTTTGGCGCAGTATCCAAAGGATGCCGCCGAGTAGGAAACAAGTAGGACACCACGGAGTCTATAGCAAAATGACAAGGAGTACAAGAGAAATCAATTTTGGCATGTCTGTCAGTCTGAGATTAATAATCTTTGCAGACCAGAAGAGCAAAGAGCAAGCTTTTTTTTTTTTGAATACACTTTGTCCTGGATTCTGACAGTTCCAAATTTAATTTTGCATATTTCGCTTTAAAAATTGAATTGTATCTCAGCCACAAACCAAAATTAAAAAAAAAGTTCATTTAAATTTAAAATTAATTTCTTTGACGGGCTTGTTTGGTATTTCACAATTTACAAAATTAAGCAAATATTTGCTCTCTTTGTCGCAGAAACTATTTAGCCAGATATCGCTACTGAACAAATGTGTTTGCTCAAGGTATGGCAAATATTTGCTCTCTTTGTCGAAGAAAGTATTTAACCAAATAGCGCTGTTGAGCGAAGGTGATTGCTCAAGGTATGGCAAATATTTGCTCTCTTTGTCGAAGAAAGTATTTAACCAAATAGCGCTGTTGAGCGAAGGTGATTGCTCAAGGTATGGCAAATATTTGCTCCGAATGCGTTATGGCGAAAACATGATAAATGATGTGCTAATCTAGTTTGCTATTATTTGAATTAAATATTTTCTTCGCCATTAAACACTGTTCAAATATTTCCCAAGATATTATTTGGCACAAATTAAAGATTTACGAATTTTGTATTCTGTCACGAAGCAAATATTTGCTCACTTTGTTGTAGAAACTATTTGGCCAAATACCAGTGCTGAACAAGTTTACGTTCCACATTTTATGAATTTTGCGAAACAAAAATATTTTCAGCAAATAATTTGATGCAAACAAAATATTTGAGCAAACATTTTTTGCGTTTTGAGCAAATATTTGGCATTTCCAATGAAATATTGATACCTAGCTAGTTTTAAGGGTATCTCAAAGTCGATATATTCCGCCGCCAACTGGTCCCATATGTTTTGGCTTGTGTGGAATTCGTCCTGCGGTTTCTCTTTCCTACATAGAACCCAAAAACAACAGCGGAATTTGACAGCGACCCTACTTTGGCATAAACTTCGAGCAATTAAATTACAACTCTTTTGGTTGAGTTTTTTAATTAGTTTAATTTGTTTAAAGTTTTGAACTTTTTTAAGTGCATTTTATTGTTATTTTTATTGGGAACTTTAAACGGATAAGTTTTATATAAATGAAATAGAACTATGAATAAACTTTGGTTACATAGGTTACAAACATATACCTATAGGAAGTCTGAATAGCCTAAAAAAATGTTTAAAGTAAATGTGACCTAATAATTATGGTAATAGAGAACTTCAAATATGTCCAAATTTATGGGCACCACAATATATATCTTCAATTATGATGATTTTTATATATGTATGTAGGAGTTTCTGAAATTATTATTTATTGAGTTATCGAAAGCAGCATTTTCAGGAAAACTTGTCTACATTTTCTTGGGCAAAAAATAAACAAGCTTTTTGCTATCGTGACATAAATGATTTTGATTATATCTATCTCAGCAAAGGAGTGAGGTGATGGTTTACTCATGACTCTATTTTCTCTTTAGAACGCCATATTCAAATAAATGTGACGTCATATAGTTTATAACCAGCTGACGAACAAGATAATTTCAACTACGATTTATTTGCCAAATTATGTTACGCAGCTTGGAAGTTTAAAGCGAACAGATAAACTTTTTATTGCATAAAGTCTTGTTCATGAAGCTTTCCAAAAATTGAAAATAAAAAAAATAGAAAAGTGTATCCTGATAACATATTTTAAGTTTATATAAACAAATAAAATTGCACTGTACCGCAAAATTAAGTTTTAAGAACATTTTTATGGTTAAATTAAAGATTTTAAGAACTTAATTTCCGCATTCCTTCAAAAATGTATTCCATTTTTTTCAAAATATTTATAAAAATTTTCTCTCACTGTTTTCTCTGCAGATCCACTCACAAGGATGAGTTTGGCACCCAACGCGTCTATAAGAAGACCTCCCCGAATTGTGTCCTCACATTGTATTTGCCAACTCGCGAGATTACCTTGACTGGCAACCATCCTTCTGTACTACGCGGCATTGTTCATGTGGATCCTAAGGCTATACAAGGATATCGCGTCTATGCTCAGTTGACGTTGACATTTCGGTAAGACAAGTAACAAACACCAATAGAACAAACATCGAATGCTTTTGAAGTATAAATAGAGTCTATGAGAAAACCAGACAAAAAAGGATGCAAGAAAAAGAAAGGTTTAGAAGATGAAAAAGTGATATAGGACAAATAAGTAGCGTGGCAAAAAACACAACACAATGTTGTCAAAATTTGGAAACAGACAATGATATCAAATTCAGGAGTATTAATGTAAGATAATGTTGTCAGGGTTGGCCCGTTTGAATTTAATTCAAAGTTTTACTCGAAGAGTCTGGCTCTTTCCACGGCCATGCCCATTTCCGCCAGAATTATCCAAGACAAGCGAAGACCTGAACTTCTGCGCTTCCATAAAAGCAGGACTAGGATGGCGGTAGACGTTTTAACGGGGCGCTGCACTATAGGCAATATGGCTGAGAGGTTGCATGTTCCCCATCACGAATTCTGCCGCAGCTGCAGAGATGAGGAAGAGACAGAAAGCATCCAACATCTGCTATGCGACTGCCCGGCGCTTCTTAGAAGATGAACCCTGTTTCTAAGTAAACCTTTCTTTGAGGATCTGGGTAGTCTTGTCTATGTGCCTATAGCGGTTGTGGCTGCTTTCGTCGAATCCTCAAAATGGTTCTGCAACATGAGAGACTTCGGCGATTAGGGATGTCCTACAGTTTTGATTCCTCCAGCACAATCCCTCCTTTTTTTCAATCCCTTTCCTCCCTATCTTTCAATTAGGCAACGACTGCCCGGCGCTTCATAGAAGACAAACCCAGTTTCTTGGTAAACCTTTCTATGAAAATCTGGGTAGTCTAGCCTATGTATGTGCCCATAGCGAATCTGGCTGCTTTCGTTGAATCATCAAAATGGTTGTACAACATGACAGACCTAGGCTTGTAGGGATGTTCTACAGTTTTTGACCCTGCTGCACAATTCCTCACTTTTTTCAATCCCTTTCCTTCCTATATTTCAATTAGGCAACGACTGCCCGGCGCTTCATAGAAGACAAACCCAGTTTTTGGGTAAACCTTTTTTTGATGATCTGGGTAGTCTAGCCCATGTGCCCGTAGCGGATCTGGCTGCTTTCGTCGAATCCCCAAAATGGTTGTGCAACATAAGAGACTTAAACGATTAGGGACGTCTTACAGTTTTTGATGCTCCTCCACAATAATCCTCCCTTTCTTCAATTCCTTTTCTCCCCTCACTACCTGAGCAGCTTACTCAACCTAACCTAAGCTAACCCCATATGAAATAGGGAGTTGAAAGCACCAAAGTTAACCTTTACTTCCCCTTCTTCCTCCACAATCCCCCTCCTCCACTTTCTTGACTTCCTTTTCACCCCTTCTTTAAATTGACCTCATGGCCTACTCAACCTAACCTAAGCTAACCCCATATGGGATAGGGAGTTACAATCAGCAAAGTTACCCTTCACTTCCTCTTTCTCATGGTCTCTGGGTGATCTCAGTCACTATCTGACCAGCCTAACCGCTCTGGTAGTCAAAGGACATCACATTCCTTCAGGATGTCAGTTACCAGTTATATGGCATTCAGCTGGTTCACAATGTGCTACAAAAGTCCAAGCTGGCGTAAAATTAAGGTGCAAGTATCTCACTTGGAACTTATTGCAGCTGCTGCATTGTGCATCCATTTAGTGTATGGGAATGTCACACATACGACGTGACACAAATTCTTAAATTTTTTACCATCCCCCAACCACCCTAAAAAGTTCACGTGTCCATTTCCTTATTGTTCCCTTTTGCTAACTGAATTCTTGTTAATTCAATACAATTCCAAGAAGCTGGCTCAAAACTATTCATTTTTCTACTTTTACGAATGAAATTTAAGCATATAAAAGGACATCGAGCAAAAGTTCAGCAGCAAGTTTGTGTGTGAAAGTCAAGGCTATCTCAAAGTCCTTGTCCCTTAGCAACTTAATCCTGAAGTGCGGCAAGTTTAGGGGATTCATACAAAGAATGGGGTTAGAAAAAATTTTAAGTTCCCATTACCTTTGGCCATGTAAGATGAATACCTAAAGTGATGGTTGTTAAGCTTCAAATAGTTTTCTAGTAAACGTCACATGGCAAATTGACTCTGAACTGGTTAGATGCATCGCTTCTTGGAATTTGGCTTCACACTCTTTAGCCAGAATTCAGGCTGGCTCAATTCTAAGAAGCTGTTGCAAAAGTTTTTGCAGCTTAATAAAATTATAGTTGAAACTTTTGCCTAAGGAGCTGTCCTTAAATATTAACTTATATGCTTTAAAAAAAAAGTGCCTAATTATTGATTTATTCGGCTTACATGTTACATAAATGTATCCAATTAATAATATACGAACGTTTGTCTGGCTTTATGACCTTTGGTCAGAAACCCCCTCAACCACAGCTGTCGATTATTTCAGCGTAATCCTAGCTAGAGTGCTTGTCCGTGTTGCTGTCATCGTTGTGCATTGGAACTGCATTAATTCTGAAATTGAAATTGTAATTTGCACTTGACTGCAGTTCAACTTGTCTGAGTTCTCAGACATTGTCCTTGAAACCGAAGGACAGTGCACAACCAACTGTCAGAGCCGTCCATTTCACTGCCTCCTTGCATTCATACGCTCATTGCTCACAGCTTGAAACTGTCCTCACCTTTGACTCTTAACTCATGACACATTTGTTGATGTTGTTGTTTTTGTTACAGCTACGGTCGTGAAGATGAGGAAGTAATGGGTCTCCGGTTCTGTAATGAGGCCATCATGTCGCTACATCAAATATGGCCACGCCTCGAGGACCCATCGCACGAATCCTTAAGTCCATTGCAGGTAAGCATTGAAAATATATTTACTTAGTATAAAATACTCATAATTTCCAACTGAGGGTGGGGCGGGGGCGCACACGTATCTTATAGATTTTATTTGTTAGTCAGTCAGTGAAGGAAATTTGGAGCTCTTCCATCTCCGCTTTACTGTGTTGCGTGTGCAAAAATCTGCAAGTCTGAGTATCTGTGCACGCATATGTACTATGTCTGTTCCTGTATCTTCCATTTCCATTTTTGTATCTGTAAATCTATCTGTCAGTCCGGAGTATTTGTGTGTCTGAAGATTGAAAATATCTTGAAAAGCCACATGCGTCTTGTGAATGCACTTTAAGTGCTTGCTCTGGACCAACAATTGCTAGTGAAGTCCTCATTTGAGGATACCTCTTTGTTTCAAATGTGCTTTTATAAGGTGGTTTTTAAGGGGGTTTCTAAGCTTTGCTTCAACTTGGCTAGTGATTCAATTTGTCCACCTGTCTGAGCACATAACTATTACTACCTTGTATTCTTCACTCCTAAGTGGAACATAGAGCATCCTGAGCATATAAAGGGTGTCTCAATAGGTGTACATGTGGCCATCGATAGCGTAGAGGTAGCATACTCGCTCGGTATATTGATTCCCCTTAGAGGCATTTGCCTAGCACTGGCTAATGCCCAAGAAAATCTATATTAATGCAAGACGCCGCCGTTTGGATTCGGCTCTAAACTGGAGATCAATGTTCAGTTCAAACAGATATGAAGAGAGATCCCTATGTTCCACCTTCGAGAACTCAATGCTCCACTGGGAATCAAGAATAGCAGAACAGAATGATCCACCTAGGGACGATTATAGTAAAGTCCGAATAATTTTATTATTAATAGGAGTCCATAGAGTATCCGTCAAATGAACCCCGCAAGCTCTGAACATTGATTGACCCTTGCAATTGTCCTTGAAATTTTGACAAGCAAGTTGGATCTTGGGAGTGAGCTCAGGAATTGAGCTCAGAGTATTACAAATAAACCAGAGCCTGCATGATAATCGGCATCACAATTCATGGACAATATTTTGGTCTGGATATCGTTATTCCAATTGATTGATCCTGTTGAAACCAGATCGTTCAGATCCATACAAATGAGCGAACAAGAACGCACACAGTTAGCCTTAATTGTCGACCTCAATTTCGAAGTAGTCGCCCAATCACCCCGCCTAACAAGAATCCTCAATTGTTTCTCATGGATAGCTTGCGGATTTTGTAAAGCTCCCAATTCGAAAGTTTGTTTGTGCCAAAAACAGCCTGATGAAAGTGCTGCCCACAGGTGAAGATGATTTGTTTCATTTTGTTACTTCACCTTGCCGGCGCTCTGCATCATCTGCTGGCTCCAAAATTAGCCTAATCTTTTATGGGTGAAGGTAGAACTCTTTTCACTGAGTGATGCTTCCCGAACTTTGAAGTTGTTATGAACAAAACCGAACAGCTTATACAAGCAATGTTTTCGAGAGATCCTACGGTCGATGTACATCAGCCTTACTATCCTTAATCAATCCAGTTTCTTATAATATATAGATCACTCTAGGAGTTGTTCAATTTATGTTTTCTACAGCTTATAGCAGCAATATTTTGGAGAGATCCAAAGGTCAATCAACATTAGACTTACTATCCATAATCAATCCAGTTTCTGACAATTTATAGATCACTCTTGGAGCTGTCGACACTTTAGATCCAAAATTGCATGAATTTGTTCCCATTTTTGTAATGGTTTTCCACAAGGATAACATTTTATTCAATATATGGAACAATTGTTGTTTAAAAACTGTCAAATTGCAGAGCTGCAACCCACAAAGAAAAAACAATGATGCCTAATTAAAAATCCTGCGCTCTTATTGGAACACCCTATAGACACACCTATCAGATATACGACTGAAAGATCTCCAGCAAAAAATGCGCATAAGCTGCGACCAGATTTTTTAACTCGCATACCACTGACCAGGCCTGACGTGAGGGACCGGGAAAGCGGGGGCTTATTTCCTCGAGAACGAAGTTTTCTCAGGAGCCCGGTGTAGTTAGTGTCCTTCTGTCGTGATACAAGCTATAGAGGGGCCGGTACGCTTACCCCCCGGGCCCAGATTTTCTCTCTACGACTCTGCCACTGATGGATGTTGTCCACACTAACATCAGGATGCCAAAGTGTACAATATAAATATTCAATTTATAATCGCTTTTATATCCTTCATCCCATTGTGTTACGTTTTACCATTCAGTAAGGCTTTAGGACTCCAAATCCAAAGCATGCTTAGCTTATTATTTTCTTTGATTTTCCTAGCTCTCATTGTCTCAAGATGCATTTAAGAGCTCGGCCGGCTAAGCGGATTACCTGGACATAAGCCACTTATGGTCATCTTGTCTGGTTTACACTGCTACAAAAAACTCTTCAAATGCTATAGACTCTTATACTCTATAGTGTATACAAACACAAACACATGCATAGGAAAAGAAAATTCTTGACTTGTCTGGAATGAGATGCTTAAAGGAAAAACTTGAAAAACTTGAAAGCAACGCGCACAAAAAAACTTAACTCTTAACTTGGCTTTGTTGTTGTTTTCTGTCTTTTTAGTTTTTCCTTGCTCAGCTGCCATATCCATTCTCCCTGACACTTTGGGTTGATCTCTTATTTCTGGCCAAAGTTGCGAAAGTTCGAAAGTTAAAATAGTTCAACCCTGGGGTATTTTTGGCTTGTGAATATTGATAGCTACGCGATTATTAAACAATTTTTGTTTTCAATCCTTCGGGAGGTATGGAGGTAACATACAGCAGAAGTCGGGTCAGATGATATGTACCATAACATAGCGTACCGAAATTACTCCAATCACATTGTGTAGCGATAAAGTTAATATATATCTAACCTATATCTTGGTTATTGGGGTAGAGATTTCAAATTACTAAAGAATTATATTGATCCCGCGTAGTGGAAATTTATTGATATAATTCGATATCTAATTTTGTTGCTCCCAAAGCACAATGACGGAATTATATTTATTTTAAACTGTACAATTATGGCTTCTGATTTTTTAAGGTATTATATGCCTCCTATGGAAGCTTAATAATATTAAATCTTTATCGAAAAGAGAAGACTTATTTGCTTTCCCTTCAATAAATATAGGGATCTGAATTAAAATTTAGCTTACTGTAGCTCTTATTATATGAATTAAAATTTAGCTTACTGTAGCATGTTATTATCTCTTAGGATCGACCGAACATGTTTATATCAATTTTTTACTGAGCATTATGGAGGTAGCTTTTAGGTGTCTCAGGAATCTTCTTCTTCACAATTAAGAAAATTATTGTAATCTTAACAGGGCAACCCATACGGATTTCGAGCCGCTGAGTGTGAAACTGCGATCTAAGAAATGTCAGCTTTCCGACATAACCTTAAAAATTATTATATGTATTTTAAAAGTTCTCTCAAAACCTTGACGTTTTGGGATTTTCAGTTTTCCGACGTAGGTTTAAAAATTCTTATATGTATTTTAAAAGTTCTGTCAGAACATTAACATTCTAGGAATTTTCAGTGTTGCGTTATAACCTTAAAAGATATCATATGTTTTTTGAAAGTTCTGTCAGAACCCTGACGTACCAAGAATTTTAGAGCTTCACATGCCGCAATCCCCAAACCTTGTAACAACCTCAGTTGAAAACTATAAATCGAAAATCAATTTCAAGGGGTACTTAGTAGATTACCTTGAAACTATGGGTTTTCGATTTTTTGACGTAGGGTTGAAATGCTAAGAATATATTTTTTTTATACGTAACAATTCGATTCTAATTGTCTTACTAACAATATATTTGATCCTCTAAGATCTATGCAGTCTATGTGTGCCTCCCCCTGAAGTCAACCGGTGTGACCTAAAATATTTTGGGGTTCTCCACAATTCATTGACTAACGTACCAGCCTAAAATCGATTAAAAATTTCATTAGTCGTACCCGAAAATTATCAAATCTAAAATACTTCACCTAGAAAAAACATAAAAAAACTCTTTTTTAATAAGATAACTTCTTCGTCTTCTCCTTCTACTATCATTTACTCTCAATGGAAAATCGGGTTTTAATAAAATTATTTTTAAAGACTAAAATATTTCGATTGTTTTTCCGACACCACAAAAATTCTAACATATAAAGTGCAGAGTATATAATAGTCGATATAAACATTTAAATTTAAAATGTAAGTCAAGTTTTATTTTATGCTTGCTCATGTATGCGTTCTTGACGTCTCTAGTATAGTTGTATAGTTTTTGCTCTCACGCACACACACAAATGTATTTTGGCACGCAAAAAAAGGTAACGGTAACGGTAAATGTAACGGTAGCTGTAACAGTTCATTGCACTTAAACCAATTGAAAAATCAATTTCATTAAACTAAGAGCTAAACAAATGCTTTCTTTTCTATGCGATGTGTGTATGCGATGTGTGTTTGCGATGAGTGCGCGTGCAAAGATTATATTGTTATATGTTTAATCTGAGTATGAGAGTTTTTACATTTTAGACATGAGATATGCTACTTAACTAATTCCAAACAAATTTGCTTGACCAACAAAAATCGTATGTAAGGATTTTCTGCTCTTGATACACTGTGCCCCCATAAGGTCAAGTTTATTTATAGATAGGGTGACCAAATAGGAAAAGAAGTTTAAATTTAGTAACAACGGCTATATTTTGAAACATTATTGGAGTGACCTAAATCCTTATCATAGCGAGACTTCGGGCGATGAATTCTTCTGCATCAACTTGTAATCATAGAAACATCCTGTTTGAGTTAGTTGTACCTGCGCTGACCGGGGATAGTGATTAATGCTCTACGGTTCAGAAATGAAACGACAACTCTGTCGCGGTTTTCCTACAGAGAGAAAATTGGATGCAAAGAATCCCCTTAAAAGGGAACGAGATAATGATCTGCTTATCTTCAATTTGAAGATGAATGAGAGCACAGAAGCAGGCATCTTCTTTGAAGAGCTTTCAACGAAGCTTTTATTCCACCTCCCCGATTGGTGTAGCGTTTTTCAAGCGGAGATAAACGCAGTCTGGCAAGCGGCTAGGCTTATTGGCACCTTGAACGGGAGTCCAAAGAGCATTGTAATTCTTGTCGATAGTCAGGCTGCAATTAAAACTCTGTCATCGCATACCATAAAGAGTAAAATGATACGTAACACGACGCTAGCGCTTAACCGTATCCCTCTGCTAGGTTCCGGGACACACAGGTGTCCCTGGTAACGAGGCGGCGGACGAGTGCGCCAGGAACGGCCCAGCGCTGGCAGCTAACCTTGCGAATACGGACATAAACAGACCATTACAGGACGTCGTATTGCAATTCAGGGAGATGTCTATAGCTCCAGCGGAAAAAGAACATGGTGTCCGGTTGTCCCATCTCCCGAGCTCTCTGGCCGGGATATGATCCAAAACGAGCATCTGAACTCCCGCGCCTCCATTAAAATAGGTCTAGGATGGTGTTAGGCATTGTAACGGGGCACTGCACCATAGGCAATATGGCTGAGAGGTAGCACGTTCCCAATCACGAATGCTGCCGTACTGCGGAAATGAGGAACAGACAGAAAGCATTCAACATCTGCTATGCTACTACCCGGCGCTTCTTAGTAGACGAACCCAGTTTCTGGGTAAACCATTCTTTGTGGATCTGGTTAGTCTCGCCTATGTGCCCATAGCGGATCTGCCTGCTTTCGTCGAATCCTCAAAATGGTTGTACCACATGAGAGACTTAGGCGATTAGGGATGTCCTGCAGTTTTTCATGCTCCTCCACAATCTATCTTTTAATTAGGCAACACAATGGACCTCAGACCTCGTGGTCTCTGGTTTATCTCAGAGCTGCCTTAACAACCTAACCTAAATACTTTTCTTATGCCAACGTTTCTAAATACTCACGATATTGCCTTTAGTTGTTCGGTTCCAATCGTACACAGATGTAGGCGAATTCCCAAGTTCAAAATAAATCGGGCTGACTTTGTGGTGATGACCAATACCGTCGAATCCGTTCCGGATCTGCTTTGATATTGGCATATATTTCCTACACTTCACGCCAATCTTTGTCTTGTTGGCTATTTAAGCTCCAAAAGAGTTATAATGCTTTATGTTTGACTAGGTGCTAAGTCATCTAGCTATTGGTAAACTATCAATGCTATTTGGTCACCCCCAAAGCAGAAAATTCCTTAGAACAATTTTCACATCGTCCATTCATTTGAACGACTAGATTTTGGTAATCCATTTCCGGACTCCTATAGTAAATACTCAAGGGAGCTGCAAATTGTTTCGTTTCCAAAGAAAATACGCTATACATAGATTTTGAGCGAGATCATAAGAGAAGTGCACTGATAAATATTTTTTTTCTACAGAAAATTTCGATTTAATCAGTATTTACTTCTTAGATTGCAAAGTATATATTACTAGTCTAAGTTCCTACTAAGGTTGCCTTATGAAAGTAAGCAGCCAAATCGCTTACTTTCCGGAAAAAAAAGTACAGTCTATCCCCGCCATTTTATTTTTGTAACTTTGCCTTGGGGATATACGCGCTCTTTCACTCATTTAAGTTGGCTTAAACAACAAAAAAAAACAACACATAATCAAGTCAAATTTGATTTTAATAACTTGTCTGTAAAAGTTCTAGACAGCGCCAGAAAACTGAGACCATCCAAAAATGCATAGACAAAGTTTCGCCTACAGCTAAAGTCAGTCATTTATAAGCAGCTCAAAGAGGGAGAGAGAGAAAGAGAAGAGAGTTTATGCAGTACCCCAACTCGTGATATCATATGTTAATAAGCTGAGAAATAAGAAATACGAAAATCAAAGTGCCAATACTCTTAAAGGCTGTCTTTAAAATTATGCTAAAAGCAATTACAGAAATATTCTCATAATGATTTTTATACCCTGTACCGTATGGTCCAAGGGTATATTAAGTTTGTGCAAGCCGAAAATGTATGTAACATATAGAAGGAGACGTCGGAGACACCCCAAAGTTACCTAAAATATGATCAGGGTGAATAGAGAAGTCGATATACCCATGTCCGTCTGTCCGTCTGTCCGTCCGTCTGTCCGTCCGTCCGTCCGTGTGAACGCCTAGATCTCAGAGATGGTAAGAGCTAGAGTTACCAAACTTTCACATTAGATCCCACATTATTCCATAAGAGGCAAGTTTATTTGTTTTTTTGATATCGGGGATAAATTATATAGCTCCCATGGGGGTGTTTGAGACGACCTCGAAAAAAAAAGCGTTTTAGATGAATAATTCGTTTGTTTATGAAGATATCGTAACGAAATTTGGCGAATGAAAGTTTTTTATAGTTCCCAATCACTGTACCAAATTTGATCAAAATCGGTTGACTATATCATATAGTCCTATAGGACCGATCGGCCAAAAATAACTTTTTTAAAGAAAAATTGGCTATATTTCGTTTTTTAATAAAGATATCCTAACCAGATTTGGCGTTTGGAAATTTTTTAGACCACTTAAGCAATGTGCCAAATTTGAACAAAATCGGTGGACTATATCATATAGCTCCCATAGGTCCGATCTTCCAAAACATCGATTTTTTAACAAAATTTGTTGTGTTTCGTTTGTTTGTTAAGATATTGGGACCAAATTTGACATTCGTGAGTATTTCATAGTTCCTAAGCACTGTACCAAATTTAATCCAAATCGTTTGACTAGATCATATAGCTCCCATAGGACCAATCGGTCCAAAAACACGTTTTTTATACAAAATTCGATGTGTTTTGTTTGTTTGTAAAGATATTTGAAATAACTTTGGCGTTCATATCTTTTTTAAGGTATTTAAGCACCGTGTCAAATTTTATTGAAATCGGTTGACTATATCATATATATAGCTCCCATAGGAACGATCGGTCAAAAAAAAATTTTGCTTAAAAATTCTTCTGTTTTTGGTTTTTTGTGAAGAAATCGGACTTTATTACAAGCTAGTGGTACAGGGTATCCTAAAGTCGTCCGCGCCCGACTTTACGTACGCCATTTTTAATAATGGTGTATTCGATATTATATTACATAAAATACAGAATATCTTAATATCAGAGAAATGCTTTGCGATAAACGAATCTCTTAATAGCATTGTTTAAACAAAATAGCAAGAGTAATAAACTTACACGATAGTTTATATTTTTATTTTTTTTTTCGCGCTTTTAAAAACTTTCTTATTGTAAAAAAAAAACAGCTAATTACTGATATTTATTTCGATAAACTGCACATTTGGTTATTTCGTGACCAAAAGAAGTCGCTTTTTTTGCTAAGTGGCTACAACCCACGGTTCCTGGATTAGCACTCGCCCCCAGCCCGGCGAGCATTAGAGCAGCAGTCGCTGTCTTGCAGTGATGGAAGTATATCTGCAAGATTCACAGCAACATCCTGCAGGATTACCTCCCCATCACCGTCACATCGGCATCTGTGTCATCGCTGATGTCGTCATCGGAGTCCTTACTCTCCTGACGCAGTAACTCCAAACCACGAACCAATGACGCGTCGGACATCACCGACTCGCCGTCATTCCCCTCAGGACTATTGTCTGGCTCCTCCATTTCTACAGCCTGAACTACCTTCAACTCCTGTTGGCTCACTGTCTGCCTGGCGACCGATTCATATATTCGGTTTTGCACCGAGCTAAAATCGAAGTTTAACTCTCCGTGCTTTTCCGCCAACGGCGCTCTTTATTGAGAACCCAAATGAATCTCCTCACAACCTTCCAGTCAGAGGATGAAAGGTGGGAATTGCAACGCTGCAACATCTTAAAGGAAGCAGAGATCTACATAATGGCCTGAGGTCTACCCAGTACGTCTTTCCAGTCAACTGCAACTAGATTAGCGCCCGGGTAAACCTCGCCCACTCTTGCCACGGCCGCATTTTAAAGCTCTGCCGATCTAGCTCCTTCATAGGTAATCAATTTTACCATGCCCTGGTATTACTCAATGTCCTTGCAAACCGGTGGCGGGCCTGGATCTGAAGCTCAAAGTAATGTACAGCCATGCTGCCTCCACCCACTTCCATTGATTTCTGGGGATTCGGCCGTCCGGATTTCGCTGGTCTAAGCCCCCACAAGGATTTTCTTCTTTGATGTAATGCTGCAAATGCAACAGCTTTTCTGAAGTCCTTATGCATCGATAAGGAATTTAACATACCGCTGCCTACCCACGTTGAAATCTTCTTTGCTGCCAGGCCGCTCTAAGAGCTTTCTTAATATACTTCCTCTGGCTTCCAAGAATAATGAATTAAATGCATGCTCAAAATAACATTTGTTATTCATGACGGGGTTTCCAAGAAGGATGATTTAAACATACTTATGCCTCATAATAATATTTGCTTTCCAATACGGGGAAAATGTGAAAATAACGTTTACGCTAGAGAGTCAATGAAGCAATCTAAAGCTGAGGTTTTGGAAGTCTGCAAGCGGCAAGTGCTCCAAAAGATTTTCACAATGTATTTATAAGTCAGATTTTAAAGCTTCTGGCGGTAAACAGCGAAGAGTGGAGCCCGTTGCTCCGACCTGAAGACCACAAGCCAAGGTTCCTTAACACATCACAATATACGCATTATCGTGAACTGTGTCAAATAAACGCTTTCGGCACAAGATCGCTATGTGTGAATAAAAACAATAAATCGCTTTTACTAAAGAAAGTAATCGATTCTTGAGCCCAGCGCGAAACAAATAAGTTGGCGCTCAAGGGTCCTGTGGCTAGCGAAGTGCCTGATCCTTGTGCAGGTAGCACATTGAATACGTTTTGTATTTTTTATTTTAATTCCCAACTTGACTGACGCCTTTGAGCCGAGAATGTTGAAGAACAAAAGCAACCACAGGAAAAATGGGAAATGGTTGCCAGGCCAACTGAGGTTGGAGAGTGTCTTAAAGCCTTCATTGAAAGTGTTGTAAAGTGAGAGTTCGATGTTGTTGTTGCCAGTGGCAACCTGAACTTGCACACACACACATACACATGCAAACACACACACACACACATGTCGATGTATCTTTACAATGCAAGATTGGAAACCTCGCAAAAAAAAAATAAAAGAAAAAAATACAAATTTATATAAAATATAAACTTTAAGACAAAGGATACCTATATGTGCATGTGTGCACATGTGTGTGTGAGTTGGAAATTTCAGCAGGCCACACACACACACACCAACGCACACGTTAAAAATATAAAACATAATTAAAAAGTAAATACACAGCACACAATGAATATTTATTTGAAAACCGCACACGTTAAAAACAAAAGCAGGAAAAAGTACAAAAATATTCGCAACATGCCGACTATTGTATACACTATACTCTGTCGCTAACTTGGAGATCGTCCGATAGCCACAAGTTGACAAACACGAAACTGCCATCTTTCGATACACTCATGGCAAAAATAAAAGGCACGATTGTGCCATATATGTTACACTAGACAGCAAAACTTTAAGACCAAAAAAATTAAAATAAGAATTATGGGAATGTCAAAATCAAAGCGAAAAAAGGGGCTTATGCCTGCCGCAATGTATAATTTTTTTGAAAGGAATTTAATTTAATTTAATGAAAATAACAATAAAACCGCTTGTTGAGTATTTGTAACATTTTTTTATTTAACTACACAATAAATAAATTTTTTTTCATCATAAGCTCACAAAAGGAATTTCACATAAATTTATCTTAATTTTTTTCCATCTTTTGACAAAAAAAAAATTTTTTACGTACATTTTTTTTTAAAAACCTTAAAAATTCTTCTTTTTTTTTGTTTAACATTGTTCCGCCAAATTGATTTAATTTAATTTCACACCATATAAAGAACGTAAAAAAAATTGTGATTGACATTATTTAATATTGACATATTAAAAAAAATGGAGCACGTAAAGTCGGGCACGTACGACTTTGGGATACCCTGTACGCTAGCTTGCAATAAAATCCAGTTCCTTTATAAAAAACCAAAAACAGTAGAATTTGTTAGCAAACATTTTTTTATACCGATCGTTCTTATGGGAGCTATATGATATAGTCAAGCGATTTCGATCAAATTTAGTTCAAATATCTTTACAAACAAACGAAACACAACGAATTTTGTATAAAAGCCTTTTTTTGAGCGATTGGTCCTATGGGAGCTATATGATATAGTCAACCGATTTTGTTCAAATTTGGAACAATGTTTGGGTACGCTTTACAACTTACAAGTGCCAAATTTGGCAATCTTCACAAACAAACGAAACACAAACAATTTTGTTAAAAATTCGATTTTTTGGAAGATCGGCCCTATGGGAGCTATATGATATAGTCAATCGATATCTTCACAAACAAACGAAACACAAACAATTTTGTTAAAATATCGATTTTTTGGAAGATCGGCCCTATGGGAGCTATATGATATAGTCAATCGATTTTGTTCAAATTTGGCACATTGCTTAAGTGCTCTAAAAAATTTCCAAACGCTAAATCTGGTTACGATATCTTTATTAAAAAACAAAATATAGCGAATTTTGCTTTAAAAACGTTATTCTGGCCATTCGGTCCTATGGGAGCTATAGAATATAGTTAACCGATTTTGATCAAATTTGGTACATTGCTTGGGAACTATAAAAATCTTCTGAATACATAATTTGATTGCGATATCTTCATGCACAAACAAATTATCCATCTAAAACTTTTTTTTTGTGTTGAACATCCCTATGGGAGCTATATAATTTAACCCCGATATCAAAAAAACAAAATAAACTTGTCTCCTATGGAATAATATGGGATCCAATGTGAAAGTTTGGTTACTCTAGCTCGTACCATGTCTGAGATCTGGGCGTTCAAACAGACAGAGGGACAGACGGACATGGGTATATCGACTTCTCTATTCACCCTGATCATATTTTAGGTAACTTTGGGGTGTCTCCGAAGACTCCTTCTATACGTTGCATACATTTTCGGCATGCACAAACTTAAATAAACTTTGTATAAAAATACATTTTTGTCAATGCACCTGTTGCTTCCAAAGATATTTAAAACATATTTTGTTGGATCCTTATTTTAAAAATAGATCTTTGAAGGCCATGACGAAAAGGTTATTAATATATTTTATTTTGAATTTTTATAATAAAAATAGCAGAGTAACTTTTTTACAAAATTTCAAAATCAATATTGACCATTAATTTTTTATTTTTATTATAAAAATGAAGAGGCAAGAGTTATTTCGTGATTTTTTAATACAAATTTGATGCCTTACATTTATTTCATGATTTTTATTTTTATGCCAAGAAATAAGAGCTATTTTTAAATTTGAATAAAAAAAATCATAATTATTTCAAGGATTTTATTTGAAATATTATAAGAGTTATGGTCCCTGGTATATTTTATTAAAAACTGGTTTATCAAAAAGTTTATGTACGCTTCAGTTGTGATCTTTTGTCGTGGGTACTGAAAATTAAATATTTTTTTTTAAAATTCTGATTAAGATTAATCAATTGGGTTTGCCAATCCAAACTTTTTATTATAAACAGCTTTTGTAAAGTTTGGACGTATGTCCCAGACATTATTATCTTTTTGGAAAACAAAAACTTCTCCTATTAAGTCAATACTAGATCCTAAATATCTTTAGATCTAATGGTATCTTATATTGGTCAAATATTTTGTTCGCGAGATATCTCACAATTAACTAAAAACTACAAAAAACATTTTTTTTTCAAAAAAATCTCGAAATGGTTCGTAAGAAAAAAATTATTTTCGTGTTTGTTTTGCCCTTTAAAAAAGAAAGGAAGAACTAACAAGAGAACGAAGATTCACTCCATGATCCTTAAATTTGCAAACTAGTGTAAATGGCCTCATGATACAAATTTTTGAATGTGTTGTTAAACTTTTGCAGCGTAGTGTAATTTTTTATTATACTTCTTGAATCAAATTATTTTTCAACACGGTTCCTGTTGCAATGCCAAAATCAATAATACCCCGCGTGCCTATCGCTAAAGGGTATACCAAAAAACAGGATGGAAAATTCTAAAAATTTTAACATTGAAAAAAATATCAAATTTCCATTGTGCAGCTTATAATAATTTAAGGAGAAATACAAACAAAGTCGTAATTATTTTGCAAATAGCAATGTACTGAATATTTTATATATTTTACAGGAAGCTCTGGTCAAGCGTTTGGGGGATGGAGCACATCCTTTCACCCTATCTTTGACATCCCAAGCGCCACCCAGCGTGCAGTTGGTACCCGCTAAAAGGTACTATGGAGCTCCTATCGGAACCAGCTACGATGTGCGTTGCTTTATAGGTAAGTGGAAAACGGATTGAACTTACAAGGCCTATGAAAGGGCTCGTAATAAAGAGAGATATGGGTTCCAAGTAATACAATGTTGAAAAACTAAAACAATAGTTTAATTAATATTTCAATTAAAAATTGTTAAGGGGATAACGTTTGGTGCGTACCGACTTTTGTATGCCCTGTAGCGTTAATAATTTCAGGATGTTTTTTAAGAACGTAGCAATAGAAAATAACTATTGCAGAAGACTAGCCAAAAATGGGGGAAAAAAACATTCGAAGATTTTCCTAGAAATAATTATTTCCATAAACGCCAAATATAGTTATGTTGTACAATAAAATTCCTTGGACAGCAATTCGGTAAAAGAAAAATAAAAAGATCAAAATGCTTAAATGAAAATATGATAAACTTTGTTGCAGAATTTTATGGTTAAAGACAAGTTTGACTGTATTTACAAACTTATGTTGACGACTGAAATTTTTTATAAAAGAGTTTTTTAGTGAATAAAATATGTGCAATATAAGTAATATCTGAATGTATAATAAGCAAGAAATATTTTAAAAATTCAGGAAAACCAATCAAAACAATTTTTCGGATTTGTTTAGAAACCGATTGTTGGGTGCTCAGATTTCCAACAAAATGAATTTTTTATGCGATTTGATGTCGAATGTTTTATTGCAAAAGCATTTGCCAGCAAAAAAAGGTTTAAAAAGTACGCATTAACCAAATATTCTTAGATCAAATTTATCCAAACTTAAAGTTAGATATTAACTGGCAATTGTTTTTTAATACTTTTTTTAACTCGACCCAAAAAATGGATGCAAGTTAACATACTCTCAGTAAGAGTAACAGATAAATAGATAAAGCTTATTCTCAAGCTGCACTTAATACGTTTTGAGTTAGCTTTTGAGATAATTAAGTTATGCGTCAAAGCTTAGAGAAGCTTTGATCATATATAGAGTCGATAAGCTTGAATTAGAGTTAAACTAAACTTACATTTAGTCTTAATCAGGAAGTTCAAATGAAAAGAACCAAAAATATATAAAGGTACTTTTATAAAAAACCAACCCATACGATAAAATTTAATTTGCACAGCCCAAAACGATTTTTTTTTGCGAACAAAATAATTTCGAGCCAATAAAATAAATAGGAATTTTTCGAAAATTTAAGTGGAAATATGGAAAGTTATCGGAAATAGGCGTATCCGAATAAAATTGTTCATTTTGCGGAGCACAGCCGATAATTCTTAAAATATGAACGAAGACTAAAAAAGTCCATCTAATTTATCAATCAAGATGCAATTCTTTATGAAAATAATTTTGAATAAAGGCTATCTGCTTTTTAGCCAAATACTTCGTTACACGATAAATGTCTTATTTCTTATGGTTTCAAAAAGTTTTTGACAATATGAATTTTTATTTAATTACACGGATTAAAAAATTGATGTGTCATCAATTGAACTTTCGTTAAAAAAATGTTTTTTAGGGTAATTTTGGGTCGAGAAATACGAAAATTACATTACTTTTTCTTAAGCACCAATCTCGAGATTTTTTCGCAAAAATTGTTTTTAGGACAATCATAAATGGTTTGGTATTTTCATAATGCCGCAAATAATTTCTAAACATCGCCTTGTTTTCGTCCAAATTTGAAAGAGCCTTGCCTTAAAAGTCTTTAAAATATATAATACTATGCATTTATTTTATTTATATAAATTGGTGTTAAACACTGAAGCGACACCAATCCTGATATATTTATAATATAACCAAATTTGTCAAATGTCAAATAAAAAAATATTAAAATTTGTTTCGCCCTGAAAAACCGCAACTACTTTCTAAGAGATTTTTAGATTGGCTGAAATTAAATCAAAATCTATGATGATATTGACAATTTTTTGATTTTAATCATTTAAACGTTATTTGCATAGTTACATCCAACAAAATTATTTAATTTTGTTTACAATTCCATTCTAAATTCATTCAAATTTTTATAAATCAGTTAGCATAATTGAAACATCAAGGCACTATAGACTAGTTTGCTACCAGTTCGAAAATAAACCTAACCGAAATAAAGCAACTGTTGCATATGCTACAGTCAGCTGAACTAGTTCGCTACCACTATGAAAGCATACTCAAGCTGATGGAGAAATAATGCGACTGGAGCATATGTCATAGGCAGCTGAACTAGTTTGTTACTTGTGCAAATGTAAGCCCAAGTAGCTTTTTATATAGACTAGTTGGCCAATATAAAAACATACTACACTAGTTTACCGTTTGGAGTAGTTGGCCACCGTTTCCGAATTATTTTTTTTTTCTTGTGACTCAAATCAAGGTCATAGTAGGTGATAGTTGATAAGAACTGAGCTTAAGCTTAGAGGCTTGAGATGCAATTGCGAATGGAAACTAAACTTCCTTGGGCTGCTTTTGCGTATCTATGGAAACGCATTGACAGACTTCTATTTTAAGATGCTGGTAAAGAACAAACGCAGCTAACAGAATACTTTGTGGCAAGATGATGTTTGGCTAAAAGAAGCTGCTTGTTGTACAAACTCATTGCTTAAAGTTATCTAAATATATAAAAAAAAAACTTATGTTTTACGAGTTACGGATGTTCTCATGAACGCGTCGATGAATTTCAAATGTGATACTTGCATGTGTTAGAGGTTGTCAATACGGAGGCTTTAAGCCTATTTTGATGTGTTTGTCTATCATCGTTTCAATCATTGAGAACAGTGAATGGCGTATTATGTGCAACGTATCGAGAGGCATGTCAAAAATTTAATTTGTTGGAAAATTATTTGCACTGGGATCAAACTTTAGCAGATGTTGCTATTACTGCTCAACCATATCAAATACGATTATTTTGGCAACATGTTTTCCATCGAATCCACCTGAATTGTAGATGAAATATCAAGATTATTTATCAGAAGATATTTTGTTTCGAGTACGTCAAGCAAAACGTAAGCCAGTGATGGAATTTACGCCGGAAGTTTACAATGAAGCTTTAATTCATATTGAAGATCTACTTGGCGTTGGCTAATAAAGCATTAGGAGAACTGGGAATGCCATCTCGTAATCGATCAATGCATGATGTATTTCAATTAGAAGAAATGCAACGAGTCAAATTAATTATCAATCTAATCGTACTGCCCAGGAACGTGAAGATGGCAATAAACGTTAAAGAATTCGGTTAAGACAGACCCGTGAAGCACGACATTCGACTAATAATAGTGCAAGTTTGAATCGAGCTGCAAAGTAATCTAAAAATCTTTTATTTTTTCAGATAAGCGAACTAGAGAATCTTTCGATGTTTTTTCACTTTAAGAGTATTCAAAAAATTTGGGCAGAACAACGTCGGCCGGGCTCACTAGTTTTTAATAAATCTAAAATATTGTTATTACGATATTACAAATAACTGAAAAAATGGCCCAAAACAAGGTTTCTCGAAAAAAATCTCGAATCTCATTCTCGTGTTTTTTGACCCATCATTTAACTAAAAAACACTTTTATACGAAGGTTAATTTTTTGTATATTGAACTCGTTGAAAAGTTGAGAGCTTTTACTTTTACTGTACAATGTACAGATTCTGAGCTGAGAACTCAGCTTTTTCCACTAACCCAATATATTCCTTTTTAGCTATTGCGTGGTTAAGCAAGTGTTGCAGAATACTTTGTATGCAACATTTTCAACACTAGTGACTAAACAATATTGCGTCACAGTATTAAAAAACTATTGAATTGCTGAAATGAGGGAAATTAGAAAATCTTAAGATACCCAACATCATACAAATCTCACTTAAATTAACGAAATTAACAGCAATATAGTAATTTAGGTAAGACATCTTAAGTCGACTCTTCAGTAAAGCCCCAAAGATACAGTTTTTTTGTTATTATTTCAAGTTACCTTACAATGTCAACTTACAGGGTATTCCCAAGTCGCCCATGCCGCACTAATTTCAAGTCCTGCCAGTACGCACAAGTCAATACTATAAAATATAATTTTGTGTATTAAAAAACACTTTCAACAATTTGAGCAATCATCAAATAACTTTGCTCTAAATTATATATAACGAAGGTGTTACGCCTACAGCCACGCCTTTCGTCAAGTTGCTACTGCTGACGTCAGCAGAGTTAACTAAGACGGCAGCGGCGCGAAGGGTTTGGGCGCAAATATTTGTGATTGATTTTTGGGGCATTGGACAAGGACAAGTAAAATTAATAAAATAAAAATAAAAATCAATAATAAATGTTGTTGTTGTAGTTGTTGTTGTATAAAGCACGCACAAACGAACACCCAAAAAAAAAAAAAGTAGAGAAAAGAAAAAGTGCTACCTTTTTTTTGTGGGCATTTTTTACGGGTTTTACGGGTTTTGTTGTCGCCCCGCACAATTTGTATAGAAAGCGTATAACTGCCAGCTGCCTTTTCCATTGCCGTTGCCAATGGCGGGATGTCCTTGCTTACGTCCTTGTTGCTTGTTACGCTTGTCTCCTTGTCTCTCTGCTGCTTCTTCTGTTAGTTGTTGTTTTTTGCTTTATAGACACAATGCCAGCCCGTAATGAAATGTATATTTCCTGTATTCTCATCTATCTGTGCATCGGCATATAAATTGTATTTACTTTCTTTTTTAGATATAAATATAGCTACACTTTGTTAGTGTTAGTGTGTGTGTCTATGTGTGTTAGTATATGGGTAAAAAGCATCCCTTCACTGAACCAATCGACGCCAAATCCAAAGCCAAGCAGTGTTAAAAAGTATTTTTCTTACCAAGTCCTAGACCTAGAAATTTCAATAGTTTGTTTGTACTTACTCCCGTACTTAGTTTCTATATCCGACCCAAGCTGGCCGCCGCCATTTTAACTGCAGTCAGCTGGTCTTAACAGGTGGGCTGAAAATTCCGTATCGTTTCAATGAAAAAATGTTTTTTTTGTCAAAATTCGCTTTTATTATTCAACATAGTTGCCTTCAAGAGCGATACAGCGATTATAACGGTCTTCAAGTTTTTCGATACCCTTCCGGTAGTAATCCTTCGACTTGTCCTCAAAATAGGCTTCAGTTTCGGCGATGATTTCTTCGTTGGTGTGAAATTTTTTTCCGGCGAGCATTCTCTTAAGGTCCGAGAAGAGGCAAAAGTCGCTTGGTGCAAGGTCCGGAGAATACGGTGGATGGGGGAGCAAATCGAAGCCCAATTCATGCAATTTCGACATCGTTTTCATGGACTTGTGGCACGGCGCATTGTCCTGGTGAAACAAGATTTTTTCTTCTTCATTTGTGGTCGTTTCTTGGCGATTTCGGCCTTCTAACGCTCCAGTAACACTATATAATAGTCGCTGTTGATGGTCTGGCCCTTTTGGAGATAGTCGATAAAAATAATTCCTCGCGCATCCCAGAAAACAGAGGCCATGACCTTGCCTGCTGACCGTTGCGTCTTTCCACGCTTCGGAGGTGGTTCGGATGCAGCCGTCCACTCGGCCGACTGGCGATTTGACTCCGGTGTGTAGTGGTGGAGCCATGTTTCATCCATGGTGACGTATCGGCGAAAAAAATCGGTTTTATTGCGCAAAATCACCTCCAAACAGGCCTCGGAGTCGTCGATGCGTTGTTGCTTTTGGTCAAATGTGAGATTGCGCGGCACCCATTTCGCGCAGAGCTTTCGCATATCCAAATATTCATAAATGATGTGACCGACGCGTTCCTTTGATATCTTTAAGGCCTTGGCTAAGTCGATCAACCGTATTTTGCGGTCTCCCAAAATTATTTTGTGGATTTTTTCACGTTTTCGTCCGTAACTGCCTCTTTTGGGCGTCCACTGCGTGCGTCGTCTTCGGTTGACATATGACCGGTACGAAATTTAGCAAACCACTTGCGAATGGTTGCTTCGCCCGGGGCAGAGTCCGGATAACACTCATCAAGCCATTTCTTGCATTCGACGGCACTTTTTTTCATCAAAAAATAATGTTTCATTAACACACGAAACTCTTGACTTTCCATGGTTTTCAAAAATAACAAAAGTAGCGTCACTCTCGATACGATAACTCACAAACTAATGATCCGACAGCTGTCAAATTTTTACAGGTATCTTTTGAAGGTTGGTACTACCTAAGAAGGGTATGAATTTTATTCTGGTGGCGCCATCTCATAGAAACGATACGGACTTTTCAGCCCACCTGTTAAAATCAAATTTTCAACTTATTTCAAGAGTCTTTCTTAGAGCGGATTAAACTCTTTGTTGTCTCACACTTATGAAATGATGCATGAAATGTCCTTCCCTTAATTCCCAACGATTAAGCCCATTCCACTAAACTGAACTAACAAATGTGTGCTGGAGGTGGGGAAGCGTTTAGGCCTTCTACCAAATTGTAGCACTATTGAGCCTGTTAAACATATAAAAATTCCTGTATCCTCTAAAGGAAACAATACGAACATGGCATACTGAAGGCATAGTGCAGCTTAGATACACATTGCCTATACAACGGAAACGGATATAGGATATACAATTTCCGGTTTAATAACAAGTGCTCTGATTTGCTCTCCTCCCTGCCTAGACAAATCTAAAGCAACAACAACATCATCAAACACATTTTCTTAAATGCTTTTCCAATGGTTGACACCGTTGTTCGGTAACGCCCCCTTAAAAAAAAAATATGGAAACAGCGCACTGACAGTAGTCGACTTTGGAATACTCTGCAGTAGCTATTATGAAAATAATTTTAGTTCCTGGCTAAAGAGCAACTTTGGCACGCAGCTTTTGTGCGCAAAACAGTGCTGCAAATTTTTTGATGGCTAGATGGCGCCAGCAGTTACAACAGCTATTGGGTCAATTCTGGTTAAGGGGAACGCGCAAAGTTAACAACATGCTTTGACAAACCTTAATATCTTAACTAATTCAAAAGAATAATAGTAAAATAAAATATCAAATAAGTAAACTTTTTTTAGTTTATTACTAGTGAGCCTGGTAGATGTTGCCCTGCCCAAACTTTTTGAATACTCTTCAAGTGAAAAAACATCGTAAGATGCTCTAGTTAGCTTATCTGGAAAAATATAAGATTTTTAGATTAGTTTAGATTGATAATTAATTTGATTCGTTGAATTTCTTACAATTGAAATATTGAAATTTGCCACAAAGGCTTTTGGCAACTGAGGCGTATACTTAACTTAATTTCGAAGTAAAATATTTGATATGCCGGTCTTGGCCTTTGTTTTTCATGGAAAAATACTAATAAATAAGAATATTTAGTACCAAAATGAGCCTCCTGTAATATATGTGTGAGATTTGGAATTTTGTCATGAGAGAATTCGTTTGAATTGAAGCTAAATTGGACCAAAAATCTCTGACTAAATTGGAAATATTAAAATTTTATATATAGTTTCAAATTGAATTTAAATTGAGATATAATAGCAACAAAAGAAGCTTCAAAATGCATTCAATGTCTTTGATTGAAAGTGTAATTTTTCCTGGAAAAACCTTTTTGTCTGCATGACTTCAAAAATAGAATCACTTAAAACTAGCTTACATTGAATATTTACGAGCTGCAGTTCCTGCACAGATTTCCCAGAAAAATCATGTAGCAAATAGCTTTTATTGTGAATAGCAGGATTTAGGAGTGTGATGAATGGAATGCAAGTTTCACAGGAAAGAAACAAAAAATTGACCATTTAGTTTTTGCATAAAAAGGCTTTTCTTCTCTAATTAGTTTGTATAATGTATGGTTTTTATACAATGTTTAAGATATTTTTGAATATTTGTGGTAATCTGCTTTTATTAAATTGTTTAGACTTAATACTATTGATATATTCATGACTATCGTTTGGCATCTTGTAGTTGTAGCATATTTGTTTTCCAGGAGCGGATTCAAGTGTAGAGAGATTCGAAAATATCGAAGTGTCTTGATTTATAGTGCACTAGTGAGCCCGGCAGACGTTGTCCTGCCCAAACTTTTTGAATACTCTGAAAGTGATTAATTTCGTAAGATACTCTAGTTAGCTCATCTGGAAAAATAAAAGAGTTTCAGATTAGTTTGTAGCTCGATTCAAACTTGCACCATTATTAATCGAATGTCGCGCTTCACGGGTCTCTATTAACCCAATTTCTTTACGTTCATTGCGATCTTCACGTTCCTGGGCAGTATGATTAGATTGATAATTAATTTGATTCGTTAAATTTCTTCCAATTGAAATACATCATGCATTGATCGATTAGGAGACGCCATTCCCAGCTGTCTTAATGCTTTATTAGCCATCTCCAAGCATAGATCTTCAATATGAATTAAAGCTTAATTGTAAACTTTCGGTGTAAATTCCATCACTGGCTTACGTTTCGCTTGACGTACTCAAAAAAAAAAAATCTTCTGATAAATAATTTTGATATTTTGTACACACACACAAAATATCTTCTTATAAATAATCTTGATATTTTATGCACAATTCAGGTGGATTTGATAGAAAACATGTTGCCAAAATAATCGCAAATATTGTATTTAGCTGGAATCTCACAACCAGCGATTGTTCGTGAGCTCGAACACCTTAAAATAAATAAAGTTTTCGTTTATCGCACCATAACTCGTTACAATGATACTGGTAGCATCGCAAAACGTCATGGAGGTGGTCATCAAAAGACTGCAACGTCACGTGAGATGGTTCAAAAAGTGAAGAAGCGACTTGAGCGAAATCCCCGACCAAGTGCCAATCAAATGGCGAAAGAACTGAAAATATCTGACCGTAGCATCCGTCGCATACTGAAAAATGATCTCAAGGTCAAGCCTTACAAGATCCAAAAGGCACATGATCTCACACCGAAGCAGCAACAAGTCAGACTTGAGAGAGCGAAGGAGTTGCTTCGCTTGGCCGAAAGCGGTCAATTGCCGAACATTGTGTTTTCTGACGAGAAAATTTTTACAATTGAGCAATTCGTAAACTCTCAAAACGATAGGGTTTACTTGAGGGACCGTTCATACGAGAATTTGAGTCATCGATTGGCCACCAGGAGGCAGCACCCGCCACAGATAATGGTTTGGGCCGCTGTAACCGCAGATGGGCGCTCTCCAATCGTTTTCATCGAGCCTGGCGTCAAGGTTAATGCGCAATATTATCGGGAAAGTATTCTGGAGGTTGCTTTGAAGCCGCGGGCAGACAAACATTTCGGTGGCAGACCATGGACGTTTCAACAGGACTCGGCACCGTCTCACAAAGCTCGAGTGAACCAAGAATGGCTGAAAAACAACGTTCCGAACTTCATAACGTCCACACAATGGCTCTCGAATTCACCAGACGCGAATCCGATGGATTATTCTCTTTGGGCCATTTTGGAGAGCAAGGTCCGAACTAAAAGATACAACAGTCTCGAGGCGCTGAAAAAAGCCATTGTCCACGAGTGGGCCAAAATACCTGCAAGTCACATTCGGGCAGCATGCGATTCCTTTTTGGACCGTCTTAAGGCCATAGTGAAGGCAAAAGGTGGCCATATTGAGCGAAAGTAAATTGTTTCTAAATTTCGTATTATTTTTACACATTTTGTACCCTGAATTGAGTAAAGGTAATTTTCCAAAATGAATTTATGGCCTTTTTAATTGGTTACACTTCGAGTGCCTGACCCTGTATATACGAGTATAGATTATTGTAAAATAAAAGTAAACATTTCGAAGACACATTCCAAAAATAATTTTTAAAAATTTCTTTAATATATAGAAGAGTTTTAGATTTTAGTTATTTGCTATCTGGAACGCAGCAAACAGTGCTGCCAATTCTTGTTTGGTATAATTAACGGCTAGATGGCGCCAGCAGTAAAAAAAGCTATTTTGCCACTTTTGCTTTGGAGAAATGAGCAAAGTTTAAAAGTTCTTTTATAAATACAAAAATTTTATATTCTAGTTATATGCGCTCTGGGACGCAGCAAACAGTGCAGCCAATTTTTTTTTTTTTATTAACTGCTAGATGGCGCCAGCAGTTATTGAATGTTCCTCCTTTGGCAAAACTCGGCTTTCGATTACTTATTAATGTCCAAGTCAAAGCAGATTATTATTGCAAATGTATATAATAATCTCTCATGTCAACTATTTCAACCTTTTTGCATACATTACACTAATCCATAATACACTAAGGCTAAAGAGTATAGGAAAAAAAAAAGGAAAATTAAAGGAAAACCTACGGCAATTCCTGATAAAAGCGGATCTAAAAGTTGCAGCTGTAGCAAATCCGCTTAGCAAATGTTTTTTGAATAGATTTTTGTTGTATTTATTTAATACCAGTAACTTTTGTTGTTGTTGCAATTAGACTTTGTTGTTGCTTCTAAGTCAGCCCATGGCTTCGAACAAAGCATTTTGTAGTCCAAGTTTTTATTTTATCCCTTTAAATATCGGTATAAAGCGGTCATATGGGTTTTGTCCTGATGTTTGCAGCCCAAACTAATAAGTAGATCAGTCAAAAAATCGCAACAAGTTTTTAGGGGGGGCGAAAAATAGATTTTAAATTATAAGGCCGCTGTTTTGGTGATGGTAGTTAAATGGTTGGAACTACTGAGCAGAGCAAATTAATTTTAAAACGCTTGAAGGTGCCTACGTTGCTCTGGCTACAAAACCTTTATAACTTAGAATTTTACTTTATAATTATAACAAAAAATGTTAAATAATATTTTTTTTCTTATATTTTACCGCAAGTTGCAAATCAAAATTTATAAAAACCGGTTAAAGATCAACCCACTAACGTGTTGATATAGTAATTCTAAGCTACAAATAGAATCTGGTTGGTATATAAAAAATAAACTACATCAGTAGACTACGGTTCCCGAAAAGATATAAACCATATAAACATATATATATATATATATATTAAAAGAAACAATTTAGTCAATATGGCAACAGCTATTTTGTTAAGATATGCATATACTTGATTAAAGCAGTTGTGAATTGTAAGCCAACTTTTAATGAAATTTGTAGCATAGCTTGTAGCGAATATTTAATTGCAACAGTTGTGAATTATAAGCCGAATCAAAATAAAAAAGGCTTATTTTGAAGCAGCTGTCAGTACAAGTCTGTAGCTTTTGGTACGTTTTTCATGGAGTGTTCTAGGTTCACCAATTATTTATTTTTAACTCCATTTTTACTCTAAAATTAATGTTAAGCTATAAAAAGATGTTTAATTTATTTTAAAAATATGTTTTAATTATGCTTATTTTTTATCTTATTTTTTTCAAACAATTAAAAATATTTGTTAGTTATGTCAATTTTTAATTAAATATATATATTTTTTTGTTTTGTTGTGTTTGTTAAAAAACTGACCAGGCGCAGAAAAATTTTCGTAAATAAAAATAATTAATTATTTAATATAATAAAAAAAAAATGTGATTGATATGGCAAAAAATATTTTGGTTTAGATAACATACTTGATAGAAGCAGTTGTTAATTATAGGCCAACTATGAATTAAGTTTATAAAGCTTGTAGCAGAGGTTTGATAGAAGCAGTTGTGAACTATAAGCCGTATATTTTGAAAAAGGCTTATTTTATTTGCAACTCGATTATTTGGAAGCCTTTAAAGAAGCTGTCAGTTTGAGTCTGTACCTTGTGGTGCATCCTTTACGGAGAATGTATGAAGTGTTCTTAGTCTATCAATTATTTCCAAATTATTTAAAATTATCTTTAAATGCATAGAAACAAATTTATTTAAAAACTGAAGCATATTTAATATTTAAAACTTAGATTTTCTGGCACAGCCTTTTATAAGCGAATTATATCGAATATATAACTTTACGCATAATTTAATTATATTTTTTTTTCAAGAAATGCGTGTAATTCAAAGAATAAGGGAATCTTGAGGTTTTTTTTTAATCGTAGCCCAATTATTCCAACATATAAAGAATAATAGAACCAACTAGATTAAATTTTTTTTTAAACGGTTCAGATGCAAACTGACAAATAATGTGAAATTGGGAGCACGCAAAAACGAATAAAATTTGTTTGTTTTCGGTTTTCGTTTTTCAGAAGCTGAATTTTTGAATTTCTTTTTATACTCTAATATCTCTATTTAATTTTCAAAATATTTGCATTATATACAGTTCAGCCTATATATTTGCTATAATCTTATAAAAAAAAACATATTTTCTACATAAAAAAGAACGCAAAACATAGCAGATTTAGTAATTAATATATTATAACTAGCCGGCCTCCGGCACGCTCGCTTTGCTCGCTCGTCTAGATACACGTTGACTATTTTCTAGATGAACTGCTAAATGGGCAACGGTTGGGTGTGGTTCGTGAATTTGGAATGAGAAAATTCGCCATATTACCTCGTTACTGCTAATGCAACGTCCTATTTGATATTGTGAAATTTCGTCATTCACATTGTCGGCTCTCACACCAAAAATCGCCATATCGCTTCCCTTATTGACGTATTTGCAGATATATTTTATTGATTTTACTGAGTTGCAATACTCAACGTTAATGTGGGCTTTATACGTTTTTGATAATAATGGCGAAAATGGAATAACCCAACGATTGTCAATTTCAATTTCTTGATTTTGCACTTTGATTGTGGTTGATCTGCCATTGTCTTCTGTTGATCTACGGCGATATAATGGGTATCCATCGTAGCCCGTAACAGTGTCCGAAGTCAATGCCCTTGGATATCTTTTGGAGCATTTGCCGTCGATCATGCATGGTGAAGTTGGGTTGAGCACACCATATGTTCCGTGGATCATATTCTTTGTGATAAACTCGAACAATTCTGGATCATTTGTTTGAACTGGGATTTCCGCCGATATCACATCATCAATTTCATGCGGTAGTCTTTTCTGTACCAACCAAATCAAAATGTGCGCATGAGGTAATCCTCTCTTCTGCCATTCTACCGAATACATCCAGCAGCGAACATCTCCGAATACACTGCTTTTGATAATAAGCAGGCCTGCTGTTTCATTGGGAAATTTCAGTGCTTGGCACTGATCACATACCTTGTTCATTGTTCCAATTACAACAGATTGATGCGAGCTATAATCGGTCGTATTGTTATATTCGAATGCAGCTCTGTGCAGATTGGATGCATTGCGTATTTGCCTGAATGTTCTTTGGATTAAATTCTGTTCTGCATGGATTTCATCTGATTGATTCTGATAATCCCGATTTCGTCTCATTCTCATTCGAGCATGTATGAGCAGAATGTGATCTTGCTTCTCTTAATCGATTCAACTCATTCCTTTGTAAACGTTGTTCCTCAGCTTCAGCTGTTCTTCGGGATGATTGCAATTGAGTTCTACGCGAACGTCTCCCAATGTTACCTCTTTTTGACGGCATTTTGTGCAAATATTGATCTGATCATATGTATTTTACACAGAAATCAAAACATGAATCATTAATAATTTTTTTGTTTCCTTTCGACAAAAACTATTAACTAATAAATATTAGTTAATCTGACAATGTACACAATGCCAACCTAAATTAAAAAAAAATTTGTATTGGAAAATCAAATTGTCCTTTTTAGTATTTTCGTCGCAATTTTGTTATATTTTCTCAACCTTAAACAATCCTTGGACTTCCACGAACATTTCAAGACCAAAATTAGCCAAATCGGTTCAGCCGTTCGTCAATTGTGACTGTCAAATAATTAACAAATAATTTGCAATAAAATAATAATTGCGACTATAAATTGAGATGTAATCTACCCTATCTTTTAAGTTGGATCAAACTGCACACGGTGTGCAAAAATTGATTCAAATCGGTTCAGTAGTTTATGAGTTCATCGCGAACAAACAACGTGACACGTAATTTATATATATTATATTAAGAAAGAAGAAGATATTTTTTTTTAATCCAAACTAACAAAAGTGCTTTTTGTTATAAGAGCATGTTGAAATTATTTTAATTTTTAAATAAAACTTCAATTGTTCTTAGGGTTTCTTTTTAAATAAAAACATTTTATGAGAATATTACGAATACTTAAATTTCACAGGAAATACATAAAATATGTTTAATTTTCTTTATTAAAAATTAGTATTTTATATTTAACTTAAAAAATGTTTAACTTATTTTTCGAAATATGTTTTGGTTATGTTTATTTTTTAAATCAAATTTTGTTTGTCTTAAAATTTATTTGTTCTTAAACAAATAAAATATTATTCTAGTAAATTATATTCATTTAAACTGAATTTAAAATCTTAAAGCAAAGTTTTTAAAATAAATTTGAATATTTTTCTAAAATTCAAATTAACAAAAGCGTTATTTTTTTATAAGATCGTGTTATAGTTATATTCATTTATTTATTTATATTTTTTTTTTTAATCAAAACATTTTTTTAAAGCCTAAAGGCTGATTAAATTTTACATTCAGCTCATAATTTTTTTTTATTATTCTTAGATATATTTTTCATAACACCAACGAATACGTAAGCTTAATATCAAACTAAAAGTTTTTTAAATAAAAAAAATATTTTTTAAAATACAATGAATACATTAATTTAACATTAAGCTATAACAAAGTGTTATTTTATTATATTTATTTTTTATACTTAATTTATTAATTATGAGTATGTTGTAAAGTTTTTTATTTTTTACATAAACATTTCATTGTTTTTAAGTTCTTTTTTTCGCTGAAAGACATTTTTTAAAAACCTAATGAATACTTAAATTTTTGAATTAAACTTACAAAATATCCTTTTTTATGTGCGCATTGTTATATTTATATTTAACACAATATTTATTTTTAATTATTTTTATTTTCATCCTAGATATATTTTTTAAAACCCCCAACGAATATTTAAGCTATCGAACTAAAAGTGTTTTAAATATATAAGAATATTTTTCTAAAATCCAAAGAATACTAAAATTTTACATTAAACTAATAAAAGTTGTATTTTTTATAAACGCATTTTATGATTATGTTTAGTTTTTATACATAAAATAAATGTCAATAAAAAACTAACATTTTATTAAGAAAATAAGAACATTTTTCTTATGTCTAAAGAATACAAAAATTTAACAAGTAACTAACAAAAGCGATATTTTTTATAGGAGTATTTTTTTATTCAAATTTTAATTGTTTTTAAGATTTGTTGCTCATCAAGACGTTTTTTAAAAGCGAAACGATACTTTAATTTAACGTTAAACTTAAAAAAAAAAATATTTTTTTAACATTACATTTTATATTTTTTATTTTTTGTTTATTTATTTATTTATAAATTAGAATTTAATTCTAAAATATAAAGAAAGAAGCCAGAGCAACAAGGCATTCAGGCTGATTTTCTTTTTCAATTTTAGGTATATTTTTGAAAATCCCAACTAATATCAAACTTAAAAAAGGTAGATTTTTTTTGTTAAAAGCACTCAGGGCTTATATTTATTTTTAAAGTTTTCTGAAAAAAAAATTTGAATATTGTTAAGCTTTATAATTAAAATTGGCCTGTGTTGAAAATTCAAAAGTTTCCAGTTCCCGAATATCGAAATCTTTAAATTTTTTTGTTGAATTAGAATAAATCGATCTTTTCAAGATAGTTACATGGTCAATACGATATATACATAACTTAAATACTCCGATATTCGGGAACTCGAAAATTTTGTTTCACGAAGTTTGCAAGAGCATAGAAAAGTCGGCCTCATTTGATTGCCATTTATATGTGTTGTTATTGTTACTGTGGAGTTTGTTACCCAACCTGTCCTGGAGGCTCTATCATTCATATACATATACATATACATATATATATATATATATATACATACAGTATATACCTCACAGTTGATGGCTTGGTCAGCAAAAAGGCAGCAGGGACAGGAGGGGAGGGCACAAAATTGTCAGCTTCAGCGACATAAAGCAATGTCGAGGTGTATTGGCGCTGGAGGATGGCTTCGGTTCCGCTCGGGGTGTGCTCTGCCAGGATGTGCTTCAGTTGTGCTCGAGGGGCGGCGGGATGAGCAGGATGAGCGGCAAACAGTTGTCAGTGGCAACAAGCAGATGTTGAATGCCTTTGACATCTTTGCTGCCTTGGTCCATGCTTGACTTTGCTTTGGCCAAAGCAGTGTATTCAATTGGATTTTCTTGTATTTCAATTATTTCTCCAAGTACATATATATGTATATATATATTTTGATATACATATTTGTATATATTTATATATAAATATATGTATATATGTGTCCGTTTGTGCGCGAGTGTTTTTGGCAATTGAAATGTCTGGCTTAACATGGCTAATGAAAATATATTCCCAAGCTAAGTATACAGATAAAGCTTCTATCTCGAGTGGCGAATAAAAATTAAAGCTAACAGCAATTGATAAGATACTTTGGATAAATTAAGATCCTACAAAAGTAACTAAGACAAATGCCTTAGATAATAATTATTCAAATAGCCTTTGAAATTTAAGAAGCTGCCAAATATTTGGTACAGCTGAAACAAAAAGTCTTTTTTTATTCTATATGTATTGCTTAGATAGTAAAAAAGATGCTAACTTAAAGTCAAAGTGGTGAAATTTATTTAGGACTAATGGAAAATTGTAAATGAAAAAAAGAATCAAATACCTTACATAATAATTAGTCTAATAGCCTTTGAAATATAAGAAGCTGGCAAATATTTGGTACAGTCAAAACAAAAAGTCGTTTAGATAGTAAAAAATATGCTAAATTAAACACAAAGTGTTGTGAAAATTTTTAAGAACTAATGGAAATTCTTATGATTTATGTGAAGTACATGAAAATAGTAAGAATTTCATTAAGGTAATATAATAAATTTATAGTATGTCTTTATTGTTTAGTTATAATTTTTTATATATTTACTAGCCGGCTTCGGCACGCTCGCTTCGCTCGCTCGTCTAGATCTTTATTTTCTTCCAATGATTTATTTTTGTGGCGAATTCACGAAATTGCATTATGTGCAAATATTGATCTGATCATATGTATTTTATACAGAAATCAAAACATGAATTGTAAGCAAAAATCGCAGAATTCCTTTCTTCTTAAGAAAACTTTCTTGGAAAGGAATAACTAAATCAATATTAATTTCTAAAATTGATGAAATTGTAAATTATCCTACCGAGCTTTTGAATTCACTTGATTTGCCAGGAATGTTAGGAGTGGCAACCCTTATCTCTTAGGGGTATGAAAAATAGATGTTGGCCGATTCTCAGGCCTGCCCAATAAGCACACAAAATTTCATGAGAATCGGTCTAGCCGTTTCGGAGAAGTATGTTCACACAAAAACCAATATTTACAAAAATGCGTATATCTCACGAACCAATTCACACAAACACATCGCAATAGGCTTAAAACCTCCGCATTGACCTCTAACACACGCAAAAATCAGATTTGAAATTCATCGACTCGTTCATGAGAACACCCATAGCACGTAAAACATAAGTTTCTTCTTATATATAAAATTCTAGTTTCGCAATGTTAGTAACCATACTCCTCCGAAACGGCTGGACCGATACTCATGAAATTTTGTGTGCGTCAATAAAATAAAATTTATAACGTTTATAATTTTTTTGTTTCCTTTCGACAAAAACTATTAACTAAAAAATATTACTTAATCTGACAATGTACACAATGCCAACCTAAATTAAAAAAAAAATTGTATTGAAAAATCAAATTGTCCTTTTTAGTATTTTTGTCGCAATTTTGTTATATTTTCTCAACCTTAAACAATCCTTGGACTTCCGCGAACATTTCAAGACCAAAATTAGCCAAATCGGTTCAGCCGTTCGTGAATTGTGACTGTCAAATAATTAACAAATAATTTGCAATAAAATAATAATTGTGACTATAAATTGAGATGTAATCTACCTATCTTTTAAGTTGGATCAAACTGCACACGGTGTGCAAAAATTGATTCAAATCGGTTCAGTAGTTTATGAGTTCATCGCGAACAAACAACGTGACACGTAATTTATATATATTAAGATATACTTATAAGTAGATATTTCAAAGTTGTTTAAGACCTACAGTTTCATCGGCATAATTTTCTTAGAATGAATATCGCGAAGAGCTCTAGATGTAATTTTAACGACACAAATTTTTAAATTTAATATAATTGGAGAAATATGATGCGGTTCTGGCAAAAAATATAATAACTTCATATTATTTTTTTAACCGACTTAATTCTTGCTTTACTTCTTAGGGTATAGCTTTAACTTTTTAAATACAGGTTTTACAGATTTTTAAATTTTTTTTATAAACTCTTAAATGAGCAGGTTAGACATTTTTTAAAAGTGCACAGGAGATTAAAAAAATATATATATAAGAAAAAAGGGTAAATTGTATTTTTTTTTTAAATAACAACTTTTTTGTAAGTTGGCAGCTCGAAGACTTAAAACAAGCCATATCTTAGATTTGCTTTTATGACTAGCATAAGTTACGTCTATATGTAGGGTATTCACGCTTACTGGTGAGCATTTTTGCACAACAAACTAAACAAGCCCGAATTTCAGCGCTCAACTCAACTTTTTCTCAAGTCAAACACTACTCAAGCTTTTAACTGCTGAATTGAGGAGAAAGATGAAGCAGAAGATCTGCAAGCTTCAGGAGGTCAACCCAAAATATAACAAGAAGGGCGTTCATAATTTAGATCGTTGTGTTTTTGCACAACTACCTAACTAACTAACTTTTTCTCCAGTCAAAACTACTCTAGCTTTTAGCTGCTGACTTGAGCAGATACAGAAAGATGAAGCAGAAGAGCTTGAAGCTTCCGCAGCTCAATTCAAAATCTTACAAAAAGGTCGTTCACGCTGATTGAACTGTTGTATTTTTGCACAACTACCTAACTTACTAACTTTTTCTCAAGTCAATACTCTAATCAAGCTATTAACTGCTAATTTGAGGAAAAGATGAAGCAAAAGAGCTTCAAAGCTCAAGCGACTCAAGCTTTTAACTGCTGATTTAAGTAAAAAGAGAAAGATGACACAAAGAAGCTTCAAGATTAAAAACTAGCAAAAAGGGCGTTCACGCCTTAGACTGTTGTATTTTTGCACAATCACTTTCACAATCAATTTTGGCAATGTGTAAATTTCTCAGAGTCTTGTTTCAAAATCTTTGTATGTTTGTTTAAAAAAAAAGACGGCGAGCCCAAGCTCTGTTTTTCATGGCTACAGATTTACAGGAACTTTACTTAGTTCCTAGCTGACTCTCTACTCTCGCCCCCAGCCCACACCAAACTCCATCTGCTTAAAAGCGCTATATCATTATTAAAAAACTGTCTGGTCACACTGTTCCATTAAGACCACTTTCTTACAAAAGCTCTTTCACGTTGTTTCAATAAAAAAGGGAATAATATAAATGAATCAACGTATCGAGTCGAGTATTGATTATTGTTATAACAACCAAACAAGAGTCATTGGCCCATTATCTGTATTGTATTCTATTGTTGTATCATGTTATTCTTGGAATTGATAGCCAACACAATTGTGGTCGAGGTGATTCTATTCACAATGGATATAAATCAAGCGTCTTCAATTTATTCCATTTGATTAAATATGATTTTGTAATAAATACACAATTAGTCAAATGCAGCTGCCAAATTAGTGCGGTCAAGTTTTAATCTAATTTGCATTCAAATAAATTTCACACAAAAGCATTTAATAGTTATTAATTGACATATAATTGAAAGATGATTGATTTTGTTAAGCTGGTTTAGTATAATTATGTATTTGTATGATATACTAAATTAAGGCGGATTTTAAGCTTCCTAATTGGCAGCTAAGCTTAGTAGTTTGGCCTGTTGTAAGAGCGTTTTGTAAAGCGCAGTGCTAAACTTATAAAATTCTTTTGATAAATTCCAAAGCAGTTCTAAGTTAATCAACAAAGCAATATTTGAATTTTATTTCAAATTAATATATACAATGAATTTATACAAAGCGCACTTTCTTAAAGCCAAACATCACCTTGAAACAAAATATTCGATTAATGATACATCTGTTAGCTGTCCTTCTTTCCTTACCAGCATCTTAAAATAGAACTCTGTCAATGCGTTTCCATAGATACGCAAAAGCAGCCCAAGGAAGTTTAATTTCCATTCGCAATTGCATCTCAAGCCTCTAAGCTTAAGCTCAGTTCTTACCAACTATCACCTGCTATGACCTTGATTTGAGTCACAAGAAAAAAAAACTAGTTCGGAAACGGTGGCCAACTACTCCAAATGTGTAACTAGTGTAAAGTGTTTTCATATTGGCCAACTAGTCTATATAACAAGCTACTTGGGCTTACATTGGCACTAGTAACAAACTAGCTCAGCTAACTATGACAAATGCACACATCGTCTTATTTCTACAACAGCTTCTGTATGCTTTCATACTGGTAGCGAACTAGTTCAGCTGACTGTAACATATGCAGCAATGGCTTTATTTCGGTTGGGCATATTTTCGGACTGGTAGTCAACTAGTGTATAACGCCTAGTGGTTTCATTAATTTTATAAATTACTAGCCGGCCTCCGCTGCGCTCCGGCACACTCGCTTCGCTCGCTCGTCTATATCTGGAATCTTTCCGATTGAAAAACATCGTCCGATTGATCGATGAGTGATTAATTTCATCATAAAATTTTCAACCACTCGCCTTCTTTACATTTTAACCATGTTTGATGGAGATTTGGTAGTTTTCTTCTCGGCATTGTAAGCAGTATCTGATATTAATGTTTTCGTGCACTAATAATGTTAACCTATAATGGCGACAGGATGACTTTTTTGTTATTTTTTCACGTTCACTCAAGACAAACCACAGATTGAAAAATATTGCGTAACGCGCCGTCCGCGAAAGCCGCGAAACAGAAGTGTGGAAGGCTTCGCGGCTAACTTCGCGGCGTTTGCGCCCGTGACCACACCATGAAGGTATAGTCGATAAATGAAAAAAAATTTTAGGAGTGGCAACCCTTATCTCTTAGGGGTATGAAAAATAGATGTTGGCCGATTCTCAGACCTGCCCAATAAGCACACAAAATTTCATGAGAATCGGTCTAGCCGTTTCGGAGGAGTATGTTCACACAAAAACCTATATTCACAATCCCACGAACCAATTCACACAAACTCATCGCAATTGGCTTATAACTTCCGCATTGACCTCTAACACACGTAAAAATCAGATTCATCGACTCGTTCATGAGAACACCGATAGCACGTAAAACATAAGTTTCTTCTTATATATAAAAATCTAGTTTCACAATGTTAGTAACCATACTCCTCCGAAACGGCTGTACCGATTCTCATGAAATTTTGTGTGCCTAAATAATCTAAAATTTATAACGTTTATAATTTTTGTGTTCCCTTTCGACAAAAACAATTAACTAAAAAATATAAGTTAATCTGACAATGTACTCAATGCCAGCCTAAATTAAAAAAAAAATGTATTGGAAAATCAGATTGTCCTTTTTAGTATTTTCGTCGCAATTTTGTAATATTTTTACATAGCCTATTCTCGTCCTATGAGGCTTTTGAACATTTTAAAAAAACTCCTATTAAAATCGGACAAAGGGTTTGGCGTTCAACCTCATACAAACAGACATACACTTTTTTTTATATATAAGAGATTACTAACTGATTTACAAATATTAAAATTTTTATCAATTGAATTAAAAACAAATTGTAATAATTTTTTTGGATGCCACTGAGTATAAAATGTAGAAAGAACTTATTTTCAATATAAACAGAGATTTTGATTTAATTTCAGGCAATCTCCAAAAATCTTCAAAATAAAAATGATATTTTTCAGGCCAAAAAAAAGTTTCTTATTTTTATAATTTTTTTTATGACATTTAACAAATTTTGTTATATTATAAATATAATAGAATTGATTACGCTCCACCAATTTATATAAATAAAATAAATGCTTAAAATAATTTTTTTAAAGACATTTTAAGGATAGGTTCGCTCAAATTTAGACGAAAAGAAAGCAAAATTTGGGAATTTTTTTTTAAATGATGAAAAGACATCCAAACTTCCTGTTTTGATTGTGAAATGCAATTTTTTTTGTACAATAAATCGGCATTTTTATCACGATGAATTTCAAAGTTTTTATCGGCTTTTGTCTGTCTCTGCACGTAAAACATCGTCCCCGAATTTCAGTTCTTCAGCGTCTGTAGTGAAATTAAATAAAAAACGTTTTTTGTTTATTGAAATTAATAGAAATTTTCTACGGCTTATACTAAATTCGACCGAATTTTGGGAAAATTAACTGAAATGTGAACGTTCGAAAAAAAAAGGCATTTTTTCACTTTTTTTGTGATTTGACCTGGCTAAAAAATAACAATTTAACAAATTTTTCACATATATTGTTAGTATAAGCATGCAAAAAATTATATCCTTTCAAAAATACTTTAAGCAAAGAGAATCGAAACAATAGATTAAGACCTGTGCCTGAAATTCTGATGAATCTCATGATTCCGGGAAAAACGCTTTTAAAGTTTTTAAAAAGTTCCTAGGTGCATTCAAGACGATCTATTTCTTTAAATGCCGATCGCATCGAAAAATACTTTCGTACACATATATTTTCTCAACCAGATTGGAGAGAACATCCCCTTAAAAAAATAAGAGCAAAATATGAGTTTAGTAAAATTCACTGCATTAAGCTTTAAGCTTATAAACTTTCTTCTAAGCTTACTTAGTTAGTAATCCAATCATTTTGTAATACATTAAATAACCCATATCAAAAAAGTGCCATGATCTAAGATCAATGTGAGGTCACTGGCACGCGTTCAGCGACTTGCATCGCTGTGCACTACAGGGGCTCTCCGTTCAAAACCCACAGCGGCGCTAAACATCATTTTAGATTTACTTCCGATTGACCTCTACGCGGAGTACTCAGCTGCTCGTACAGCTGGGCGCCTAAAAGCGGCGGGTCTTTTTAAGAACATTCGCTACGGACATAGTTCAATAGGACAGGGACTCTCTGACGAAATTGACTATGTCATACCGCACCTAAAATTTGGGAAAAGGGTAAAGGTGACGATAGAGGAAGACGGCTGGCGTAAAGGCCATATTCCCAGTCACAATACCTATAACCTATTTACTGACGGCTCAAAGATGGAAAAGGGCGTTGGTGCTGGAGTATACTGCTCGGAGCTTAATGTAAGTCAAAGTTACAGGCTTCCGGACCACTGCAGCATCTTCCAGGCTGAAGTATTCGCCGCAATGAAGGCGGCTGAGCTGGCATGCACCAACACTTCAACTGGAACAAAGATCAACCTCTTTATAGACAGTCAAGCCGCTATCAAGGCTATTGTATCGCACTGTACATCCTCCTTCCACGTCCTTGAATGCCAGGCAGTCATCCAGAGATTAGCTGCGGCTCGTAAAATGCATATCTACTGGACATAAAGCCATAATGGGGAATGAAATGGTGGATGCAATTGCCAAAAGCGGTGTTGAGCTTCCGGAGGGACAAATATACGACGTACGCCGACCGATCAAACATCTCTACGTTATGCTGGAGTGCAACATAAAGCGCAGAGCTGAAGCTAGATGGAAAAATCTAGACAGCTGTCACACAGCGAAAATCATGCTGGCTCATTACGGCAGAAAACAAAGTAACTTTATAATGAAACTCTCACGCACTGAATGCAGGACCATCACGGGTGTGCTAACAGGACACTGCCTCTTAGCGAAGCATGCGCATAGGATGGGACTAACGGCAAGCGAATCATGCAGGATCTGCAGGGATCCGGAAGTCCCTGAGACCCTAGCACACGTACTCTGCGACTGCCCAGCCATCTCTAGACATCGTCTGACCACCCAAGGAGAACCAGCGTTTGTCGGTCTAGAAGAGGTGTCCAGGCTACAAGTTGGGCGGCTACTTGATTTCGCTAAAAAAGTAAAATTTTTAACCGACCATCACTTTGCGTAATAACCTCAAATCTGGCACAGCTTAGGACCAAAAGGTCTATGCTAGGCTGCACTCTGTTGTGGCCGGCCAGTGTAACCTAACCTAACCTAACCTGAGATCAATGTGTAGGCTTTTTTTGTATCCGAATCAGAATGGGCCAAATGGGTCTTGCTTGTATTCAAAAGACCAGCTTGAAGCCTCGTAAAAACTTCTTAAAGAAAAAACTTTAACAAACAAAATTTATACCTACGTAGCGTTTATGAGCTCAGATTGCTGCCCATTTTTGCACAAATGACAGCTAGATGGCGCCAGCAGCAACAACACGCATTTTTTGTAAAGCTTAAACCATCAAGTTAATGTAAAAATCAGCTTTTCGTTTAAAAATAGTTAATGTGTTGTAAGTGCAAAAACAAGAACAAGCACAAAACAAATCCTAAAATTCGAAGAATCGAAACGTTGCTAAGCGGTTTACTGACACTTCCCAGAAATTTTAGTGGTCCTTCACTTACTTTATTTTGCTATTTTCTTCTCTTTTATAAAGCTTGTGCATCAATTTTGCCTACCCATCATTATTTTGTTGTCAAAATAGCTTGCTGAAGTAACTTTTATTTTAAGCTTAAAAAGAGAATAGCTGCTGCAACAGCTGGCGCCATCTAGATGTCAAGTGTCTAAAATATGGGCAACACTGGTAGTCAACAAAGCGGCATAGAAGCGAGAAAAAGAAAAGCAATATTTGCTCTAAAAATTTTGATGGTTTTTTTTTATTTCTTATAAACATAAAATATAATATATACATATAAAATTTAACTTTTCTTGCGGGGCTTTTTAATTTTGTGAAACTAGGTTTTCTTATAAGTCTTTTAAACATACGCGTACTGGTATTATTGCAGCAGGAACTTTTGTTTTTTAGCGTTAAAACCAAAAATAGCGGATGTAACTGTTAGCGCCATCTATGTGTCATTTGTCAGAAACGAGGGCAGCACTGCTAGTTAACAAAGCTGCATATTAGCGATTTAGTTTTCGTTTTTGTCCTAAGAATTTTGATAAGATTTTTTTATTTGTATGAAGGCAAGTTTTCTTTCGGGGCTTTTTAACTTACGCGTCCTGTACGTGTGCTTTTCTTGAGGGATACCTCAACAACTTGATGTGATAAAATCTTTTTGGCTGCAACTTTGGGTTCAACGACAACTCGTCCTCGCACGGTCTTCTGTTTCTCTTGCTGGACAATTCAAAGGCTATTAGGTTCAAATTTTTGCTCATTTGGTTCAAATTTTTACTCACCTGGTTTAATTTTTTGCTCATTTTGTCTTTGGTAATATTTTTGCTGCGTTGAGTCGGGCCGGCTCGCTTTTTCAGCCACCAGTCGTAATCTGGTTTGATGTGGATGGTTTTTTTGATAGTCCTTTTGTTCATCTCTCGCTGCTCAAGCCATTGCCTGCCATATTCCCAGCTAAGCAGTTTTGCCATATGCGTCGGCTCCTCGTCGGGTAATTGGATCTTAGGCACACATATTGAAGGTCGGTTTCGATTTTTCGGCAATATGCATCCACAATCAATAGGCTTTTTCCCAACAGAGCGACCCCAATACTTTTTCATTTTTGCTTTGTTATAAGAATTTAATAAAATGACTTTTGTGACAAAGAAAACTTTTGTGTAAAACACTTTTGAAGCAAAACGCTTAGCCGTATAAAAATCCAATTCGACTTAGACGATGAAAGCATATCAAAAAATTTCCTAAACTACAGCTAAAGATTCGATTAAATTCATATTTTTTGAAGCTCGTCATCATATCATTAAGAGCTAATAATTATATTTTCAAGGCATTCTGATGGCCTAAAATTTTTTAAAAAACTTCCTCTACACAATAAATAAGGATCTAGTGAAAGTTTTCTGAAGGTGTAAAATTCTTAAAAAAAATGTTTTTTTACTCTAGTTATGTATGAAAAATCGAAATCCTCGTCTTTTTGTAGGATTTTTGGAAGCTATGTTAAAGCACAGCTGCACAGAAAAAATTCAATTATGAGGTTAAGAGAAAAAACTTCTTAGGGTTGATCTGCATCCGAGGTTAAATAAACTTCAAAGACGTCAGGTTTCTAAGAGAATGAAAAAAACACGAGTTTTATGGTGCTTTCTGAGCATGCAGAACATGCTGGGGGCTCAAAAAAAGTTTTTGTTACATTCGAACGCAACTATAGGTTTCCAAGGTTTTAAGAAAAACATCTAATAACACCAAAAACGAGGTATCTTGAAGGCTTTCTAGAAAACCAAACTTATATTGCTTTTATTGACTACTGTGCACCGCCATATCTCCAAATCTTAAATATTTCATGTTTCAAAGGGTCGAAAATCTTTTCTCTAAATCTTTCTTTACAAAAGCCAAAAAATTCTGTATGCCTTCATCTATGTAAATTTAATAAAAAACCTATCTTAACTTCTTTCTATTACTAAGTCTAAAACATTCCATATCTCTTAACAATGTATTGATAAGTCTTCCATTTCTCTAAATCTCTGATTTTCTACGTCTTTAAAAGAGACATTTTTATTTTTAGTCAACTCTCTCTCTAATTTTTTGTATTTCAAAATCTCAAATATTCCATATATCTACATCTTTGCATCAATACGTCTCGAAAATTCCATATCTCTACATCCTCGTTTCTTTCTTTGTATCCCTGTCTCAAAAAATTACTTCTTTATATCTATTAGTCTCAAATATTCCAAATCTTGACCTCTATTTATCCATAAGTGGCAAAAATACATTTCTACATCTCTGTTTCTCGACGTGACGTCCAAGTTTCTAAAAATTCAATATCTCCACATCTTTGTCTTTCTTTATAGGAATTCCAGTGAGTCTCAAAAAAGGTATACTTTTTTGTCTCCTATATCTGCAATATCTTTTATATCATTGATAAGTCCTAAAGACTCCGTTTCTCTATATCTCCGATTTTCCAAGTCTTAAAAAAAGATACTTTTTTTTTCTAGTTAACTCTTTCTACACTTTTTTGTATCTGAAAATCTGAAATATTCTATATATCTACATCTTTGCATTAATAAGTGACAAAAAAATGTATTTCTATATCTCTATTTCTCGACGTGGGGTCCAAGTCTCTAAAAATCTAATATCTCCACATCTCTATCATTCTTTCTTTTTCGTTATTCTGCATCTGTATATTCCTATATTTCTGATTATCCGTCTAAGGATTTCCATATCTCTGTCTCAAAAATCGCAGACCTTCTATGTCTTGTATATCTTCAATATTATTTATATCTTATATATCTTGTATAGTATATAAAAACATTGCCGTACCACAAGTCTCGAAAAAAAATACAGTCGCGTTTTTGAGGTTAGGGTAGACCGGTTGAACGGATGCGGGCTTTTATGCTGCCAAAAAAACAAAAATTCTTTATACTGCAAAGATTTTTATTATCTTAAGATATCATAATCAGGCTGTTACGCTAATTAGTAGAAATTATAAAAAAAAATTAGTCCACTTACTCTTCTTTTTCCAACCACTCCGCAACTAGTTGCATTCGTAGGCCATTTAAATGACATTACATTGCTGCAGAGTTACACAGGCACCCACACACACACAGACACGCAGAGACCTTCATCTTCTTAGCGCCAAACGGAAGTGGCGCAACTAAAATGGCGGCAATCAATGGTTCTTTTTAGCTGACATCTTTCGTTTGCTTTGTGATTTTTATCGACCTCACTACATAGTTCTTATTGCTGCTCGTGATGTTGTTGGTTGGTTGTCAGGCCCCGGAATACTTGTACTAAAAAGAAAAACAAAAATTTAAGATGGTAAAAAAAACAACAACAAGTCAATTTCTTTACAATTCAGAATTGCTTTTTTAATAAGCTTAACTCAAAGCGCACTTTTTACTAACGCATAAAAGAAAATTTCATTAGTTCGATACTGAATGCTGTGTACCAAGTAATTTATTATGCATTTGTGTAGGTTGCTCTTTTTGTACACTACTGTACTCATAAAGTCAAAGGTATCCTAGAAATGTGCAATCATCATAAAGTTCTCTATAAAGATAACAAATTTCAAAGCAAACTGCATAAAAGACTCTTGTTAGCCTAGTAATAGAAAAAAAAGTTTTGCCTTTATATAAGCTCAAACTATTTATATTAATCATACGCAGTGTATACGGCCATCTACCAGACTGAGCCAAGTTTTTATGTTTTCATAATAAGTTACATTTTTAGCTTTGCTGGCCAACTTGATGCCAATTTAATTGCTGCCATAATGCTAGTGTAGTACTTATATAAGGGGTGTTTTTTTAAGAGCTTTATTTTCTTGCGCCATAATTGGCCACATTTTCTTAAGCTTTTCATTATAAGTAGACTTGCAACTGAACAATGCTGCCAAGTAGCAGACATTTCCATTCAGCATTAAGATGCAGTCAAGGCACTTCAGTAATGAAGCTTTTTTCCACCTAATTAGCTTAGAACGGAATTATTAGGGGAACTGCAGCAGCTGTTGGGATTAAGTTAAAAGTTTGTTAAGCTTTAACGAAAGATTATGCAAATTTTGCATAATATAGGGAAAGCAACAGTGATTAGTTTGCGAGGAGAAAAAAATAAATTAATATACTATAGATTTATTTCTACGTCCATCCGAGAGTCTGCATGAACACCTAAAGCTTCGAGCTGTTGTAGAGCAAGCAAACTTTGCACTTAGACTTAATAAGATTTGTGGAATAAAAAAATTGCATTAATTTTTTTGTATATCGGCGCTAATGTTGTTTAGAATAATCTCCATGCTGACCAAAGCACTTATGCATGCGCCCATATTTTAAAAAACTTTTTAATTCTGATAGAAACTTATTTTATTTTTTATTTTAACAAATTTAATCTAGTATTTAATACTGAACTTAATACTGATTTAACGAGGACTAGCTACTGGGGCCTTCGACTTGATAGTAACTTACATTCTGACAACGCTTATTTTTGATGTGCGGGAACAAAAATAAATCATTGGGCGCTCAGCTCTTCAATTCCATTTGTGATAGACTCTTAAGGATCTAAAAGAAACTAGATTTGTACCAAATTAGAACTATGGAGCTTTGCAGAGTTCCCAAGCTACAGTGCTCGTTGCCAAAAATAGTTCATCTCGCCAGAAATCAAGTTTTGTATTGAAGCAATCCAAAAATAAGCAGGCCTTTCAAACCCTTTCAAATTCAGTACCGAATTAGAATGGGATGACTTTAAAAATGTTTGACCTCAAAATTATTTTCTTTTTTTCCCCCGTAAGGGTTCCTCACAAAGAGATGAGGCATTGCGACTCCGCTTTCCGCATGAATAGCAGTAGTAGTTGGTATTGACCTAAGATGGAAGGGACTTCTCCGTTCCTTTCCCATACGACAGGCTCTGTCCCATACCAGTGCTGGGCAGTCACAGAGAATATATCTGGTGGATTAATCGTCTTCGAGACAGAGCCTGCACTCTAAAGAGTCAGATTGGCCAATTTTCCGCAGATGGTATCTAACAGTGGGGTGGCCAGATAGGTAGGATACCAGGAGTTTTAAGTCCGCTCTACCAAGACCTTTTGTCTTGATCATATCCAGAGCTTTGACAAGCGCTTTTGCTTGACGCAGGCTTGGTAAGAAGAGCCAGTATCTCCCATGTTCTGCAGCCCATTTGTTTATCATGGTCGGACGGCACAGGAGAAGTAGTCAGGGTGGAGGCAACCTGTCGTGCTAGATCGTGAGCGATCGTGTAACCATCCACTACTGAGTGTCCAGGTACCCAACATAGCACGACTTTGTTCCGGGAGGACAGGGCTTGGAGGTAATTATGGCATTCTTTAAACATACTGGAGGAGATGCTACAAGGTGATAATGCCCTAATAGCAACTTGGCTATCTGGGTAAATACAGATGATTGCTACTCTAGTTCCCTTGTAAATAAACAAAGGGCGCAGATCTCTATGAAATGAATCTCTGCTTGAATAGAGATTCTGGTGTTGGGTCCAACGACTACAACACCTACTCCCTCCATGATCCATTGTTGCCACCGGAGGTTTTCAAAGGGGCTGCCATCAGCCCAAATCTTGGGAGAAGAGATCTAAATTTCTTATTATAAAATAACTGATATAAATAAATCTGATCTAGAGCAGGTCGATATGTGAGGAAGGTAATATATAAGTGCGGCATGAGCGGTGTCACTTGCTAAGAGTCCAGTTGTGATCTGGATTCGTACTAGACTCTGCATGGCTCACTTTTAGATGAAAATGTGAGGTGGTGTGAGTCCAAGGACTGACTCCATGACAGCTGTCGGACAGGTACGCATAGCTCTCGAGAGAGATATGCATACTAATCTTTGAAGCTTGCTGCATATTTTAAAGGCCACATTTGGCTGCGTCTTGGGCCGCCACACAAGGGCTGCATTTGTGACGATACGATCTTACGGTACATTCATTCTATAATATAAGGGCTGAAGCCTCATGTTCTGCCAAAGAATTGCCCTCAAGCCCACATGGCTCAAATAGCTTTGAAGAGTTTCAGTTGAGTCGTTTGTTTAGGACCACTCCTGATATTTGACCTGGTTTGAATATTCCACCTCAGTTTTATATTTAAAAAAGGTTCCGAAGCTCAATGTTGTATCTCTTTGTCAAGGGAACAATCACAGCTTTCTGGGGGTTGATGCTAAGACGTTCGCTTAGATCTTACTATAGTCATAGAAAAAAACGCAAGGTCCTAGGTTTCATTGTTTGGCATCACCGAAGTGTTACCTGTAGGATTTCAGAAGAATCTTGACACATTCTGTTATAAAATTTCGGGACATTATTTCTTATATAACAAAGGCCTACAAATTCCGGAATGATGTTAGTTGCTAGAAATCTAAGGGTCATTTCCGAAGTAATTTGTTGCATAGAGTCCGAATCCGAGGTCAGAATTGACTTTGAGATATTTGCGATTATATATCCATAACTTCGAATGGCCATAACTGTACGAAAAAAATTGTAATTGATCGCTTCAACACTTAAATTAGAGGGTAAGAGCGGTTCTAAATGATGTAACTGGAGAGACAGACCACAATAATTTTGGCACCCTGTACATAACCTCAAAAACAGGCAAAATCGCCGTTTTTGGGTACATAGACTCTCTCAAACGTGATAGACCAATTCTGACCCTGGATTCGAAATACTTCGGAAATTAAACTTAGCCTTCCAAAAACTAAATCATGTTGGTCCGTGTAATTAATAAATGCACTGATATTGCCCCTTAACACACAGAGTTCAGCTATACGTTAAGAACTTTTCAAAAAAAAATTTCGTGGATTATTAATTAACCAAAAAATACTCATTATTGATGCTAAATTTTTAAAAGATTTTTCAACAAAAGAATGCTCAACTTTTGCTCAACTCGCTACACAAGCTATAAACAAAGCTTATCAAAAAAAAATTACCCCATATTCTTAAGCACCAATGCATAAAAAAGCACACCCTCTATATAAACACTCTCTTTTCACTTTTAGCTGACAAAACTGATGAAAAGTTTCATCGTCGCGCCTCGGTCAAAATGGGCGTACGCGTCATCTATCGCACTGATGTCTTTTCTCAGTTTAATGTTCCGGACCACTTTGCCACTCTGGGTCAGGGTCAAGGTCAGGCACAAGGTCATGCACAGTCGCCACCCATGAGCGCTGCTATAGCCACACCACCGCTTGGCACTGATGGAGCTGCAGCAGCTGAACAGCCGCAGCCCAGCACCAGCTCCGGCTCCAGCTCCGGCACCGGCGCCAAGAGCAAGGTCAAGTCCGAACGTGGCGATTCTTTTCCTAAGCTACGCTTGTCGCCAAAATCATTTCGTTTTAGCGGACGCTTTGGGCGCAGCAAGAGCGAAATCGAAAAGTGTCCCAATGATCCATTTCACCACTACAGCAAGTCCTTTCAGGAGGTAAGTGTAAACGCGACACAGCTTAGCACTTAAAGCTGCAAGCAAACTAATTGCCATTCCTGTGCAGCAATGTGACAGCACTGGCATGTTGCCGCCCAGCAGTGGCACTGGAATTAGTGGTGGCATTGGTGGCATCAGCGTTGGGCCTTGCGGAGGACCGCAGGGTGCGGTGGATAAGCCGTTTCTATTGCAGGACGGGCGAGTAGGATTGCGCGCTAGCTTGGACAAGGCCTGGTATACGCATGGCGAGGAGGTGAACGTTACTGTTGGCATACGCAACGATAGCCGCAAGACAGTGCGAAAAGTGCGGGTAAGTGAGCAGAAGCAGGGGCACAAAGCAGTTTGGGGGGCAGCAGCAGTTAGTCCTACTCTGGATAATTGGGTTGCTGGCATTGCATTACATGGAACTTGCAACTTGCAACAGAGTGGCTGTTGCATAAATCGAGTTGCGCAAACTGATTATACCTTAAAAGGGAGTCGAATTGCAGCTAAATTTAATGCAAGCGAAATTTGCGCGCAAAAGTATGCAATGGATTTGCAGCTAAATTTAATACAGGCGAAATTTACGCTGCGCGCAAAAGTATGCAATAGATTTTTGCACAAGCAGCGCAAGAACATTGCGCATACGCATAGTTGACTGGATTGCTATTTTAGAATTAGTTTGCATTATTTTAAATAACTTATATCATTTGCTTTTATAAACAAACATATTTGTTATATAAATATGCAAAATATTCACTTTTATAGCATTAACATATAACCAGGATCTAACGCCTTTAAAAACTTGCTGAACCGAAGAATCGTAATACTAAAAAAACACACAAAAATATACAGAGTGTAAAAATGTAAAATTGAATTATATTAGAATGCATAAATAATGCATAGGATCGCACAAGATGGTAATGCTTAAAAGGAGCCCCTAAAGCTGCCAGTTTTCTTTGCCCTTTGATTTTGTAAGGAAACATTCTACAAAAACATCAGTAACAGATTTTATGCACAAATTTGCATAGCACTTTGAATGTTGTAACAGTTGTTGCTGTCATATACGTGTATGTGTGTGTATATATACACAGGGGCGTATTCAAAATATATATTTGTGGGTTGGCCCCAATTTTTATTCATTCATATTTCTTATTTAGCATAAACAGCTTAGAATTTTTAGCAGACTCCGCCACTGTTTTGACAATATACAGTATATAAGCAACTGTATGCATATGTATGTGTGTGTATATATTGGTTTATAGAAATACAAACAAGTCATTGTGCAAATATTGGGGACTAAAGCAAAGCAGCAACAGCAAAAATAATAAAAATAATAATATTTGACACAACCAAAAAAGCATAGAATACATACATACAAGCACATAATACAAATGTATATAAACACACTGAAACACACACACTTATATACATATGTTTTTGTATGTGGAGCATTTGTCTTCCTCTTCTTATTAGTTTAGTCTGTCAGGCAAAGTGAACTGCATTGCATTAACTCCACAATTGCCCCAAAGTAAGCAGCTTTATTGCCGGCTTGTTATTGATATAGCTTTGTAGCGCCCTTAACCCCAAGACTAACCCCAAGAAAATCGAAAAAAACAAAACTGAAATTCTGACTCTGACTCTGCACTTGGCGGCATCTAAAGTATTTTTTGGTTATTGTAACAGCGGCGCAGCAGCAGCAGCCATAAAGCCAAAGTCTTTAGCCGGCTTAATGACACATCGTGCGTATGCGTAATATTGCTTATATGTAATGAACACTGCCGCTTAAAAGTTGCCAAACACTTAATATGCATAGTGTGAGTGAAAGTTATGGTAATGTAGTGGAATATTGAAAAGTGTTTTTTTGTGTGCCAATTCAAGTTATAAGATCTTAAGACAAACTAAATATACCATTTTATTCTAAAAGGACGCCGTATAAAAACGATTTTATTTTTTTGGGGGGTTTTTTTTAGTGAAATTTGAATTTTGAATACTCAAATTTGACTCAAAAATCTCCCCAAGGAAGTAACATTCACTAAGGATCGTTGTATTAAAAGCAAAAATAATAATAAAATAAATTAAATTAAAATAAGTTTTGAAATAGTATAAAATAAATTAAAATAAAATAAGTTGAAATAAATTAAAATAAATTAAAATAAATTAAAATAAAATAAATAAAATTAAAATAAATTATAGTAAATTGAAATAAATTAAAATAAACTAAAATAAATTATAATAAAATTCAAATAAATACAATAAAATAAACTAAAATAAATTTAAACAAAAAAATATCTAAAAAAATAAAATAAAATTATTTAAATTAAAATAAACTAAAATTAATTTAAACAAAATTCAATTAAATTGAAATTAATTCAAATAAATTCAAATAAATTCAATCAAAATAAAAGAATTCAATTAAATTTTAATAAATTCAAATAAATTTAAATAAATTTAAATAAATTCAAAAAAATTCAAATAAATTAAAATAAATTAAAATAAATTAAAATAAATTCAAATAAATTCAAATAAATTCAAATAAATTCAAATAAATTCATATAAATTCAAATAATCTTAATTAAATTCAAATTAATACAAATAAATTCAAATAAATTCAAATAAATTCAAATAAATTCAAATAAATTCAAATAAATTCAAATAAATTCAAATAAATTCAAATAAATTCAAATAAATTCAAATAAATTCAAATAAATTCAATTAAATTCTAATAAATTCTAATAAATTCTAATAAATTCTAATAAATTCTAATAAATTCTAATAAATTCTAATAAATTCTAATAAATTCTAATAAATTCTAATAAATTCTAATAAATTCTATTAAATTCTAATAAATGCTAATAAATTCTAATAAATTCAAAAAAACTCAAACAAATTCAAATAAATTCAAAAAAGTTGAAAAAATTCAAATAAATTCAAAGTGCTTTAAGTGGCTACAGTGTTGTGCAACTTTTTAGCGTCAGTATATTTAAGTACTCGTACATATAACATATATTTCATACATATATAAATAGCATATGGTTTGATATAATTAAGCGCTGATTTGCCGCTTCAGTTGTTCAATCTCGCGAATTTTTCAAGCATCTTTGGCCAAAGGATTTGGCATAAGCATTGCAGACGCTCACAAACAGCGCCTCACATGTGTGTGTGGGTGTGTGGGGTTACACTGTGTATATGTGTGTGAGAGTTTGCTAAGCTTTGGCTTTATTTAAGCCAGTTAAAGTAGCTGTGAGAGCTTAGCTTTAAGCTGCGCCTAATGACTAACACACACACACACGTTTATACCACACATTATTTAATCACTGGCAAAATAAAACTTTTGCACAATTGTGGCAACTGTACCAAAGACTTAACGCAGCTTAACAACTGCGTTTTGATACATATATACGCTGACAACAAACATTTAGCTGGAAAAAATACAGTGCAAAATAGTATAGCATGCTTTTATGCGCTCCATTTCCGGTTAATCGTGTGCGTCAACGCACACACACACACTCGCACATTCTCTCACACACACACATAGCACAGCAAAGCAAATAGTCAAAAAAAAGTACTTTTCTTCTTGCTGGAGCTATCAAAAAACTTGTGCATTTATCATGCCTCTCTCTTAGTAAAAACAAACGCTTTTCGCTCGACTCAAAATTTCTCGGAAGCGTTTAATATAATAATTTCCTTGGAACGCTTAACCCTGTCTGAATCCATAAAAACGATACGATATATGCATCATTTATTATTAAAAATTGAACTTATTGAGTTTCGCAGCTACATTCCATGCGAATCAATGCACTTTGGCAAGCGCTTAAAATTATTTCACAGAAATTTTTTGATACAAATTTTTTCACGGAAAAAATATTCGAAAAGCGTTGCTAGGATGACATACTTGCATATTGGTTGGGAACTAAAAGCAATTTATATGTCACGATTGTTGGACCAATGATCCACCAAAAACTGTTTATAAATAAAAGCTGGTACTGTAATGAAGAAGCTTAATCCCTGGGGTTTCCTCAGTTCTGCGAACAAATTTGGTTATTGACTTCAACGAAATATATGACCAGATTTTTTTTTCGAATGAAAGAGGCGTACATTAAAAGAGTACTTTATGGTTTATCAGGCCATTCAATGACATTTACATATTTGGAGGTACCTTGTTTGGATTTTGTAATTATTTCCTAAAACCAATATATAATAAATATGAAAGATGTTCTCGAAATATTCAAAGTAGACAATAGGCGGAATCCCTGTACTAAAAAATCAAGTATAATAAAAAATATATTTACCTAAGCAGTGAATCGTAACTTGGTCTCTATTCGTCATAACAATTAGCTATATATCATTTTTGTTATTTTCAATATTTATCGATAGATTAATAGATTAATTAATATCCCACATTTTGTCAATGAAACTTTGAAGTTATTAAAATTATTTTCCTCGACTATAAATCAAATCTTGCTGCCTAAAAGTCGCAACGTTAAGTGATAAGCCCTTTATATCATCTAGCCCCCGAGCCTATTATCGCCACTTTAAAATAATATGGCGATTATATTCGATATTAATCGATAGAATTCCCGCAGCTTGAAATTGCAAAGAAAATGGCGCTTGAAAATGAAGGCACTCATACAAATAAAAAAAAGGTATTTGCTCGACTATGGATCGAAGCTTGGTCTCTTGAAATCAAAACGTTAAGTTATATACCCTTTTATATGGTTTAAAATTTATCTAGCGATTATTTTCGATATTATCGCCATATTTTCTTAATTTCCCGCACTTTGACCACTTTGCTCTAACTTTGAAATTGATAAACAAAATGGCGCTTTGAAATTTATCAGCGTTGAAAGGATACGGTATAAAAGAAAAAAATAAACTTGGTCTGGCTGATCATAAAAGGAGTCTATATGTCAAGTCTGGTTATCATGGCTCCAATAATCTTCAAGGTCCAGGCGTTCATATTTCTTCTTTTTTTTTATATGGTGGGTGTTGGCTTGGTTGTTAAATACTGATTGTTCGGAAAATACCCGATAGATAAAATATTATTATTAGATTGTTTTTTAGCTCCTCGTAAATAAGAGATAATAAATTCAAACTTGACATGATAATTTGTATTGACATTTTAAGATCAATTTTAAAAGAAACAATGAATATTATGAACCCATCTTCAGTTATTGAATGTCAAAGATCACAAAAATCGGTTTTTCGAAAATACTTTTTTAGTCGTGCTTTACAATGTTTTTCATTGCACTGTGGGCCGAGATTCTCATATTTTGGCCTAAAATCTGGCATTCTGTAGAGTGAACTATTTTTCTGGTAAGTTTGAACCTCCTCAAATATTTTCAAAATAAAGATACAATAATCCAGATCAAATTTTGAAATAATTAGCTGTTCTAAGGGTCACGAATATTGAGTTTTACAAAACACTATTTTTTACCCCAGGGAGGAGGCAAAGAGCTCCATATCGGATAACGCGGTTTTCGAGGTGTTTAAAAAAAGTGAGCAACCTAAAACGACAGATTTAATTGTCAATTTTATAAAGAAATTTTGTTTCGAAAATGTCATGAAAATTAAAAATTTCTTCAATGTGTGACTTAACTCGGGCGGCCCCGATTTTTTCGACGTGGATGAATTTTTTAGGCTTCATTGCTCCGTTCCGTCTGTGCCAAAGCTTTTATAGGTTCGTGGTCGGTAAAAATGGCAGAAATCAGGACTTTTCGGCCACAGCGTAAGGTCTATGTGGGCTAAAGGAAAAAAGCGCGGCGCATTTTGCCCCATGCTAAGTGGCGCCTTTTGCTCGATAGCGCGTGGGTGGAAAGCAAGCGGAAACTTCGTCAAACCGACATTATTTTCGGGTTCATCACCCACAAATTACTATAAGAACTCATTTTCAATTAGATCCAATAAAAAAACTAGCCTAAAGTATGATATTTCCTTTCACCGAAATATTTCGGAAGCGTTGCTCAAAACATACTTCCTTTAATAAATCACAAATGCCACGTCCAAACGAAACGCCTACAGATGTTTGAAGCTCTCCGCCAAAGCTACGTATGGAAAAAATTTGAAGCCTCCAGCGATGACCGTCGGGACGGTAATCCAGATTGAATATTTCCCAAGTGGCGCATTTTACCCCACCCGCCATGTTATACCTTTTATTTTAATTTCAATCTCTCATGGAAAAAAATGCATCAATATTCTTCAGGAGACATAATATTCAGTTATCGATGAATAATCGGAAATGTTTACTATTCTCAAGTAGCTCTATAAAATACATATCTAAAAACCCTTAAAATCGAAGAGTCCAACGAAAAAGTTACCCGCCTCACTTATAAGACCTATAAACCTTTGTCTTGTGCAATTAACATACAAACCAACAGATGGCCCACCCTACATATTCATAAAGTAACAATTAAAATTTCATTATAAAAAGCTCATAGCTAGAGCAACATATCCTCCTACCCTTATCCTCTTTGCGAAACTTTTTAGAGTATCTCACTTTCAGGATCCCTGCATCAACTGATTTAAACTTTGTTCTTGTGTGGTCCGTGGTCCTGCTTAAAGGCTCTTACTCGTTTCCCTCTCTCTGTATTCAACACCCAACATTCTCCGCACTTACGTATTTGAGCTGCTCCTTATCTACAGTGTATTAAAATTACAGCAAATCCAATTAACCGCCGACATTTTACGTCATTGCAATTCCTCAGAATTTTTTTTCCATCTTCTCAGCCATTTTGCAATGGGTAGAGCCCCACCCCCACCAAGGCAGAAAAAATGGCAATTTAACTTTTATTCACATTGTCTTTAGTCTGTAAACTGTGGCATACTCTGACTTACATATTTCGTGGGCTACAGGCGACCCTCAACACCAACTACAGCAGCACCTACCAGGATATGCGCCTGCTGCCCATCAATCAGGCCTAGAGTCTGCATTAGCCCCTTTGAGCAATTGCAATTGCATTAACCCTACGCCATGGGCCACTATATCATTTACCAGGAGCAGGCTATATAACATCAGCTTTCGCCAAGCCCTGATGGGCGGCACAACAGCCCCTCCCCCCTGCTACTTTGCTGCACAAGCTGTCAGTCCAACAGTTTATGTGACCATTGGCAGACCTGTCGCCTTATGTATATAGAACTATGTATGTGCCTAGGCCATTTGGTATATGGTTTAGTCTTAACTGCTATAAAACACCACATGGCGTATGCGTAATATGGCTTAGCTGGCTGTTTATTAAAAGCTTAAGGCAAATTTTCCATTAAGAGCTACAAAAACGTACGCACACACACACACACAGACAGAGACAAGCTTAAGGAAATCGAATTTCCACCATATATGTAGATATGGTAGGCGATATTAAGAGAGTTTTATACAATGTTTTTTGGGTACATCTCCAACACTGTTCACACTTTGTTAAAGGCAATTATGGGCTTTAATTTGCAAAATTGATGCAATTGACTTACAAGTATTTGCCATTAAGGTAAAACTACCAATTTACCCACACACACACAGAAGCATGTATATATATGTGTGTACACTGCGCGTCACAAGTTTAAGACCAGCTACCTAACGACTGTGGGTTCAGGCCCCATTCCTGTCAAATTTAAAGAGATTAAATGTGGACAAAAAATTTTCATTTAACTGCTTTTCGAATTTTAAAAATAAAAATTAAAGTTTTTTTGGGCATTTGGGACAAAGTGTTAGTCCTTATTTATCTATAAAAAGATTTGCAACTGGTGAATTCTGTATTATGTATGACACTTGTTAGTAGTTATAAAGATTTTGTTGGTTTTTTTATCCTATAACTGCTTTCCTTTAAAGATACCTCTGACTACCACTTGATTTTTTTCCCCCTTATGACTGTATGACTTCCTTACAAAGAGTTGGGGCACTTCAACAATAAGATCTTTTGTACCATACCCATAAATTACGGCAAAAGACTTTCCGCTTTCCCCATGATTAGCTGTAGGTCTCTTATTGGTATTGACCTAAGATGGAAGTGACTAAGCCGTTCCTTTCCTATGTGACAAGCTCTGTCCCATACCAGCGCTGGGCAGTCACAGAGAATATGTTTGGCGGTCTCATCGTCTTCCAGGCAGAGTCTGCACTCTGAAGAGTCCGATAGGCCAATTTTCTGTAGAGGGTATCTAATAGTGTGGTGGCCAGATCGGTATGCTACCAGGAGTTTTAAGTCCGCTCTGCCAAGACCTTTTGTCTTGATCCCATCCCGAGTTTGATAAGCACTTTTGCTTGACGAAGCCCCGGAAGGGAGAACCAGTATCTCCTATGTCTTTTGCAACCCATTTGTTTATCATGGTCTTGATTGTGAACCAACCAACCCCACAGAAAGGCGCAGGAGATGTAGTCAGAGTGGAGGCACCCTGTCGTGCTAGATCGTGTTACCCATCCATTCCTGAATCTCGAGGTACCCAACACTACACGACTTCGTTCCGGGAAGACAAGGTTTGGAGGTAATTATGGCATTCTTTAACCATCGTGGAAGAGATGCTCCAAGAAGATAATGCCCTAATAGTAGCTTGGCTATCTGAGTAAATACAGATGTTAGCTCCCCTAGTTCCCCTCTGAAGTATACTAACGTAACAGATCTCTACGGCATGAATCTCTGCTTGAAAGACGCTGAGCCAGATGCCCATTACAGTAGAGATTCTATTGTTGAGTCGAACGACTCCAATACCTGCACCCTGCTCAGTTTCGGACCCATCCGTGAACCATTGTTGCCACCGGAGGTTTCCACAGGGGCTGCCATCAGCCCAAGTCTGCTGACTTGAAAGAAGAGATTTAAATTTCTTGTTATGAAATAACTCCATGATCACATGATCTGATCTAGCGCAGATCGAGACGTCAGGAAGGGAATATATAAGTGCGAGATGACCAGTGTCACTTTCTAAGAGTTCAGATGTGATCTGAATACGTAGTAGACTCTGCATGGCTGACTTTTGGATGAAAATGTGCAGTGGCGTGAGTCCAGGCAGAGAGAAATCCTAGAATAGGGCATCGATGAAATAAGGCCGTGATCATAAGATCGGATCTAGAACAGATTGATACGTCAGGAAGGGAATATAACTATAAGTGTGACATGACCAGTGTCAATTTAAAATTGTTTAGGGACGTAATGCAAAAACCTTTCAATATTTTATGTAAAGAAAATTTTTTCCAATTAGCAATTTTTCTTGTAATTAACTTAAATTTTTTTTTATTTTTTTTTTAAATTTACAATTTTTGTCTAGAGTATCTATTATTAATTATTCCATACTCCTTTAGGAGCTTAAGGATGCAACAAAAGTTTTCCAGTTTTTTTTATTTTGCGCGATATGTCCCAAATCGTTAAACGATTTGCACGTTTCGGTTTGTACGGTTCTCCTCCATCTCATTGCAGGTCTTCCCCTTCTCCTGGTTCCCTGCGGGTTCCAAGTTAGCGCATCATGGGACGGGACGTCATCATAGGGCTTATGTAGCATGTAGCCTATCCAGCCATATTTTCGTTATCTTATTTCCTCATTCATCATCTTAAAAAAATCTGAAGAGGGCTGAAACTTCCAGAAAAATATTATATTTGAATTCTTTACGAACACGTATGCCAAATTTTATCACTCTAAAAAAATTTTTATGGAAATGACAAATTTTTGGCCAAAATCTGAAAATCTTGGTCTCAGAGTGCAAAGGCAGTGGAAAAGTAATTTATCCAACTTTGGTATCTATCGTTCCTTTGATTGAGTTCAATAACAATACGCTTTTTGGAAGTAAGTTCCTTTAAGTATTGTATAGTCCAAGAGGGTGCTCCGCCAAGTATCTTGTGGGCTTCAGTGTTTTGACTAGTAGTTTCAACTCGTATCGAGTTACTAAATTTTTAAGCCTTTTTAAAAGGCGACTCCTAGCATATTTGACCTCCACAGTCAGCTTAAATAGTTTAAATCTGTTTCAGATCCCTAATAAGAGCCTTTGGAATCAGCTGTCCCTCTTACCCTTTTCTCGTGAACCTTCTTAGACAGTTGTTGAAATTCACCTTAAACGCCTTACACTCTCCAACAGCTGCTATAATAATAATAACAATAAATTTTCCAAGTATCTCACTTTCATCCTTCTTTTCAACAGCTGACGCCCACTCCAAAAACTCTCCCTAAATCCTCTTAAACCTCGTTGTAGCAAAATTTCCACCCACCTTGCACAAGATTCCTAAGACATTTGTTATTTCCACTACTTCCACTTACCACTTAAAAGAGCTGATAACTTGGGCGAATAATGATAGATGCTTTCTGCAGACTACATTCCACTTATATAACCATGCATTTGCATAACTCGTATATGTCTATTATATATTATATATTTTATAGTTTTTTTTTTCGTTTTGCATACATCGATTCGCATTGTGCTGACGTCAGAGTGCAAAGTCTTGCAGGAGACGCAGCATCAGTTTGCATCATTTTGCATCATTTTAGTTTTTATTATGCTTTTGCCTGCCCAGTGCCCTAAAAGTATGCAATAAAGTTGCTTCAAACTCGGTTTATGCCACACCTAACGCATCTAGCGGAACCTTAATAACCGTTATATATGCAACACTCGAACACAAACACAGACACAAACAATCACACACTGAACTGACTTGGTGCACTGAGAGAAAATTATGGTCTGGATTTAAAATTTTTGCGTTTTTGGCTCCCTCTAGTGGGCAATTTTGGAACTTGACTCTTTGTTCACTAAAGAGAGCCAAAAAAGCCAAAAAGAGCATATATGAAGAGCCAGACATCAAGAATTTAAAGAGAAGAAAATATATAGAAAGCGAGGATACAATTGAAGTGAACAGGAAAAGAAAAAGAATTTGAAAGCTACTAATTCATTTGAAAAGACACAAACAACGAAATCGGAAATCTTACACCAAGAATCTTAACTGATGTATGACAGGAATATCTCAATAATAAAGCTTATATGCGGATCGTGGGCTCGTGAGAGTAGCATTCAGGGACAGGTGCCCACATGTAGTCAATTAAAGGAATTGTTGCCTCGCTTCCCTAAAGCAAAACCCTGAAATTCGCTTAAAACTTTTTCTTGCTTACAAGTAAATTGTAATCGTTGGAATTGGTTCCTGTCTCTCCTAGAGGAGAATCCTGAATTCCGAGTAAAATACATTCTTACCCAAAAATAATTTTTGCTCGTTGGAAGCGTATCCTGAATTTCGAGTAAAATGTTTTCTTGCTTAGTAACATTTATTATTTTTATTTTTTTCTCAAACACTTCCCCCCCAAATCATTATTCTATTTTCACCCGACCTTTTTTCGAAGAAAGCTATAATATAAAGTAAACCAACAAAATAATCACAGAGTCGCTTACAAATAATTTTCAATAGTTCAAATCGATTACTCTCTCCCCTACAGAAATGCCCAGAATTTCGAACTAAATGTTTAATCCTTGGAATCGTATCCTCTCTCTCCTCTAGGGGAATATCCTGAATTCCGAGTAAAATATATTCTTGGGTACAAGTAATTTTTAATCGTTCGAATCGTTTACTCTCTCCCCTAGAGGCATACCCTGAATTCCGAATAAAATGAATTGTTGCTCACATGTCATTTTCAATCGTTTGAATTGATTCCTCTCTCCCCTACAGGAATACGCAGAATTCGAAATTAAATTGCTTAATGTTTAATTTTTGGAATCGTTTCCTCTCTCACCTCTAGAGGAATACCCCGAATTTTGAATAAAATGTATTCTTGCTTACAAGTAAATTTTAATCGTACAAATCGCTTACTCTTTCTTCTAGAGGAATACCCAAAACTCAAAATTAAATGTATTCTTGATAAATGTTTAATCCTTGGAATCGCGTCCTCTCCCTCCCCTTGAGGAACACCCTGAATTCCGAGTAAAATATATTCTTGCTTAACAGTAATTTTTAATCTTTCGAATCGATTCCTCTCTACCCTAGAAGAATACTCAGAATTCCGAACTAAATAAATTCTTGCTTAATGTTTAATTCTTGGAATCGTGTCCTCTCTCTCCCCTCGAGGAGTGCCATGAATTGCCAATAAAATGTATTCATGCTTACACGTAATTTTATATCGTTCGAATTGATTACTCTCTTCCCTAGAGGAATACCCAGAACTCCGAGTAAATTTTAATAGTTCTGATCGATTACTCTCTCCCCTAGAGGAATACTCTGAATTCAAAATAAAATGTATTATTGCTCACACGTCATTTACAATCATTCGAATCGATTCCTCTCTGCCCTAGAGGAATACCCACAACTTAAAATTTAATTACTTAATGTAAATTAAACACGTAATGTTGAACCCTTGAAATCGTTTCCTTTCTCCCCAATAGGAATACCCTGAATTCCGAGCTAAATGTATTCTTGCTTACAAGTAATTTTTAATCGTTGGAATCGATTCCTCTCTTCCCTAGGGGAGTTCCCAGAATTCCGAACTAAATAAATTCTTGGAATCGTGTCTCTCTCTCCACTAGAGGAATACCCAGAATCCAAATTAAATGTATTTTTGCATACAATATTTTTTAATAGTTTGAATCGATTACTCTCTCCCTAAGAGAAATACCCAGAATTACGAATTGAGTTGCTTAATGTTTAATACTTGGAATCGTGCCCTCTCTAGAGACATACCCAGAATTCCGAATTGACTGTATTCGAGCTAACAGGTAATGTTCAATACTTGGATTCATTTCCTTTCTCCCCTATAGGAATACCCTGACTTCCTAACTTAATGTATTCTTGCTTACAAGTACTTTGTAACACATATTATTATTATTTTTTATTATAATTAACATTTTCACTTATTCCACTCAACTTTTTCTCGAAGAAGCTATATACCATATATAGTTATAATATAACAAAAAAAATAACCATAGTTTAAGAGAGTGGAAATTAAGGAAGTAAGTATGCTAATTTGTTCTCCATGTGTTCATTTAAGCACTTAATTTTTTTTATAAATTGTTTATATTTCTCTAATAAAAAGTCTTTGTTCTCATCGCCATCATTTATCTTACGATTATGTATTCCTAATAAATCAAACTTATATATTCATTATCGACTTCTAAACGACCCTATAAACTTCCTTATATTTCTGTCATCCGCTCAATTTTCTAACTTAGATCAAGCTGAATTATGCTGGAATAGGATTGAGCTAGTTCAAAAGAAACTTCTACATTTCGCTCTTTGAGGCTTAAAATTGGGATCCATTTATTCGGCTGCTTTCACTTAGAAGCTATCCCTCCATAAATAAACGTACAGCATGCCATGGCGTACTTTCATTACGTAAGCTAGTAACTGGGACATATTGACTCCACTGAACTTTTTTATAAAGTTTCTTTTGAAGTACCTACCACACTGACTCTTAATTTTTGCCTTTGCAACTTTATGCATTCATTTTTCTCTGTATGATCTTTATGCTCTAATTATAATAGCCTTTATGAATTATTCTCTTGGGAACGGTCCCTATCTTCTATTCCAACATATATCTTAAGTCATCTCAATCCTGTATTATGATCATCGTCATCTCTAATATTTTTTATTCCTCATATTATTTTTCAGCTTCTTTTAGCTTTTAAAACATTTCTCATATTTTCCTAATGTAACAAAATTTGTTGTTAGCATCGTGCTCATCGTCATCATTTGTTTCACGATATAAAAAGACTTTTACTCGGTGGTGTTGGTTATTGCGCCAAGCCTCACAATTCCACTCCTAAAATCTTATTTTGGATACCTGATGTTTGTGATTCGGTTAAGCCACACCTAAGTTGAAGCTCATGAATCCATAAAAAAACTGGTTCAGTTCGTTCTCGCTGTGTAGCCGTCCAGAGTGCCATGTTGATTGACTATCATAACTTTGCAATGCTTTTTTGCCAAGGCATTCCAACAGACTCTCTGTCTATCTGTCTGTCTGTTTGTCCCACTGTCTATCTGTCTGTCCCACTGTCTGGCTTATGTCCTGACGTCTGTTCATCTCTCTGACTGGTTGACTGGCAACTGCCATTGATAGCCTCAGTTCAATTTTGCATGCATGAATGTTCAATTCCCCAACAACAACAGGCAATACCGATATTGGGCCAACTTTTTTTTTCTTTTTTTTGCGTACTTTGTTGCAGTTGCATGCCCCATTATTCATTTTATGTTGACGTAGACAAACAGAAAAAACTGTTCGATCCACCCACGTGCCTTTGTAACAGTATTAAACGCATGAGCTAAACGAGTCTTGGAGCTATTATGCCAGTTGAAATTTGCATACTCTGTACTCAAAGGATAAGCGCTACGTAAGGCAAACAAATTTTGTTTTCTAACAGCAGGGAGGAAACCTTTCTTATTTTTTCACCATACCCAAATACTGCTGCCGCCACCTATGATATATGTCAATTGCACAAAAAAAATGGGCAGCACTGTTGGCTTAATGTTGCTCTCGTTGGAACATTATACATACGTTACATTTGTTTAAAAAAAAAGAAGAAATTTGTGCAATTTGAAGGACTAGAGAGTATTTCAAAGTCGTTATGTTTCGACTGTAATCGAAATCCACTTAGCTTTGTTTTATGGCCTGTTTTACGTTCGTTGAGGCACAGCATTTCGAAATTTTTGCTATTTTGAAGGTATCTGCATGAGGCATTGTTTATACCCTATAGATAGAACAGCAAGGAGAGTATTGCGGACTTTGAGCAAAGAATGTTACTTAAAAAGGTTACTATGGGAGGCTGTAAGCTTTTTAAACCAAAATGATAAGAACAAAATCTTAATTTTCTATTTATGAGAATGTAGCAAATTAGATATAGGGGACTATATACTATAAATCTTTATTTCCTTGGAAGATGTACAAGGAAGTGTATATAAATATCTTTTAAAGAAGCCTCAAGAAATACTCGGAACTTAGGAAAAACAAAAATTAACGAGGTTAATGTACGAAGACATTGACTAATATTTACAATTTTGTACATATCAGATCAGATGATCACACTTATCCGTTAAAATCGAATAAATTGTTCCCCATACACCTGGTCACACTAATCTCATTATAGCAAAAAAAATATCGTTAGAGAGTGAGTTTAATTTTCATTTCTTTTTAAATATTTTTAAAAATTTTATAAATTTACTAGCCGGCCTCCGGCACGCTCGCTTCGCTCGCTCGTCTAGAAACACGTTGACTATTTTCTAGATGAACTGCTAAATGGACAACGGTTGGGTGTCGTTCGTGAATTTGGAATGAGAAAATTCGCCATATTGCCTCGTTACTGCTAATGCAACGTCCTATTTGATATTGTGAAATTTCGTCATTCACATTGTCGGCTCTCACACCAAAAATCGCCATATCGCTTCCCTTATTGACGTATTTGCAGATATATTTTATTGATTTTACTGAGTTGCAATACTCGACGTTAATGTGGGCTTTATACGTTTTTGATAATAATGGCGAAAATGGAACAACCCAACGATTGTCAATTTCAATTTCTTGATTTTGCACTTTGATTGTGGTTGATCTGCCATTGTCTTCTGTTGATCTACGGCGATATAATGGGTATCCATCGTAGCCCGTAACAGTGTCCGAAGTCAATGCCCTTGGATATCTTTTGGAGCATTTGCCGTCGATCATGCATGGTGAAGTTGGGTTGAGCACACCATATGGTCCGTGGATCATATTCTTTGTGATAACCTCGAACAATTCTGGATCATTTGTTTGAACTGGGATTTCCGCCGATATCACATCATCAATTTCATGCGGTAGTATTTTCTGAACCAACCAAATCAAAATGTGCGCATGAGGTAATCCTCTCTTCTGCCATTCTACCGAATACATCCAGCAGCGAACCTCTCCGAATACACTGCTTTTGATAATAAGCAGGCCTGCTGTTTCATTGGGAAATTTCAGTGCTTGGCACTGATCACATACCTTGTTCATTGTTCCAATTACAACAGATTGACGCGAGCTATAATCGGTCGTATTGTTATATTCGAATGCAGCTCTGTGCAGATTGGATGCATTGCGCATTTGCCTGAATGTTCTTTGGATTAAATTCTGTTCTGCATGGATTTCATCTGATTGATTCTGATAATCCCGATTTCGTCTCATTCTCATTCGAGCATTCATATTGTGTTCATCTCGTTCTTCTGTTGTATGAGCAGAATGTGATCTTGCTTCTCTTAATCGACTCAACTCACTCCTTTGCGAACGTTGTTCCTCAGCTTCAGCTGTTCTTCGGGATGATTGCAATTGAGTTCTACGCGAACGTCTGCCAATGTTACGTCTTTTTGGCGGCATTATGTGCAAATATTGATCTGATCATATGTATTTTACACAGAAATCAAAACATGAATCGTTAATAATTTTTTTGTTTCCTTTCGACAAAAACTATTAACTAAAAAATATTAGTTAATCTGACAATGTACACAATGCCAACCTAAATTAAAAAAAAAAATTTGTATTGGAAAATCAAATTGTCCTTTTTAGTATTTTCGTCGCAATTTTGTTATATTTTCTCAACCTTAAACAATCCTTGGACTTCCACGAACATTTCAAGACCAAAATTAGCCAAATCGGTTCAGCCGTTCGTGAGTCTCATAAGCTTCAAAGGAACATAACATTGTGACACGAGAATTTTATATATAAGATGATATTTTAATTTTAAAAAAAGATATGAAGGTTCTGGCATCTAGCACTAATTTTTTTATCTTTAGGTATTATAACATAATACTTTTTTTAATCACATTTATACGATAAAATCGTATAAGTTGCTGTATATACACCTGGTCACACTAATCCCATAATAGCAACAATTAACGAGGTCAATATTCGAAGACATTGACTTAATAATGGACCCCTCGCTTATTTACGCCGATATTTATAATATTGTTCATACAAATGATCATACTTATTCGTTAAAATCGTAAAAAATGTTGTCCATACACCTGGTCACACTTATCGTAAAATAAACAAAATATCGTGAGAGAGTGAGTTTAATATTCGTTTGTTTTTCAATATTTTAAAAAATTATGGTAAAATAAAACTCTACAAAAATAAGAATTTAAATTTTTTCTTTTTATATAATTAAAAACACGTTTATTAATTTAAAAAAATCTTTAACAAATATTTAGGTAATTTTTTTATTTTTATACATATATATTTATATACTTTTATATAAAATTACCTTAAAAACCTTTATTTATTTATATAAAAAGAAAAAAATTACCTTCTTATTTTTTTTAAGATTTTTTTTTTAGCAAATAAAGGTTTTTTTAATTTTTATAATAAGAAAAACTGGTATTATTTTCTAAAAGTATTTTTTTAAATATATTTTGAAATAAATAAATAAAGGTGTTTTTATTTATATAAAAAAGGAAAATTTACCTTCTTATTTTATTAAAGAATTTTTTTTACAATAAATTTTTAAATATATAAATAAAGATTTATTTATTTATATATAAAGAAAAAATTACCTTCTTATTTTTTAAAATTTTTTTTTAAGCAAATAAAGGCTTTTTTATTTATATAAAAAGAAAAAATTACCTTCTAATTTTTTTTTTTAATAATTTTTTTTTAATAAATTTTTAAATACAATTTATATAAAAAGAAAAAATTACCTTCCAATATTTTTAAAGCATTTTTTTTACCATAATTTTTTAATATCAACCAAAATTTATATTGTTATAAATCTCAAGTTAAAATTATAAATAAAACATAAAAAGAAAAAATTTTAAGTGAAATTAGAATTCGCATATCTTCAAATGAAGATTCTGTAAATTCTCAACGCAAAGTAATTCTCAACCAAAGCAATTAAATATTGTTTCAAAAATCTACTCCGTTTTTGCATTACATTTTAGAATATTAAATTATCTGTTGAATGTTTCATTGTGTGCATTCTAAAATTAAATTTACTTTGCAAATAACTTGGTAAGCTAAAAGTTTTGCAGCTGTTTGCAGCCCTGTATTCGTCCTAGGAGTTAAAATGGATTAAATATATGCAATATATTGTTGGTCTAGTAAATAAATTATGTACATTGTGTAAGCTTAGAAAGAGTTTTTGCTAAACAATAGATGCTGGGTACAAAGAGATAAGTTTAATGTATTTTCGGAAACATGTTAGCAATTTTTTAGTAGAATAAGTAATGGGAAAAGCTGATCCTTCGACAAGTAATGCCTGGTCATAAAGAGTTGCCGCCGGGATTTAGAAAACATAAGAAACTGTGAAAAATTCCGCAAGCTACAAATAGTTGTTTCAGCAGGGCTCACTAGTTTCTAAATAAATCTAATTAAGTTCATTTGGGCAATTTTCAGCATCTCATTCAACTAGTCCCTTTGGCAAGTTAAATATATTTTAGAGTTCTTAAGCAATATATCGGACTTAATTGCATTGTGGGTTACAGGGTATCCCAATTAATCCCGATTAACTTTTGGTTTAATTTTTACTTCTTTTAGTGTTTTATTAACCCTACTGTTTTGGTCATTAAATATATTGATAGTCCTTTCAAAAATATGATATGTAGTGGCCTGAACTTTTATCCAAAGCACTTTTTTCGCTTTGATTTTCTTAACCCCATAACACGGCATTTTTAGTAAATTTTCAAATGTCCTCAAATGTTTGCATCACATTTTTTGCGTTGTTGGAGCCCCACATGGTACACAAATGGTGACTTTCTGGTATTTAGTAAAATTTGTGCTACATTTTTTTGGCTAACAAAAAAAGTTGCTGCACGATACTGTTTTGTTTTTAGAGCCGATGTTTTTGCTGGCGCCATGTACATTAAAAAAAAAAAATGGGCAGCACTGCAACTGCGTGCGAAACAGTAAAATTCTAAGCGCCAAGAATTTTGATATTGTTGTTTTGTTAGGTAAAATTTTTTAGGCGGCATTGTGACTATCGAAGGGCGTTACTTGGAGATTCTGTTAGGATGAGCAAAAAAGTTACAAAGGAATGAGAAGGCGGTGGAAAGAAGTGTTAGGAGAGCGAAACGAAAAAAAAAAGAAAGAAAGAAAGGAAAGATATAAAAGTGGCGAAAAAATGAGTGAGGCGTAGAAATTCGAACTTCAAAGGCGTGCTTTTATAGCACACTCTTTTTTAGGAAATTTTGTTTGCTGGGTACCAGAAATATTAAAGAAAAATTAGTGCGGCCAAAACCGTTTTTTTAAAAATATTTTTCACTTCGATACAGCGATATTTCGATACATCGAATTTCATGTGGCGCCATCTGTAGGTTTGCTTATAAAAGTATTTTCAAATAATAAATTTTAATTAATAAACAAGCCAAGAGATAATTAAATTTTCATAATATACTTTTCAATATTAACTACATTTAAAAAAAAAAGTAGGGAAATAATAAAAAACAAACCAATGTTATACAAAAAAAATGGCGGACGTAAAGTCGGGCGCGGACGACTTTAGGATACCCTGTACCACTAGCTTGTAATAAAGTCCGATTTCTTCACAAAAAACCAAAAGCAGAAGAATTTTTAAGCAAAAAATTTTTTTTTGACAGATCGTTCCTATGGGAGCTATATGATATAATCCACCGATTTCAATAAAATTTGACACAGTGCTTAAATACCTTAAAAAAGATATGAATGCCAAATTTATTTCAAATATCTTTACAAACAAACAAAACACATCGAGTTTTGTATAAAAAACGTGTTTTTGGACCGATTGGTCCTATGGGAGCTATATGATCTACTCAAACGATTTGGATTAAATTTGGTACAGTGCTTAGGAACTATAAAATACTCACGAATGTCAAATTTGGTCCCAATATCTTAACAAACAAACGAAACACAACAAATTTTGTTAAAAAATCGATTTTTTGGAAGATCGGACCTATGGGAGCTATATGATATAGTCAACCGATTTTGTTCAAATTTGGCACATTGCTTAAGTGGCTTAAAAAATTTCCAAACGCCAAATCTGGTTACGATATCTTTATTAAAAAACGAAATATAACGAATTTTTCTTTACAAAAGTTATTTTGGCCGATCGGTCCTATGGGAGCTATATGATATAGTCAACCGATTTCCATCAAATTTGGTACAGTGTTTGGAAACTATAAAAAACTTTTGAATACCAAATTTGGTTACGATTTCTTCATAAACAAACGAATTATTTATCTAAAACGCTTTTTTTTTGTCGAGGTCGTCTCAATCACCCCCATGGGAGCTATATAATTTATACCCGATATCAAAAAAATAAAATAAACTTGCCTCCTATGGAATAATATGGGATCTAATGTGAAAGTTTGGTAACTCTAGCTCTTACCATCTCTGAGATCTAGGCGTTCACACGGACGGACGGACAGACAGACAGACGGACATGGGTATATCGATTTCTCTATTCACCCTGATCATATTTTAGGTAACTTTGGGGTGTCTCCGACGTCTCCTTCTATATGTTACATACATTTTCGGCTTGCACAAACTTAATATACCCTTGGTACCATACGGTACAGGGTATAAATAGTTAACCTTCCTTGACGTTAAAGACCTTTTGCAAAAGTTCACGAATCGACTTAAAAAATTTGTTAATGCTTTTTGTATCCAATATCCTTTCAACGCCTTTTTTCTTCAACAATTGTCTCTTCTCGCGATCTTGGTCAACTTAGGCATCTTTTTTTTTTTAACGGGCTGATGTAAATTAAGCTTTTCAGTTCTAATAAGATCCAAGCTTTGAAGTGACAGAATAAATGTATTGCCATATCTCAAAAAATTGGAGCAGCTGGGTATTGTGGCATAAAGCATTATCCTAAAGAATTGTTGAATAACTTAACAACCGGAAGTGGACGCCCTGTCATTTAGGATTTTTAAATAATTGCCTTTATTGATTGTCCTAAATCATCCAGCAAATTAAGTTAAACATACTCAAAAGAGCCTCCACCAAGCATTAGACCTATCCATACAGGCATTGATTTTTTCCCAACCATTTATTAATTACTTACAATAAACTTTATTTTTTCGATCTAGGAATCTCAAAGGACCTTCATAATAAGTGATCTCAAAATGATCGTGCCTTGTTTTTATATTATTTAGTAAATATAACAGTTTTAGCCTGTTTTTTCAAAATTAAGGGATTCTACGAGCTATAATGGTAGTAAAACATGCTTCCTTTAGGTTTCTTCTAACTTTATTTCTACAAATTATTGATTTTTGTTATTTATTGAATTCCATAGATAAATCTTTTGGTATAATTAAGTCATGTTTCTAAGATTTTCTTAGTTTAATGCCATGCTCTTCCGTGTCCCTTTGCGGGCTCTGCCCAAACTAGCTGTATAATTTATAGCATAAGTTATATTTTGCCTCATAATTTGTTAGTAATTGGTTTTGTCGAGGCATTTGCAAGATCTGGTAAGGTATTTTGCTTGAAAACCCGCATTATATTTATTGGCTTGATTTCGAACAAGTTGACCCAGTTCAGCTATTTTGCTGATTCTTAAAAAAACACCAATGGAAAACAAATTTCAAATTATTCTTAAAAATAAATGAAAACAACTTCTTAAATTAGCACACATTGTCTATACCACACGGGAATCAAAGAAATTGCTTTTGATCGCAATGTCAATATACTTTTTTCCAAACAAATGGCATCATCTCACATTTAAAATTAAATATTAAAAATTGAAATCGGTATCAGTTGAATTTTTTGATACTTTCTGCCAAAAGTAAAATTCGCACAGTGCTGTCACAGCACTTTTATCCACTTTTGAATAATTGGCGCTTTTTGAAACAAAGTCTTGAGAATCAGTATGCTAGGTTGACCAGAAATGTAGAACAAATTTTTATACATAAACTACTTTTGGGCACTTTTGCATCTTTGCCCAACAAAGTGAATAAAGTGTTAAAGTGATTTATCCAATGACGCTGAAACGAATCCTAAGTCTCAACATGTGAGCCCGAACCAAAACGCAAAAGATATAGGTAACGTTGTTCCAAGACGACCAACCTGAATTGGTTGATCGAAAATGCAGACAATTTTTTTGGCGAAAATTACTTTTGGGCACTTCTGCATTTTTGCACGACAAAGTAAACAAACTTTATTATAAACATGCGAAACATGCCCTTATATTGAAAAATGAATTTTCTGAGGCAACTAAAACGAATCTTAAATCTTAGTCTATGACCCCGAACCGTAACGCAACAGATATCGCTGTTCCCGGTCGTCTGAGAATTTGCAAAAAAAGTTTTTATGAAAATGCTCGCATTTTATTTCTGGAAAATTTGATGACTAGAAGCTTGAACTCACGAAAATCTACGTATAAACACAATAGTACTCATTTTGTCTGGTATGCCCTCTACCCTACTTTACCCTAACAAATATCATCCATATGCAAAGGTAAAGCAATAAATCGCTACGTCTCAATTTAATAACCACAGTACGAGCAATACCATCCAAAATTAGAATCAGTCATGTGCCAATTTTGTGGGTTTGGCCAAAGTCAATGCCAGATGCTGTGTCGTCCTTGGCTGCTCATTAAATATTCATGTGTGAAATGATTAAGTGACAGAACGATTGATTGACTGAATGAATGAAGCGAATAAAGTGAATGAAGTGAATAAAGTGAATGAGTGGATATTACTTGGTAATTATATGTGTGCGTGGCGGCCATTTTTAATTACATGCTTTCGCTTTAGCATAAAAATGTCTGCGGCTCATTGGCAGTCAATATGGCGGCATACTTATGTGCGCTTACTGTATATAATTATGTATATATATGTACAGTAAGTACATAAGTATATACAACAAGTGTATCAATGATACTGTAGCAAACTGCAAATGAAATTTTTTACAAGAGCTCTCAATTATATAAATGACAACCAACTCTAATTGATTCATAATTGTTATTTTTTCGTGCTTGCAGTTAATCGAGCTTAACGGCATTAAAAACTTATGCCATATATAATCAGTTATGTAGGAACATATATACATAGCATATGCATGTCTTTGGCAATCTTGATAAAAGCCAGAACGGAATTGAGGTCCAAGTGTGACCAACATTAACCTCAAGCCTCGATTCCTATCGTTTCCGTGTTCCGTGTCCACTTAATGGATTCGAACGATTCGATTCGATTCGATTAGCAATAACAGCACCCAAAAACAAGTCCCCAAATTGCAGGGGCATGTCGTCTATGAGCATAATTGAGTGCATTACCTCACACACACACACACGTCCACACACGTATACATAACTAAGTGTGATTGTGTGGTTTAGATAGGCGCAACACTTTCGCACACACACACACATTCAAGCAGGCAACATTGTAGCAAGCAACTCTGTAGCTTGCCCCCGGGGGGGTTTCCAATGAAATAATGTTGTCATAAACAAAAACACATAGACGCAACACATAAGCCGCAAATAGTAGCAAACACTCACACGCAGACATCCCCACACACACTCACATGCAGAGGTATAACAAGTTTTACGAGTTGGCAGCACTTTGCTGAACTTGGCCTTTCCTTTGTAAGGCCAAAAAGTGTTAAGCTACGTGCACACTAACAAATATTCCACGCAAAAACGTATCCGAATAAAATTGTTCGGTTTGGTTTTTTTTGTTGCCTGTTTGAGTTCTCTCATTGATTATCCCTTGAGATACCTGTCATAGTTCCCTGCCCCAACTTCTTATACCCTTTACAAAGGTTATACCAGATATAGACAATAAATGTAACAAACAGAAGGAGGCTTGGCCCATTTCAAGTCCTTTATACCAAAATGCTTATCATAACCTCGGGAAGCGATTCATACATGTCCATCTGTCAGTCTGTATGAGTGCCAAGATCTCGAAGACTATAAAAGCTACAGATATTTTTTCCACCCGATGTGCATATTTCCTGAGAAGATTAACTTTGTCGAATCATGTCAATATCTGTCTCCGTACCCCCGCAGTACATTTTCGCGGCTTTTAGCTAATCCGTTTTGATCTGAAATTTGACAGAGCGATGAGTGATGAAGTAATGAGTCGGCATATCAATAAGGGACAAAATTAAAATGTACAAATTTCACCTCCTCTTGCCCCTAAACAGCCTCAATACATAACTCTAAGTAATTATAGTAACAAGTGGCCCAGAATCACACATCAATTTTGGTAAGCTCGTTTATGTAGCTCTAATAAACAAATCCACATCCAAATTTTGTCGATGGACTTCCCACCCCCCGCAATCGATTTACTGTGTTTAACTTCTCGCCCTTCAATATATGAAACTTACCCCATATACTTTAAGTAGTTTCTTTGACGTAGGTTAGGGTTAGATTAGGTTAGGTTAGGGCGGCTACTGGCTTGAAAAATCAGCACACTTAGGCCTAAACCGGCCCGTTGTGATACCGCAGAAATCTCGTTAACCCTTCTCCTAGATGATAATCCCGTCAGAAGCACTTCTCCATCCCGTTGCCACTACGTAGCTGAGCTCATCCTTCTCGGGCATATTGAAGCTAGTTTAGCTAAGTTATGAAGGAATTAATTTCCCAGATGCTTATTCCTACGTCTACTAAGAGTATCACAGGAACAGAAGAAGTGTTCGACTGATTCCACCTCTTCTTCGTCTTTGCAGCTTCTGCAAAAGTCATGGCTTGGAACTTTGATTCTGGCCGCATGTGTTCCGATAAGCCAAGTTCCAGTGATCGCTCTAGCAACTGCCGAACACTGCGACCGTTTGAGTCCGCAAAACCATATGGATCTTTTTGGGTCAATTTTAGGCCATATCTGACGTCTGATTGTGCAATGGGATATGTTATATCAGTCTTTTTAACAGTCTCTATACGTGATAGCTAAATTGTTTCCTAATTTGTAGCATTATATTGGCCATAGGCATATGAATATCCTCCTTATCCGGTAGGAGGGTAGAGGTCTTGCCCTGTCTGGCCAATTCATCTGTTATTTCATTGCCTGTAATATTTTGGTGTCCTGGCACCCAAATGACGCAAATAACAAACTGATATTCCATCTCTTGAAAGGATTGAACGTTCATCGAGTTTGCGAATAGTGCTCGAAGTGACTTTATGGCCTTCTAATTATCCGAAAATATGTTTATAGTACCGATTTCCAGGCCGGTGTTGCGCAAGCAGATCAAAGCCTCGTTAATGGCAAGAATCTCTGCTTGAGAAACGCTGCAGTGGTCCGGAAGTCGGAAAAACTGCCGAATATTTAGTTCTTCAGAGTAGACTTCCCCCAACATGGTGGTTGAGCTTGTAGCCGTCCGTGAAGAAATTAATACAGTCACTCTGACCTGGCCGAGCTCCAAACCACGATTGATGAGTGCTCTGAGGGAGTGCAGTAATCTGTCCACTACACATCTGCGTCTACTTTTTTTCCCCTTGACATAACTTTTATAAGTATTTTATAAGTATAAATTCTTTTTCTGTACCAAAAAAAAATCAATTCGAAGTGGAAAGTTCTTAAAATGACTCAATTTTTTGTGGAAAAAAGGTACAGAGTATAAAACTGTCGGGCACTGCATCGCCCGTTTAAATTTTTACTTACTATCACTTACCCAATTTTTTGGACCACCTCCTTCATTGCATTAGCATCCCTTAGCCCTTTTGGCAGCCTGTACCTTTATAGCGGCTGTTGTATTTAGTATTATGTTGGAGATCTACGTTTTTCAGTCGGAGTTCACGACGATATGTCGAAATCCAACGATCCCATCACATGCGGTCATTGAGCGCAAGTCTTTGCGATTCGATCAAACCGCAAAGCCTCTGATCTGAAGTGCATCCCTCGGAGTTGATGCCACCAGCGTTTTAGAGATTTAGCAAACCCCAAATCTAGAGAGCGAACCTGCAGGTTAATGCCACTGTGTTTAAATTAGCCCCTTGCACCTCAGTAGGAGGCGGCTTCATTGCTTAAATGTCCAGTACTCTCTTGAGAGTTTTTGACAGCAGCCTTTGACATGCGATATAAGCCCTCTGGCCAAGGTATCCAGCAGGATGTCATTACCTTCTGCATGTGATTGCTTTGTTTACAATTTAAGCCGTTTGTCAATCTGTCTGGCTCTTTGATGAGCTTTAATGCAAAGGAGTTGTATATACTCTCTTGGGTCGTTATTGCATGGGTACAGAGCTACAATGACCCACCCACCAGCTTAAGTTGCACTGATAAGTTTGTCGAGCTCTACAACGTCCTCCAGCTTCCTAGGGGTTGGGATGTACGCCAGGTATATGCTGAATAGGTACGCAGGCACTTCAGATCTCATCCGAAGTGCGGTTAGCTCATCTTTTATTTGAATGAATAGTTGTGAGCACTTAAATAGGAACGAAGCAGAGTAATGCTTGCTGCCTAGAGAGAGGACTTTTATTTTTCGTAAAAAGGCCGTCAATTCATTCTCTCCCAAACCACTTTTTAAAGTCAACGAACACTCCTTTACAGACCTCCGTGTCGTCAAATGCTAGTGGAATGTGATTTGATGTGGTGCGGTACGTCTGTGAAATGGTAACATTATCCCAATTTTGTGATCCAGGAGAAATTCCATATTGGGAGCGAGCCAGTTAGTCCGAGAGGAATTCTGCTGGTATGATATTATTTGGATTCAAGCTACGTTTTTTTCAGACGCATGAATCACGATAACCCTGTCGACTTGACATAGATAGAATTAGATGCTCTACAAGTAGTTAAAGGAATAAAATCTGAAACTTTTCTAGCGAACCGTCATAATCTGAACCATTTATTCCTTTTACTACTTGTGGAGTACAGGACCTCATGTTGCGACTGCAAACAACAAGACAAAAGCCATATGACCGCTTTATAGCGATAATTAGAGGGATTAAATGTAAACTTGGACTGCATAATGCTTTGTTCGAAGCCTTGGGCTGACATAAAAGCAACAACAAAGTTAGCAATTGCAACAACAACAAAAGTTACTGGGATTAAATAAATACAACAAAAATTCTATTCAAAAAACATTTGCTAAGCGGCTTTGCTACAGCTGCAACTTTTTGATTCGCTTGACCAGGAATTGCCGTAGGTTTTCCTTTAATTTTGTTTTTTTTTCTATACTTTATATCCTTATTAAGATTAGCGTAATGTATGCAAAAAGGTTGAAATAGTTGACATGAGAGATTATTATATTCATTTGCAAAAATAATCTGCTTTGATTTGGGCATTAATAGGTAATCGTAATCCGAGCTTTGCCAAAGGAGGAACATTCAATTACTGCTGACGCCATCTATCCGTTAATACGAAAAAATTGGCAGCACTGTTTGCTGCGACCCAGAGAACAAAGAACTGAAATCTAAAATTTTGTGTATATTAAAGAATTTTTAAACTTTGCTCGTTCCTATAAAGCAAAAGTGACAAAACATTGATTTGATGTTAAGCTCGATGTTAGTCCAGAGCAGGTGCGGATATAGGATATGGTCTTTGGGGGGTTCTTCAATTCAATTCAGAGCTCGCAAAAGACTGTCAAGCCATTTTTCCAAAAGAAGCCAAAAATCCGTCCATGGCTCCGCCACTGCTCTAGAGTAATGCCCAGACATTAGGCTGAAGTCAGATGCGTTATTAGCTAATCGTAGATGAAACTCGCAGAAGATGAGACTTGCAGATCTTTAATTTTAGAGCATATATGAATTATTATATGCAACTCCAAAGAAATATCATTCATCCCAATATTCTAAGAACGCTGACGTCATTAAAACTGCTTGATTTGCAAATGAATCCTTCATACTATAAAAATTTGCCTGTGTGCACATAGCTGAAACTAAAGTTTTGTCCTCTTGCTTCCGTTTCCGCTTCCACAGGTGTGTGCCATACAACATGTGGACGTGTGCATGTTTAATAATGGAAAATTCAAGAACGTTGTGGCTGACTCGGACACCGCCTCACCCGCCGTGGACCGCACCGTGCCACCAGGCGGCACATTGAACACCACCGTTGCGTTGCGCCCACAGCGTGGCCCAACCAAAAACTGGATTGCTCTTGAGGATACATTGCAGCGCAGCACCGAGCCAGATGAGATAACTGGCGCCATAGCCGCCTCGGCCATACGTTCGCCCAATCTGGTGTTGCATGCAGCACAGATGCTGGCAGCCAATCAGTGCTCCAGCCCAGCCGTGGCCATACCACATGTGCCAGGCATGCAGGCAGCGGCAGCTGGTCAAGCCCATGCAAGTGGCAACAATGCAGTCGGTGGCGCCAATGATGATCGCAATGTGTTTGCCATCTATGTCTCGTACTATGTCAAGGTCAAGTTGACGCTGAGCGGCATGGGCGGTGAGTTGTCGCTTAAGTTGCCCTTTGTTTTGGTGCACGTGGATGAAAGCTTGCGTCCGGGTTATACCGCCGCTACGCTCTGTGAGCTGCGCATGGAAAAGCTGGCATTGCACGATGTGCCAGCCAATCGCAAGAATGGTGGCAAGCAACGTGGAGCAGCTGACGGCTCCAGCGGCGAGATTGGCGATGGTCCATCCACCAGCGCCGCAGCAGCTGCAGCTGCTGCCACTACACGCACGGCTTTGGATAGGATTGAGTCTGTGGATGATGAGTTTAATATACGCGTACCCGTGCCACCGGTTGCTGGTGGCATGCAGCGTAATGGCTCGCAAAGGCGTCGTCAGCTGCTGCGCAGTGAAACTTTGGCACGAGATCTGGATGAGGGTGAGGAGCAAGTCCCGGACGGCGCCTCCGCAGAGCCATCGCCGCTATTGGAGCAGCTACACGTGGTGCAGGTGCACCAGCCGGAGAAGAGCGACAAGTCCGAGAAGTCCGAGAAGTCCGAGGATACACCCAGGACACCAAATGTGTGATTCTGATTTTGGTCTCACATGTTTGTGAAAAAGAAGAAGCCGTAGTGCGGTCTAAGAATTAAGTAAGTTGTCGGAAATTAGAAAAAAAAAAACAAACCATAAGTATTATAGAGTAGCTAAGCACTTGGTAGGTAGTCCACAGGGTCTACATGGTTTATACTTAAAACTGAAGTAGCTTCAGTTTCAGTTACGGTTTCGATGGGTCAATTGTAAGTAGCGTCCACATAGGATCAACCATTATTATTAATGGCAAAATGTTTTGGATAGGCTTTTGGGCAGGCAACCAAAAAAGAAATTATTGTGCCAGCGAGCAGCAGTGAATTTGGGTTCGGGTTCCGGAACCCGGTGTACCAGAATTTTTTTTTTTTTGTATCCGTAGCTGCCCCTAATGAATCTCATGGAATCGTCTACAATATATTTCTTTTTTTTTAAATATGGTCTGTTCCAGCTTGGCGTGACGTTATCTTTGTGGTATAAAAGAAAAGACAGAACGATTTATTTTTAAGTTTACCTTAATCCTTAGAAAATTTAAAAAGCAGCCCCAAAATGGAAATGTTTCTGTAAAGCTGGAAATGTTATGTATGGTCTGTTCCAGTTTGGCGTGACGTTACCTTTGTGCGACAAAAAAAGGACAGAAGGACTTATTTTTGGGGCTTGTTTTAACACCGTCTTTTTGACATCGAATTCAGAGAACTTTAAAAAAAAGGCTAAATTTAAAAAACCAGCCCAAAAAAATTAAATTACAATATATTTCTTTAAAGCTTAAAAGTTTGGCGTGACGTTACCTTTGTGGAACTAAAGAAATGACAGAACGATTTATTTTGAAGTTTTTTTTAGCACGGTCTTTTGACTTACAGCGTATTTAGAAAAAAAGAAGACACCATTAAAAAAAAAAGTTCCCAAAATGGAGCTTAAAAGCTTAAAATTTCATGGTCATTTCCAGTTGGCGTGACGTTACCTTTTTAAGAAAAAGGATAGATTTTAAAAATTTCTCATGAGTGAGCATTCATTAGGTAAAAAAAAATAGAACTGATTTCAAAGTCTAGCAAAACTACGCATGGCGTTACGTTACATGGGTGGCTTTACAAAATCGCAAATAGCCGCAAAGTGACCGAGTCTTTTGGTATAAAACTTGTTTAGTATTATTATGTTAGTTAATTTTGAAATATTAACAAATCATAAAACTGTTTTAAGTTTTTCCAAAAGCGCTACAATCTGGCGTAACGTTATTCAAATTTGCCTTATTATTTTTATTAAAAACTATTTTGTCAAACTATTCAACTATTTTGGTTTCATTTTGAACAACTTTTATGACATTTTATTTAGTTGTTGGCATGACGTTACTGAAATTTGCTTTAACATTTTTCATTAAAAACTTTTTCGTAAAACTACTATAATTAATTATATTAGTTTGGTTTCAATTTTATATAACTTTAATAAATATGTTTTATTTAGTTTTTGGCGAGACTTTACGCAAATTTGACAAAACATTTTTATTAAAAACTTTTTCTAAAAGTTGAATAGTTTTAACTTAATTTAAATAACTTTAATGAATATATTTTATTTGTTGTTTTAAAAAAATTTTAAAAAATATATGTCTCTTAAAATCTTCGCGAAATATTAGTTTTAACTTTTTAAACAAATTTCTGAACATCTCAGAACTTTAGTTTTGAGAAACTCTTTAATCTGAAGCATTATGACCGAAAAGCTAATCTAGGAAAATGTATCAAAGCCAGGCCCGTTGAGAGGGGGTGGGTGGGTTGGATACTTTTTCCGCCGGACCCAAGCTCTCGGAGGCGCCGGACTCAAGAGTCCTTCGGGAAGTTTTTTCGACTTTGATGATATTATAAAAGCTTTCGCCTCAGCTAAAGCACGGAAGGCGAAATTCTTAGCATCTTGACGGTTATTCTGAAACATATGTAAGGCTAACTTAATAAAAAATTCAAACTTCTTTGAGTTGGGTTTTTTTTTTTTAGATCTGCATAGGAGTTTTATGAAATGCATTATTATGATTTTATCAAATCATTAATTCTTTCAGAAATCTTTTCTATACTTTTTATGTTGATCTCACACTTTTCAAAATTATACATATTTTTATGAATTAAGAAAAATTGATAGGGGCCCGGATCCAGGATTTCCCCCTGGGCCTAGATATTCTCTCAATATCAATATGCTATTGATATAATCATTTTCCTTACAGAGGCGGCTAGACTTCAGCGAGTCATAGCCAAAGAGTCCTCAACCGGGGTGGTTCTGTTAAGCAGGAGTGATGGTTCCTTTACTTCAGACCGTAGGGGAACATTGGGGCTTTTACTTCAAACTACTTTCCAGGCTCTCAGAGCCAAACAGCCGATCTTTAAAGGCAGATTGAATTTCTTAAATCAAAAAATTCGGCAGAAAATATTTAAGCTAAATAATATCACTTGAAATCATAAATTGTCTGAAATTTTGAAACTTTCTAAAATCATTAAAAACAAGAAACCATTTATTCCAAGTTTCGTCCACAATAATAAAGTTTATTCCACTAGACAAGAAAAGTCTCCAACTTTTGTGGATAGCTCCCTTAGATGCCTTAAGAACTTGAAATTTTCAAGCTACCATCACTTCGGGAGAAGTTCAAACAATTATTAATGAATTTTTTGAACTTTTTCCTTAAACATGGTATAAGTATCTCTCTGTGCCCCAACCTTAGGGAAGCTTCTGATCGATGTATCGATATATCAATGTTAAAATTGCAGCATGATACTGCCCTACACTTAGGGAGCTTCTGAGATAATGTCATATTATTTACTACTTTGCTGGAAAAATTAAATAAATTTAAAAAGTTTTATTAACTAAGTTAGCCTTACATCTGTTTCAGAATAACCGTCAGGATGCTTAGAATTTCGCCTTCCGTGCTTTAGCTGAGGCGAATGCTTTTATAATATCATTAAAGTCAAAAAAACTTCTCGAATGACTCTCGAGTCCGGCGACTCCGAGAGCTCCGAGGCCCTCTTAAATAAATTTTTAAAATTTATTTATTTTTAAATTTACATAGTAAATTCTAACCTTTGGCTTTTATTAGACTGATACCTTGGGAACATTTTAGGACCAAATTCCGCGACATAGCTAAAAAGTCACAAAATCCTTGAAAAATTTTTGGATAACTCCATATAAGTATTATTGTATTATTCCACAGTTTTTCTGAAAATAAATTTTGAAAAAATTTATTGAAGCTTGAATCTTTCTTTGACAGGACTATTATTTATTTTACGAAACATTTTGGGATTTTTAGAATTTTAGTTCATTTTAATTTGGCAATTCTTCGAAATTAGACATAGTAATATTTGGCTATTTCGAATGCTTAATTTTTTGACAAGATCTAAAGGGCTTTGCCACCTGCTCACTTTGGAAAAAGATATGCTGAAATTAGTTCCGAAATTTTTTGTTAATTTTTCAAAATATAAATGATGGACGAAGAAAAATAATTTTTTGTACTATACATGTATTATTTAAGTTATTTCGAAATATTAATTTTTTCACAAAATCTATGGGGCTCTGCCACCTGCTCACTTTTAGCTTTGGAAAAGATATGATAAGACAAGATACTAGTTTTGAAATTTTCTGCTTTAGACGACCGAGAATCAGATTAATTTTTTTTAAATTTTAGTTCGCTTTAATTTTGCAATTCCGGCTTAATAGACTTCAGCTTCTTCGAAATGAGATATATGAGAATATTTAACTATTGCGAACACAAGAACTAGGGGGCTCTGCTACCTGCTCACTTTGCTCTAACTTTGGAAAAAGATACGATGGGATTAGTTCCGAAATTTTCTGCTTTAGAGAACCTGATATAATATACGAAATATACGCCAAATTTCAAAATTTTTCAAAAAATATAAATGATGGACAGAGAATAAGATCAATTTTTTTTTTTAATTTTTCGCTTTTATTTGGCAGTTCTGGCTTAATAGAATTCAGTTTCTTCGAAATGAGATATATCGGAATAATTGGCTATTTCGAATGCTTGATTTTTTCACAAGATTTAGGGAGTTTTTATGAAAATAAATTTTACAAAAATTCATTGAATTTTGAATCTTACTTTGAAAGGATTATGAGTCCTATATATTTGCTTTACGTATCATTTTGGATTCTTTTAGAATTTTGGTTCATTTTAATTTTTACACTTCAGTTTCATCGAAATAAGATATATGGGAATATTTGGCTTTTTCGAATGCTTAATAGTTTCACAAGATATAGGGGCTCTGCCACTTGCTTACTTTGCTCTAGCTTTGGAAAACGATATGCTGAGATGAGTTCCGAAATTGTATGCTTTAGAGAACCTGACATAATATACGTAACACGCCAAGTTTAAAAATTTTTCAAAATATAAATGATGGACGGAGAATTAGATCAATTTTTTTTTTAAATTTTAGTTCGCTTTAATTTGGCAATTCTGTCTAAAAAATCTTTTTTCACAAGATCTATGGGGCTCCACCACCTGCTCACTTTGCTCTAGCTTTGCAAAAAGGGATGTGGAGACTAGTTCCTAAGTCGTCTGCTTTAGAGAATCTTATACGAAACACGCCAAGTTTCGAAATTTTTCAAAATATAAACAATGGACGGAGAATCAGATCAATTTTTTTTTTAATTTTAGTTCGCTTTAATTTGGCAATTCTGGCTTAAGAGACTTCAGTGCCGAAATGAGATATATGAGAATATTTGGCTATTTCGAATGCTTAATTTTTCATAAGATCAAGGGGGCTCCACCACCTGCTCACTTTGCTCTAGCTTCGGAAAAAGATATGCTGAGATTAGTTCCGAAATTGTCTGCTTTAGAGAATCTTATACGAAACACGCCAAGTTTCGAAATTTTTCAAAATATAAATAATGGACGGAGAATCAGATCAATTTTTTTTTTAATTTTAGTTCGCTTTAATTTTGCTATTCTGGCTTAATAGAATTCAGTTCCTTTAAAATAAGGTATATGGTATGCGAATATTTGGCTATTTCGAATGCTTTATTTTCTTTCAAGAACTAGGGGGCTCTGCTACTTGCTCAGTGTTTTCTAGCTTTAGAAAAAGATATGCTGGGATTAGTTCCGAAGTCGTGTGCTTTAGAGAACTTGAACGTGAATTTGTCAAAATATAAATGATGAACAGAGAAAAATAAATTTTTGTATTAATTTTGGTTGCCTGCTTAAAAGTATCTTAGGATTGTCTGCACTGTAGTTAAGTAAAAGTAGTAAGCGAAAAAAAAAAGATAGTTAGTTAGGTTTTGTTAAAAACAGTTTGCAATTGCTTGATATTGGGCTTTGATATTGATGGAAATGGAAGCTTTTCGAATTTAGGTTAATTGATTTTTAACTAAATGTTATTAAAAAGAAAACAAAACTTTGAAAGAAATTGTTTGATTGAACAATTTTATGCTGAAATGAGTTAAAAGAAAACTCTGCTCAGCTCGGCAAAAAGGATTATCATGACAAATGAAAATCACTCACTTGGAAAATATTGCATAAAACGAAAATGAATCGAATTCAATTGAGAAATTGTACGAATTTGCTTTCAATTTATAAAATATACATAAATAAATAATATACAACAAAAAAACAAAATAAATTGCATGTATTAATATTTAAATAAGAATATATCACAAACTATTTAAAACAAAACCAAAAATTGAAATAAATATTTAAGCATACATATATAAAATTTATAAATGTAAATGTGGAAAATAAAAAAAAAGATTTTTGCGGTTTCACCTGGAAAAAAAAGTATCTACAAAATGCCTCTGATGCACATATCTGTGAGTTTTTATGCAATTAAGTTTTTAATTTTTAAGCCGGATTTGGTTTGTTTAAGCCAAATAAAGCATAAAGTCCCAAAGAAATTAAAAAAATACTAAATGCATATTAATGAAACCTGTGCAAAATTACTAAATGTAATAAATTTTAATGAAAAAAAAAAAGAGTTACAATATTTTACATAAATACCTAAAACAAAAAAAAAAGCATTTAAATGTAAACAAAAGCTGTTAAGTGTAAAACAAAAAGGAAAATACTAAATACATACTCGAAGTGGAAACTGACTATTGGCAGACACTGTAACCAATATTTTAGCAGCGCTACAAAGGTACTTTTGAAGTGGAAGACAGTCAAAGTTTTTTGGCTAGTCTCAATTTGTAGGCCGTACATATTTTAAATACTAGTTACAGGGCACAAGCATAGAAAAGAAATACTAAAAAGTAAAGTAAGCACAAGTTAGTAGTTAAATACTAAACAGTATTCGTCTATTTTTTTTGGTAGTGAAATTGATGTATGCGTAGACATTTAAGGCACACTGTGCAGCAAACTAAATGAATTTATTAACTACAAAAATACCAAATAAAAATACCAAAAAAAAAATACTTATTACTTAAACGAAATGAAATGAAATGAAATTCTTTAGCTAAATGTTGGACAAAGTCAAAAACTAGCAGAATTTTTAAAAGTATAAACAATACATATATATTATTATATACATACCATATATACCATAACCTATATACATGTTATATGTTAGCATTTAAGCTATATACATGTTTTTGTGTGTGTCGTTGTATCAGTGTCTTTAACTATGTCTGTGTGCTGCTTTACTATACAAAAAAAATACTAAAAATTTAGGAAAACGCAACTTTTTTGTCAAGTAACTATTTCAAATACATAATATACCAAATATATAATACTAAATGTGATGCATTTCTATGACGCGTTAGAAAAAAGCTTCTAACTGCTTAACTAACTAAATGTGCTAGTAGACTAACCAACTAATACATATATACATGCGTACTATATACTTGTCTACAGGTAACTATGTGTGTCTACAACAACTACAACAACAGTATATAACTACTATATATATATATATATATACGGCTATGTGGCACTAACACAGCACCCGGAGCTGGACTCTGTTAGCGGAAGTTTGCGTGAAATTTATTTTAAAAAAATACTACATAAATACCGAAAAAGAAAGGAACAAAAATACTGAAATTAAAGCGAAAATACCGAAAGAAAGGAAAAAAATACTGAAATTTAAGCGAGGCTCAATTTTGTTGGCTAGCTAAAGCAAAGATGATTGATTCATGGATTGATTGATTAATTGAGTTGTAGGCAAATGTTTGATAGTCATATACATAGTATATAACATATACGTAGTATATAATATATTTGGAAAAAAAATAGCAGAGTGTCGTAGCGCGAGAGCGCCAAGCGTGAAAATGGGTAGCATTAATTGTACGTTTAGTGCAGCATTACATAAGCCATTCAATATTATAAAATAAATGTTGGAAAAATTCAATAAAAATACAAAAAAAAATGTGCTTTTTATTTGGACGGGGGTGGATGGAAATGCCAAAAGGGGTTTGTTATAAAATTATATAAAGCATGTTTTTTTGCCGCAATAATAGCTAGCGCAGAAATGCAGAAGTGCCGGACATACTTGCACCCTGCAGAAATACACAAGTGCCCCACTTGCGACTTGAGCAAACAACGATGCAGAAATGCAGAAACGCAAGAATAAAAACTTGCCCAACAGAAATTATAATGGATA